>CM070831.1:10544074-10583925 GCA_036326025.1 Chrosomus eos
CTGCTGTGTGTTGAAAGGAAATCTTTCATCTGATCTGGGCAGTAAAATCTGTTCTCACGGGAGAAGCAGAGCTTTTATCTGTCAAAGATTTACACAGAAAGCTTCAGAAACATGTTCAATGTTAAGTTCTGTGATTGATAAGAACTCCAAAATTTCTGTTTGTTTCTGGCGCGTGTGTGTGTTTAGGCATCATCCCTCGATGCCGAGAACTTTCCAGGTGAGATAAATCACAACCTGTTTATTTTAAGTGAAAAAATATTTTTCTTGATAATTTTTTTCTTGTTTTCCACTAAAACATCCTTAAAACAAGATGTAATTGCATGATAAGCAAAGCTATTGCTTATGTTGGCTTGATTTCAGAGAATTTATCAATTAAGTTTATTTTCTTACCCGTTCCAAAATTCTGTTTCTTATTTAATGCATAAATCTAACACAATTTTGAGAGGTTAACAAGAAAAAGATGCACAATTATATGATTTACAATTTATATATAAACAGGTCTTAATACCTTGCACATTTTTACGTTACTCTTTTAAGGAATTTTAAACACCACACACACACACACACACACACACACACACACACACACACACACACACACACACACACACACACACACACACACACACACACACACACACCACACACACCACACACACACACACACACACACACACACACACACACACACACACACACACAAACAAAAGGCAGCAATCCTAACTGACCTTCAAATAGAAAAGCTCAATACCCTATTGAGGATAACCCTACCAAACATTTCTTTAAGTGTGGGTGCAAACACAGTGAAAGTGGTGACGATCAAAGAAAGACAAGGCAAAACGGGGTCAAAATAACACCTTTCCAGCTCTTCAGAGAGACAATCTGGGTGTGAAAGAGAGGACCACGTCCAAAAGGTGTTTGTTTTCAAACTTGTGACGGCTGCGTACATTCCTGCACGGCTCTCACTCAGCATCGGGGCTTTAGGTACACAATCAGAGTCACTGTTCCATCCCTCTTATCGCAGCGAGAGCACACAGAACCGCCTCACCTCCTCTCCCGCAGCCCAAACACACAGTACACTCACCCAGCGTGTCGGTCGTGCCAGTCTCTGACATGGGCATGCCCTCCCCCTGCATCGCTCATGCAGGGACCTAGTGTCATTTTCATCCATCTATCCATCTATCTACCCATTTATCCATCTATCTACCCATTTATCCCCATCTATCTACCCATCTACCCATCCTCTCTATCATCTATCTTACCCATTTAATTCTACCCGTATCTTCCATACCGTCTAGTATCTATCTATCTATATCTATCTAGTATATCTATCTATATCTATTATCTATCTATATCTATCTATCTATCTATCTATCTATCTATCTATCTATCTATCTATCTATCTATCTATCTATATCTATCTTCTATTAGAATCTATCTGTCTATCTAGCTATCTATCTATCTATCTATCTATCTATCTATCTATCTATCTATCTATCTATCTATCTATCTATCTATCTATCTATCTATCTATCTACTATGTATGTCTCTATCCATCCATCCATCCATCCATCCATGATTGTAATTATATTTATGATAAATAAATTATGCATGTTTTATGTATTATATAAAAATAATATGTATTAGTATTAATATAAAGAGCAAATAATACATGTAAACAAACAGAAACGAGAAAAAAATTACAAAAATATATTTTTTTATTTAAAACTAATACAACGGAAGGAATGCCTCAGCAACAACTCGCATACTTTTCATATTTAAAATTTAGATGTCTTGATTAGCAATAGATTCAATCCAGTTGCTACTGATATTATGACCTAACATAAACTCTTCCAGCTTTATTTCTCTCCAAGTGAAAGATGATTGCGAAGGCCAACATCACATGCCTCACACGCAAGACCACCAACATTTGGAATGATTCCTATCGCAAGTGTTCCATAAAACCAGTCCAGTATTAGAGAAAATTCAAAGGGAGAAAAACCGAGGGGAGAGGGAGAGATGTTCCTCTGGATCAGGGACTGAATCAGCTCCTGACTGCGGAGCAGGAGTACAGGGGTCTGTGCGGTTTGGTAAATGGATATCTGCATCAAATTCAAAGCAGGTACGGTGCATGGGAGAAAGACTCTCACACATGCCAAACTAATAACCAGCAACAAAATGCGTGTGGTTGCACTCAGGAAATCAGTACCGAGCGGTATAGGTCAAGATAAGGAGACCAAAATGCTTGCTCAAAGGCATGAAGTTCAATACATCTCTGGAGAGTGCACGGCTCTCACCAGCCAGCTAAGGAAGCGTCTGAGAATGCATGAGTCACACACAGCATGCATTGTTTACTCTTGTTTCTTTTTCTTTCAGTTTTTTCCTTATTGCAGTTTAAACCAATTATAGACTCAAAGAAACGTATTGGTTAAACTTAATTTAGTTTTGGACACTGGTTCCAAACATTGGAAATGGGTTTTCTTAACATTAGATTAAACAGTGACCTCAAATGCCTTGTGTGGCAGAAATCCAAATGAATTGAGAAAACACACTAAAATCAAAGTAACCCAACTGAATCTCTTGCAGTCAACTATACAAGCGAGCAATACTGCAAATAGACTCATTGAACCAAGAACTGCATGCGTCATACAGACTCATGCGTCAACCAATTAGTGAGTTGAAAGTATAAGAGAATAAAGAAAATTTCACTGATGAGATGTATTCTACACTATGATATACTTTTATCATGTATAGAACCAAACAATGAAATGAACAATTTGTCCTGCACCCACTAGTAATAAAATATCAAAAAATGTACCTGTTGTCTGAATCATTTTTGGTTTGACTGTATATACATAATATTTTTTACTTTTTATTAAAATTACATTTATTTTATATTTAAACAATTAACTTTTTCAGTTAAGTACATGCTATGTATTTTATATTAAATAATGCACATTATTTGTTTACATTTATTAGCTTGTTTATTTATATTAATATTACTTATATGTATTTCATGTTTCTTCAGTTGTAACATGAAATACATATAACATGATGTACTTCAGTTAAATGCCATGCATGTTATATTGAATAATTTATTAATTAATTTAATTACTTCACTGTCGTCGCTCCTCCTTTTATGCTTCCGCTCCTCCGTAAGAGATGCGAGACCGGCCTCACTCACACCGTTCTCTCACGTCCCTCGGCCTCGAACGTCCTGCTCACCACACTGGTATATCAGACTTTTGCCGAATCCAGTCGGTAAGACAGCGATAACATATTTTTTAGACATGAAGGCTTTGAGTGTTGTTCTTTGCTCGGGTTTTAACGAAAAGGAACATTTTAAATCGCTTAAAACAGACGCGATAGCTGATTCGAACAAGTGATGTTTGATGACGGCATCCATCTTTGTAATGTATCTGCTTCAAAATCCCAGCGCTGTAGTCATCGTGTAAAGCCCGCCCCAACGTTTCTGATTGGTGCCACGATTTCGGCGGATTGGAAATGGGCTTGAATGAGCTCTTTGCCAGACTAACTTTCAGAGCAAATCTAAATTTGCCGGAAGTTGTCTGGGTTTTCCCAGGCTAACAATGCGGCACAAATGTATGCTTCAGATTTCATCGCTGGAAATTCTTCAGTATATTCATTTGTGAAAAGCTGACAAGGGTATAAGGAAAGAATGTACAAAATGACTAAATGCAATTTCCCAAGCGGAGATCACGTTCTTAAAGCAATCACATCATCCTCCTCTGCAAAGAGCTCCAGCAGCGCTCCATGTCCTGTCCCAGACACAAAGCCCATATGGTAAGCTCATCAGAGAGATTTTGGGTTAAGAAAAAAATGGCCTCAGAGTACATTTTCATTTTTAATTTCATGTGGCCAGTCTCTCTGATCCACTGGCCATGTGTCAAGTACATCCCTGCTTATACTTGGATCTATATCAAACTTATCTGAAAAATGATGCACAGTGCACACGCCAACCAAGACCAGACTCAAGAGTCTCAGTTTGCAAAATTGCAAGCAGGTGTTTGTTCGTTATCCCCCTCTTTAGCTCACTTCAGAATGCCTCGATTTCTGTAGTAATTGCTGCATTTAAGCTCAACTTGCATCAAGCTCCACAAGCTTTCATTTCAGGCTGCTGGTCGTAAACATGAGGACGGCGTAATGCTGTTTCTTGGAACTAGTGTATAGGTGGCCATAAATGTTGGCCTGGTTTCCTCCACGCTTCCTGCAGTAAAGAACAGTCATCGTTTTTTGGCACTGAGAAACCGAGGGGGATGTTAGGGAGCAACATGCTGTTTAATGCGAGACCTGACAAATACTCTGATGATTTACTCTGAAAGAGATCTGGAATAAGAGGGCGGCATTCTGTAGGTTTTATAATGCACTAAACACCCACATGTGCACACCGCTGGATATTGTTAGTGTAAACAGCATAAAGGGAAGAGGTTTATGACTGCACCGTGCATGCTTTAGAGGGGTTAATCCGACCCTCACTCTAATGGATGCTGGTTCACAATGATAGCCCAGATCTGGGGGTGTGGCCCCTAATGCAGGTGAAGAAAGACTGGGGCCCCTTTCAGCAGGTTCTTTAAGGTTACTGAATCACTGTACACCCAAAAACAATTTTAGGAAATCTTTTTCCCCCCAGTTTTACAAACTCAAAGATTAAGTTAGTAGAACTTTAACTTTTGATTTTGTACTACACAAACATTGCCATTTTAAAAAACTCATAGAATTTGATGGCACAACATATTAAATAATCTTTTACAGTTATTGGGTAGTTTGCAATAACACACTTGTATGTGTTAAAGGTATAGCGGAGGATTTTCTTTTTCCGGGTGGGTAGCCTATACTATTGGTCCACATAAGTGTCAATCATTCTGGTGATATGTTTACGTAAGGCCATCGTACGAGCTCGTCCCGTTTTCGCTTTCTGCGCATGCGCACTTTCAGGTGTATTATGTGTGATGAGTTACGGTTTCAGCGCCATTCCTTTGAAAATGGCTGAGGGTCGAAAGAGAAAAAATGTATACGAAGTGTATGATAAGAAGAAAAGGCCGCAGAATATAGAAACAAGACCAGAGTGATTTTGAGTGAATATTTCACACGCTGGCATGCACTAAAAGCACAGGTTGGGCTTCCCACTGATGACGCAGTCGCGCAGACGCCGCAGTCGTGCAGATTCTACTAGACAGGTAAAGTTTGTCATGCTATTTGGAGAAATCCATTTATAATCACTGCTAGTAAAAGTTAATGTAAGCTATGATTAGCGATGCTAGCCCTGAGAGGGCGGGTCTTCTCTAAAATTCGGAAAGATCCTCCGCTATACCTTTAATCTAACTAACAAAGATACTAGGGGTGTAAAGATACCCTCATGTCACGATTCGATACATATCACGATACTGAACTCACGATACAATATTATTGCGATACTCCAAGACATATGATAAGGTTAACAAAAAATGTACTGTTGATATTTTGATATTACATTGTGGGTTTAAATGAATAGGCTTGGACTCTGTGCTTTTAACCGAAGGACAATGGTGACACCAGAATAAAAATATTCATGATTCTGAAGCTGAAAATACAGAATTATTTTAGACGAATATTCTTGCACTTTTTCACTGATATACTTCAAATAATGTTGGACACTTTTTACTGGTCAGGTAACATAAGACATTTGGTATTATCAGGACCCACAAATATTCCCCCATTGCATTATTATACATTATATTCAACATTTATATATATGTTTAATGTACTGACACTAAAACTCTGAAAACTTTAATTTTTTCTCACACAGTAATTTTTTGGGGGGGGGGGGGGGGCTATCCACGATACATATTGTCACTATCAACAATAAGTATTGTTGCATTTTTGTATTGTGATATATTGTGGCACAATATATTGTTACACCCCTAAAAGGTCACTAAACTTGCATAGTATCAAGGTCCCGTTCATACTTCCTCTCCCGCAGACTCAATCGCAAACATAACTGTCAATCATGACATTATACACCCTGTTTTTCCAGCATCACATAACTAAATCAAACACAACTTTTAGGGAAAAACAAACACTTGAACATACGTCAGTATGATAAGAACTATTTAAAGCAACACCAAGTAACCTTTCCTCTGCGGTCACCCTACAGGTTGGAAGCAGAATTTTCCATTACTGCTGTCGTAAATAATTTAGCCTACCGCATCATACTGTCGCACGCGCACGCACATGCTCTCTGTTTATCCAGCACCGGCTTTGGAATCAACAATGGCCACAGACAAGGTAGAGTATGATGCATGATTTTATGAAAGTTGTTGTAGTCTACTGTCGAGTACGCTCAACCTATCGGCAGTTGTAACGCTAGCCATAAAGCAAGTCTAATTTGTAGTTTGCTTATGTCTCATTCGGACTACAGAAACGCGACCCGATCTGGCAATCTTACATAGCGTGGATATATCAGATAAAGGACCGCAAAGCGGTGGCATAAGTGCATTTCACCATGTCACGACTTGATGAACCACTGAAACGATTTTGAAATCATTTTAAGGTAAAAATTCTTACTTAGTGTTTCTTTAAAACGACACAAACCATCTTCAGAAAAACAAAAAGTGTAGGCTAATTGGATATTTTAGTTTGGTTCATGTCGAATTTGATTACATGGAGAGGGGGCAGGGTTTATGACCTATGCTGCAGCCAGCCGGGGGTGATCAAAATGTTTTCGCTTTCAGGATGTGTGCGACACACTTGGGTAGGAAGGCATCAAGGCACGTCCGAATTCAATGTTAACATCACTTCCTGTCTCCTGAGATAACCTTATCTGATCGTTTTTTGAAATCAGCATAGATGTATCATTCACTGCCTTTGATATCCCACAATCATGTGCTTTCCATTCCATGACTATTAAAGTCCCCGTGAACCGGAAGTTGCAAACGACTTTTCTGCAATGCTGTGACGTATTTCCGAGAGAAACGGAATACTAAATGAGGCAAAATAGTGAGCGTGGCTTTTTTTCCAACTAGCACCTGATTGGATCTAGAAAAATGCACCTCCTCGCCATCTCTCCTTTCACGCGCTGTGGAGGGGCGTGATTACGGATGTTAAGCAGACACCTAAACCGTCAAGCCTACGTCATCGGGGCAAGGTCCTCCAATGCAGAGGGGAGGGGCATTTCCAGAATTTGATTAAAGATTACGAAGCCAAAAATTTTTTTTGTGTGGATTGATTGCATGGATGAATTGTTCACCACAAAACGATCAATTTAGGCAAACAAAGTAAGTATGGTCAATTTTGATTTCATGGGGACTTTAAGCTAAAATTGAAATATGGCATCTAAAAGTTGTGGTTGGTTGTCAGTTTGTGTGTAAATGTACGTTTTTGACCAACGTTTTCCACTCTTGATGTAATTACTAGCGAATAACTACTGTAGTAATTAAATATTTGCTTAGTTTTCACCAAAGCTATCTCTATTTTGCTAGATCATTAAATCGTTATGCTGCCTCAGACATCTGTCCGAAATCAGTTTTGTACCTTCAACGCTGCCTGCCTGCAAAGTCAAGTTTTCGGACGCAGCCATGTCTCACACACCCTGAAATCAAAATACAGAGTTCATATTTTTTATGGAATATTGCAGGAATTATTATAAATGATTTATCTGTGCAAATAATAGTGTAAAAAAGATGGCTTTAAGTTCAGTTTAATATAATCAGTTACTGAGTTCATGTAACTTTTTTCAATTAAGCACAAGTACCACCATCCTATTCAGACCCAACTGATTTTGCAAAACAAAGCGCTTAAAACTCTGAGAAATTGTGGGTATGAATGTCTCAGACATCGCAATGGTTTGAACATGAGTCGGCTCCAGAGAAGCCCTGCTGTTGGCACCATTTCACACTTTAACACCCGGCAGCTGTGGTTCGAGGAAAGGTCCATCCACCTTTGAGAGTTCCTCGCATCGCCTGAGGCTGCTTGGTGGGTGGAGCGCTGAAAACATAAGGGATCAAAGTTGTGCTGTTGTGTACACACAGTAAGACAAACTGACAAACATATGCTTCATCTGAACCCAAGACAAACTGAAGCCACACTCTTCCATGAAAACATGATCAATTTCTTTCGCTTTTTTCCTTTTAAAGGAACAGTTCACTGAAAAATGAAAATTGTCATTATTTACAACAACAGGCCAACAAATTTGACCTTTAACCTGAGTCACTAGCAGTGATGAAGAGGAATGAATATCTACAAACGAATGAGTGTGTGAAAACTGACTTATATTTTAAGTTTGTTCATCGCGTTAAGTTTTCATATTGCTTAAGAAACTTGGAATATGGCAATCGAGATAAATAGACAACTTCTATGCTACTTTGATATTGCTTTTTGAAGAAAGCAAGTCACAGGTTTTGAATAACATGATTATACATTGTGAAAAAGTAGTACACTTTAGCATTGTAGTGCATTTAAAATACATCACGACTACAGCTAAAATTACAATCAAGTACTTTATGTTAGTCAACAACACATCAAAATATGTACTTCAAAACCAGACAAAAGATTATAAAAACATTGATTTTGAACTTTAACGTTCCACGCGTGTTTGTGTATTGTGCCCTTTTTCTTTTGTGCTTTTGTTTCTATTCGTTATTCCTAGGTTGTGATCATTAGATGCCCATCAGAAATGTGACGTCATGACGTTACATATCAGAACTGACGTTCCACCGGTTTAAAAGGCCCATTGACAAGGAGCGAGGGAGATCAGCGCCAGATCTCAGCCAACACCCATGCCTTGAGCTGTCTGTCGAAATCAAGATAGTGTTAATGTTTATGCTTATGCGATGGTTCAGAGATTAACACTCCTTCGGGTTGTGTTATTATTGCTGCTGATGGAATGCACTGTTTCAGAGCTAGATCACTAGAAGCTCGTTTTAAATACATTGTGTACGTGTGACCGATGACTGGATTAAACGCAGTTAATCTAATTCGAATGCGGTGTGTTGTATGCTGTAGCCGAACCATATAGCAGTTAGGTTTAATTTTCGTTCGTGTTTTCTTAAGTTTGTCTTCTACTGATTGTTGGCATTCCACCTTTAAAGACTACGTAGATAGCATTGTTTTTTTGTTCCTAAGTTGGAGAGTGAACGCCACCCATTGTATTTCTTTTTATTTAGTCAGCGTATACGCTGAAGATTTCGGGTTTGTTTCTGCATTTTTATTTGATAGGTAGTTATAGAGGTTTGGGTTAAATAGTTATAGGAGTTATGTTTTGATTATTTCATTGATTTGGCGATTGATTTCATCATCTCAGTTCTAGCGCATGCGTCGAGACGCTCTCGTGAACTCAAGTCAGAAGCCCACACGGAAGAAAAGGAATAGTTGAATAAAGTCGTTATTTTTTTCCGCACAAAAAGTATTCTTGATAAACTTAAAGGAGTAGTTCACTTTAAAAAAAACTTTTGCTGATAATTTACTCACCCCCATGTCATCCAAGATGTCCACGTCTTTCTTTCTTCAGTCGAAAAGAAATTAAGGTTTTTGATGAAAACATTTCAGGATTTTCTCCATATAATGGACTTCATTGGGAGCCAAACGGTTCAAGGTCCAAAAGACAGTTTCAGTGCAGCTTCAAATGGCTTTAAACGATATCAGACGATGAATAAGGGTCTTATCTAGAGAAACCATCGCTCATTTAAAAAATAAATAACAAAGTTTAAGTTTTTTAAGCACAAATGCTCGCCTTGCTCTGTTCTGTGTTGAGCGTTCGTGACTGTCCTGTTCGAACTCGTTCATCAAAATTAACAAATCTTTTTTCGAGTCATGACTCGAAGGGTCCTAGATAAGACCCTTATTCATCGTCTGGAGTCGTTTTAAAGCCCTTTGAAGCTGCACTGAAACTGTCTTTTGGACCTTGAACCGTTTGGCTCCCAATGAAGTCCATTATATGGAGAAAATCCTGGAATGTTTTCATCAAAAACCTTAATTTCTTTTCGACTGAAGAAAGAAAGACGTGGACATCTTGGATGATATGGGGGTTAGTAAATTATCAGCAAAAGTTTTTTTTAAAACTGAACTAATCCTTTAAGGTTGAGCCACTGTAGTCATCTGGACTATTTTAACGATGTCTTTACTAACTTTTCTGGACCGGCAGATGCAATTACCTAGCAGCCTATGAAAGAGTGAGCCAGCTCTCAGATTTCATCAAAAATATCTTAATTTGTGTTCTGAAGATAAACGAAAGTCTTATGGGGTTGGAACAACATGAGGGTGAGTAATTACTGACAGAATTTTCATTTTTGGGTGAATAACCCTTTAATTTTACATCATCTTTTAAGTTTTGAAGTAGACTACAAGTGCACATTGAATACATTCAAGCACACTTCTTTTTCACAAGGAATTCCTTTAAAAGTTTTATTGCCCAAAGCACAGAGATTTCAACTTGTAAAATTTAGGAATAAAACCAAGAATCATCATGGTTACAATTATGAACAGTGTTCTTATAACTCTCAACCATGACACTCTTTTCTAGCTTAAACTGTGAGAGGCCAAATAGGAGGCAAAGTGTTCTCATGACTCTCTCAACCTGTGCCCTTGAAGGACACAAACAAGCCCTTTGCTCTCAGAGAAGTGAGTCTGTCTTGTGCTAAAGACACCTCTTCCCCAGGCACAAACACACACTGGAACACACATTTCCTCGACCAATTTGTCTACACATATCTGGAAAAAGAATTGAAGTAAAATCTCTTGGATTTGGAATCCCAGCCTTTTCTTTTAAACCTCCGGCTAGATTGATGGTTAGCGTAAGTGCTCTCGTTTCCTGAAGTTATTAAACACATTTATCAAGCATCTCGCGATTGACGGAGAGAAAAAGGGCTTAAGCGCTGGCATGCTGCGTGACGTGATTAAAGAGCGTTTAACGAGCTGCAAAAACGTCTCCCACAGCTCGAGTTCTCTCATCACACCCTCTCTACCGGAGACGCCCAATCAGAGTGTTTGTGTGTTTTAGCGCACAGTGTGACTCCATCAGTCTTAGGTCATTCTTTGGATGGGCACCTCACATGTGGCGCTGAATGCTGAGTAAGGTTTGATTACCAACTTGGCATACTGAAGTACAGGTGCTGGGTGGGCTAATAAAGCCTTTCTGCCAGGCAGTGAATTTAGATTTTGTCTCTTTTTCCTATGAGCACTGTTAGATTTATTCACATTACATTTATTCATTTGGTATACGCTTTTATACAACTTAAAGTTAATAAGCATTAAGCAAATCTATTTACTTTTCTAATGCATGTTTTAGTCTTATTGTGCACGATTAACCACTGCATGTTATTTTAAATAACTTTCTCGTACGTCATAATCATCAAAATGTAACTTGTTCTGTCAACGCCATCAAGGCTGTACAGCCAATTATTATTAATCTATAGCCAAATAGCTATTTTGTCATAGTACTATTGCAGGTAATGCAGCCTTTTAAAAAATTTGTCACACAGTAATCTAATACTGAATAATGTAATAAAGGTCCCAGGATAAATGCAAGTAATGTTACATATTGGAGATATGAGATATATTGAGATGTTCTTGTGTGACCTTGACCTTCAGACTCAAAAATGGGACTCTGTGTTTCAGAAGGGGACAATCATATGACTTGTGAATACTTAGGAATATAACGCACAAATAGAATAAATCACATTTCTGATAATTTTATGGTGCATTTGATTTTTTTTATTTTGCAGCTCTCAAATGGCGAACAAAATAAAATTTTAATATGCAATTACATGCAATGTTCTAATGTCAAATATAAATAAATGTGATGGAATTGAACACATATTAATCGCGTAAATTAAATATTAAAACCAACCAATTCAATTTTCTACCAAATTAAAATAGACTTACATTTCAGATGTTGTCAACATGTTTAAAATGCATGTTTCAGTGGCTATGCAAACATACCGAAATGCATACATATGAATACTTACAAATACTAATGAGAAGTAAACTGGATTCTGACCTCGGTGGTTCTAAGGAGGATTCCTTTTGGGAGGCTTCTATTTAAAGACTTTCTATCAAAAACTAAATGAGAAAGGAGTTCTTCAAAGACACGTCACAAATAAAGTTATTTAAACACTGTCATCGCCAAGACGTGCATCTCAGAAAAAAGGAAGCGTTAATGAGATAATTTATCTTGTTAACAAGAAAAAAAAGATAATGCCTCAATTTTTGCAAGCAAATTCCTCTTTTATCAAAGGGGCTGACTTCTTCCTCACACTTTCTGTGGTATTTTGTGAAATGCACTGTTTAGTTAACCATTGCACAACAGAGTTGTCCATCACCACGCTGCCATGTGTCCCGTGGCCCCAACACGCGCTGATGTCTGTGTAAACGAGAGAACTGGCCCAGCAGACTGAAACCTGACCTGAGATCAGTGTAATATTAATCAGTGTGTGAGTCGTGACCTCTGCTCTGCCTCTGAGCATGTCGGAGCTGCTCACTGACTGCTTCTCATTTGCTCGGGAATACTGTTGCCTGTCCGTCACACAATCCCAGACATTCCACCCACACAATTTATGGATTTTATTAAACCTCTCAAGACGAATGCCCTTGGCAGTTGGCACTGTTAAAAAACTTCAGTTTGGCAGCATCTAAAAGATCCCGTTCTGCTGCATTCACACAAGTGATATCAGTTCCATCTAAATATTTCATTCAGGGGCTTTAGACAGCGGGGCTGCTCTAATCGAGGGAAAAGCCTTCAGTGGCATGTTGGAAAGGGATTTTTAAAGCCTCTATTTCATTCTGGACGTTGCCAGCCAATACCAGCAGGATGAACTGCTGTTCACACTTAGAAAAATATACTAGATTTATATTGTTTTTTTAATTGCCACATGTTTAATGGTTTTTCTTGGACCACTTCAAGCTTCTAACGGTTTCCCTGCGTCAGTTTTCCAATGTTTTAACTGCAATCATGGAGATTTTCTGCTCTCCACAGCCTTTGATGGCCAGTGTTCTCTACTGCGTAATTCACCCAAAGTTTAAAGCAGAGGCATTTTAACTGCCTGTTTCACTATTTGGGCAATAATCATTTTATTTCAGTCATTTTGAACTTAGTTGTACTTGAACTTTAAACAAAAAAGATTTAAAAAAACATGTAGACGGCTGAAAAAATTACCGCAAACACACTGTGCAAATGAATATACGCACAACCGATAAGCTGTAGTCAAATAAAGCAAGCATCTTACTGGATTTTTCAGTAAAATAGTTACAAACTTGGTGAACATTACATCAATTAATATTCTTGAACCAGGCTAATAATATTTATATAATGTACACCACTCTTTTCAGATTGCCCGTGGTTTAAGATGTGTTTTACAGAGCACACACATAGCTTGTTTAATTTATAATGATTAAATACATTTTTTTAATGATACAATTATATCAAGAACAAAAAAAAAGGTTTAAATGTAAAATTTCAAAAAGGTTTAAAAGGTTTAAAATTTCATGGTTTCCACAAAATTATTAAGCGGCACAACCATTACCAACTTTGTTAATAAGAAATATTTCTTGAGCATCAAAAAATAATAATAGAATGATAATGTTAAAATGAAGTAATGGCTGCTGATTATTTAAACCGGTTGTTTTAAATTGTAATAAAATTTCACAATATTAATGTATTTTGTTACTTTTATTACTGTAGCCTATTACGGCATTTTTTGATAAATGCCCTTGGTCATAAGAAACTTTTGAACAGTGGTGTATATTAATATTTTTTAAATATTTACATTACAATGATAACATATGGTGGTAACCTATGTAGAACATAACCCAAACTGATGCAATAAACTGCTTAAATCATCATAATTCATAATTATTAAGTGCTGCCTGACAATGCTTTTCTGAATTGTCCTGCTATATTTAACTATAAATATATTCAACTGAATTATAGTTTTTTATACAATTGTATAGCAGTTGATAAATAGTAAAAAATATTTTTTTATGTATTTCTTCTACTTGAGCTCACCACTGCTTTCTTGTGCAGTGTGAATGATGTACCTTTAAATAGCCGTACCAATATAAATACATGAAACTTGAAATCAAGTTTTTTGGCTTTTAGTATGAATATGTTTGCCTTAAGTTTATCTATAAACTAGTGGGCTCCAAAACAATGAGAAATTTACACATGAAGGCAGATTATATACACATTCAAAACTTCGCCAATATGAATCAATGATTCTAATGACATCACTCTGCATTTCAGCTTCTCATCAGATTTTCTGTCCAATCAAATGCTCTCTAGAATCAAAAGTGTCCCGTCCCCTACATTGTAAATAGATGCTGAAGCTGCAGCTAAAATCGGCACTTGTTCACACATCTATTATTTTCTATATCGTGAATGGAACATAGTGCACAATATAGGGGATAGGGAACAATTCACACAGTGTAAATATGTTTTCCATTGGGGCGAATGAAGTCTGGTTTGACATTATTGTCATGCGAACCGCCGCAGTGCACACACAAGTCTTCTCCGGTCCAGGGATAACACAGAGTGGAGAAAATACATAAAATGCTATATTTAAAGCGATATAAGAGATTAGAAATAGAAATGGTTAGAGATTAGGAGAAAACTGCAGCTATACCGAGCTCAACGTAATATAAACGAAAAGCTATTGGCTATTTTAAAAAATGCGTGGAGCTGTTTGATAAGTCCTACCTTGTCTTGCTGTTTCAGTGGAAATTATGTCAACATATTGAATTATGCTGCACGTTTCAAGGCACTTCATTGGGCCTTTATGAGTGTGGGGAAACAGGCCTAAAAGAGTAAGAGAAACAGAAGGAGATAAGTGAAGTGGAAGAGAGAGAGAGAGAGAACAGATATAGCTTTTGTCTCAGGCAGTGGGAATGTGAACATTGAGATCTCTGACAGCGTTTTTCAGGGAAAGAGCAGCAGGTTTACAGGTGTTTACATGTATTGGACAGAAGGTTCCAGAAAACTATTATAAAGCTCCCTCGAACCCGCACATACAGGTGTCTCTCCAAGATCTGCAGCACAAACCAGCCAACAACCTTTGATCTACCACCTGACAGACCCGCACCGTATTTCAGAGGAGAGATGGGAATTTCAAAACCAAGCATTGCTTACAGATGACCCAAAGCTAAGCAATACCATTACATCTATTCACTACCATGTTACTGAAAACTTGTATGACAAGGTATGCACCGATATAGAAATTCTGGCCGAGTTGTCATTATGTTCTGGCTAATAACCAATATGGCTGATAGTCATAATTCCATATAATTTTGTCTAAATAAATTAAAAATTAAACACTAAAAAATGAAATCAATTGATTTAAATGCTTCAAGTGGATTAAGGCAAAAGGATATTATTTTGAGATTTGCTAAAGATTATATTCAACATTGTTACTAAATTATTAAAGTTTTTAAATATCAACTTTAAGTTGTTTTCAGATAATGACTGATGTTAAATGTAAAAATAGGGGAATTAACTCACATAAATAAAAATCCAGTATTGACCAATATATATCAGCTGATACCAAAAAAGAAAAATCACTAATACCAGCTGAAACGCAATACTGATATATTGTGCATTCATAACAAATATGATACTGATATATCGTGCATCCAACAATTTTCCTGCAAAAAAAAAAAGGTTGTAACCAAAACAGTTTATAATCTAAATGCCAAATCTATTTTTTTCCATTGAATAAAAATGCACAAATTGATTAGTACTATAATTATAATGTATAATGGAATTAAACAAGTAATCTTACTGAAAGTAAAATATTGCATGACATAGCCACAATTATTTGCTGTTTAAATTTACAATTTAGAGGTGGGTTTTGGAACGGATATTTCAGTGTTAGTTTTCAATTCGACAAAAACAGAACCCAAGCAACTGACAAAAAGTCAAGGTAAAGTCAGAAAAAGATGCACAATAAAAAATAAAAACAGATGAACATGGAAGAGGTCATGTTGCGCCTAGTTACATGGTGATAAATGATAGATTATATAAGTCAATGATGAAAAATGAATATTTAAAATATATGCATTGGCCAAAACATGCTGTAGTTTAATCTTTCCAGAGCTTTTCTCCTCAGTTGCCCTTTGTTGAGCACATGAGTAGCTGTTCATCACTGAACAAAACCTTCTCCCCAGTCAAACCACAATCACAGACACATGTAGGGCCTTAAATGCATTAACCTTCATGTGCAGTGATGGAAAACCACTTCCTCGAGTGCCCACTGCCCGTCGCACGCTCTCACAGCGAGAGAACAACTGAGACCCGGATGGGCTAAACCGATGACAGATATCATTTAGAGCCATGACACAAACTGAACAGTAGTCATACTGCCTTCTTACCATTCACAACGTAGAACTCTTATGCTGCAGACATGAGAGTTTAGTAAGTACAAATGAACACAACTAGACAGATTTGATTTGAATGTTTGCAGGCAAATGTTGCGCAAAATTGACGGCCTTACAGAAGTTTCCAATCAAGTCACTGTTCTGACAAAACAGATTTGTTTTAAGAGAAAAATTACAAATAGTATACACTTTCAGTTTGATTTAAATGCACACGAAGGCTATGACTCAAGTAGGAAAGGTTTTATATATATATTTTTTTTAAATGTCACAGATTAGATTGAAAGCTTTTTGTGATGGTCATCTTTTCAAACTACAATCTAACTAAGGTCCAAAACACTCCGCTTTGTTTGGTGTGACAAAGGATGTTCCTATGAATCAATTTCTTCTAACAAAGCTAAATTCTTCTAAATTTCTTTTTTTTACAGTGACCACAGACGGTAAAGCTCAAAAAAGGACAAAGTCGAACAAAGTCATATGATATCTTTGTGCAGGGAACATTTAAGATGTTATGTACAGTGGTTTAATCTCAATTTTCTCTATGGCTTTTTCGGTTCCAAGCATTTTTTAGCATGTCATTTGATAGGCCTTTCATACATAACGTCAGAATCATCACAAATGAGATGCAGCACACATATGACTTCAGTTAAAGTGAAAATGCAACTCTTTTGTGTTTACTTTAACATACCCAGTGGTCTCTTTAAGAATCATTGCTATGGTAATTGCAATATTTTTTCACTTTTATAAACACTTCTAATGGTGACGTGTTACTGAGAATGACTATGATTTTCACTTTTGAGCCAGCTTTTTCCATGGTATTATGACTCAAGCAAACACAAGTGGTTTCACTGCTTTGGTGAGCAGTAAACACCACCAATGAGTGACATTTTTTAGCTACTTAACCAAGGAGTGTGTTGAGCTGCATATCAGTGGTTCTCAACTGGTAGGTCATGACCCAAAGACAAATAATACAATGCAATTAACCATATAATCATGCTAGGAAAATAAAATACAAAAGTCTCATTATCTTATCAAATCAAAGGTACTGTTTCCAAACAAACTCCACAATATATGGCTTGATTTACTTCGAACAGCTGGCAGGTTGTAACCCAAGTATTCAAGTATTCAATAGTGAAATAAAAACAGTAAAAACTCAAATAAAATAGTAAATTGCCCAATCTAAATATTTCAAGCCCTGCCTGCTAATAAAAAGTTGCTGCCTTAAAATTTTCAACTTAAAGTAAAATCAACTTGGATGCTTAAGTCATTTAAACTTAAATTAAACTGACTTTAAAAATGGAGTTGAATATTGTATAACTTATTTTGATGAGTTGAAGCGATGTAAAAACATATGTTGTCATAACTTATTGATCCTATATTGTTTTTATACCGAAAGCAGCAGCAGAAAGCAATATAGCATACAAAATTCTTTATTTGTGGGGAAAAAAGTAGTTGATTGTGTATGTGCAATAAAAAAATGTTCCAGATTATAATTGGGAATTTATCACAAATTGAATTACAGATTGAATTTAGTTGCACTTTATTTTAAGGTGACATACTTACATTGTACTAATTCAAATACGGAGTAATATTAATTAAAGGATAATTCCGGTATTTAGCACTTTGAGTCTATTTTCTAGTTTTTTTTTGGATGAACTAGAGTGGTGGACACAGAAATGTTGACGATGGGTCCTGTCTCGACTTTTTGACAATTTTAGAATCGCCTCTGAGCGCTTCAGAGTGGCTGTCTATGGGCATGCACAAACATGTCCTTAAAACAACCCTTAACGTTCGTTTTCAAAACTGTGCAACTCACCGAGTGGTTAGTGGTGTTCGTTGATGGTTAAAAACAAGTAGCGTAGCGAAATACAGTTTCTGTCGTGTTTTATTTGGCATTTTTTTAAATTCCACTGATGTCTGTTGAAGGACTCAGTGCTCGTTGATATTACTGCGCTACCGGATACCGAAAGGGTCTGTTTACATTTGGTTGTAGTCTTTTCGCTCGGTTCTCCGTCTCTCAGAAGGCTAGCGTGAGCAGAGCAAGTGGTCGGGAGTGTGCTAACGCTCCAGACTCAAATATCGAGCGGAAGTTTATACTCGGTTGTGAGGTATCTGAAAATATAGTTCTACTATAGTAAATAACACAGATTGAAAACATACATTGCGCCGACATATTTGTTTTTAATCATCAACGAACACAACTAACCACTCGGTGAGTTGCACAGTTTTGAAAACTAACGTTAAGGGTTGTTTTAAGGACTTCAGCTCGTAGAGAGCCACTCTGAAGCGGTCCGAGGCGATTCTAAAATTGTCAAAAAGTCGACATAGGGACCATTGTCAAAATTCCACCACTCTTCATCCAATACAAACTAGAAAATAGACAAAGTGTTAAATACCGGAATTATCCTTTAACTACATGTACTTACTATAGAGTTACAGTTTGGTTTAGGGTTAGTTACTTGTAATTATGCATTATTTACTGTTATCATTATAGTAACTACATGTAACGTGTAACTACCTCATCTTAAAATAAAGTGTTCCCTTGAATTTACAGTGATTATGTCTGTCTCTCCACCAGTGAGCTCTTAGTTTCCTTTTTCGTTTTCATAATTGGCTGGGCTCATTAACAAAACACTTTACTTCAAAATAGGAATAAACAAAAACAAACAAATAAATGACTACAGCTCAAACCTTCAAAACAAAAGGCATTGTGCTTGGCAAGTGGATGTCCTGTTTATCAGTCTTAAAGTGTCTAAGGGTGGAAATTTCCTTTAAGGGTTCATGCTAGTGATAAACTTGTTTACAAAGTTTCATAAAATACATCCAAAGCCTTTTGAATGCGCATGTGGTTGAACGGGGAGAAATTAAACATTTGGTCAGGAAGTATCATCAGGCCCTCGAGCAATGCGCTCTAGACCGAGGTCTACTTGCATGCAACACTAAAAACGAATTACCTTAAACTCAACCTCATCACACGCACATGCGTTCGACACACAACATGGTGGATTGTTTTTTGATTCAGCACTAAAAATTCAGGTACTGAAACTTTTATTTCATTCATCGTCACTGAAATTGCAAACAGATCGCAGATGTGCACGCAAGTCTCCTTTTCCTCAGCCTTGTTTATATCCTTTAATCTTTTTGATTTGTATGGTATCATTTCATTTTCCTAACTCTGGTTGTCTCTAAGCACACCATTAGGACACTTCAAAGATATTTCGACCTGGAAGCATGTATTGGCATGTGCTGTTACTATTACGATGGTGGTTTAGACTGCTGCTGCATTCTCATTAGGCTGCGTGATGAAAGCAAAGCATCCTAGACTTACAGGACATTTGAGGGAGTCCAACCCATGAGCTAAACAAGTGTAATCTCATTTCTCATACACTACCTCACAAACTAGACAATAACAAGTTAATCAGCATACCGAGAAACAAGCTTTTTTTTGTTGAGTGTATTGTTTAAAAAAAAAACAGCTGCTAAGTGATGAAGATTGAACCAGAGAAGGAAATATCTGTAAACAAACCCAATGATGTAAGAAATCTGGATCTTCTTCATAATGACAGCATACTGGATGATAAAAGAAAACACAATCAAAGAATGAAATAATCTGTCTTGGGGTTTGTAAGATTTATTAAAGAAATTAATAGTTTTGCTCATTACGGATGCATTCAATTGATAAAAAGTGACAGTAAATACATTTATAATGTTACAAAACATTTAGAGTAACTGTCAAAAGTTTGGAAACATAACCATTTTTTAAGGTTTTTGAAAGAAGTCACTTCTGCTGCATTTTACTGTAAAATTATTGTTTTCTATTATGGCAAAGTTGAATTTTCAACATCATTACTCCAGTCTTCAGTGTCACATTGTCCATCAGAAATCGTTCTAATGATCATTTGATGCCCAAGAAACATTTATTATATTATTATTATTATCAATATTGAAAACAGTTTTTGCTGCTTAACATATTTTGTGGAAACAATGATACCATTCAAACGTTTGTGGAAACATTAAAAAATAGAGAAATAAATACTTTTATAAATCAGGGATGCATTAAATTGATCAGAAGTGATAGTGAAGACATTAATAATGTTACAAAATGTTTCTATTTTATAAACGCTTTAATAAATGTAATAAATAAATGTAATACATGTAAATAAATGCTGTTCATTGAACTTTATATTTATCAAAGAATCCTGAAAAAAGTATCGCCATTTCCACAAAATGTTAAACAGCACAACTGATAATAATAATAATATGTTTATATAATAATATATTTATATAATAATAAAAATGTTTCTTGAGCACCAAATCAGAATATTACTGGAGTAACGATGCTGAAAATTCAGCTTTGCATCACAGGAATAAATTACATTTTCAAATGTATTCAAATAGAAATTTCACAATTTTACTGTTTTTACTGTATTGTATTGATTAAATAAATGCAGTCTTGGTGAGCATAAGAGACTTCTTTCAAAAAAATAAAATTGTAAGTTTTCAAACTTTTGAATAACAGCTGTTCTTTTGAACTTTCTAATACGGAGAAAACAATTATCATATCAAATTATCTCCAAGAATATAAGCAGCGCAACTTCTTTCAACATTGATAATAACAAGAATTGTTTCTTGAGCAAATCAACATATTAGAATGATTTCTGACACCGAAAACTGGAGTAATGGCTGCTGAAAGTTCAGCTTTGCCATTTATTAACTTATTTACATCATATACATTCATTTTTAAATATAAAAACTCACATAAACTAAACTAAACATAGTTGTAAAACTAAATTAACAAATCAAAATATCCCTAGTCCTTCTACTGTGCAAAGATACATCTAACTACAAGCAATACTACGTATTATTTGCCCAAAACAAAAAATCTCTCAAAAGCATAGTTGTGCAGAGCCACGGGACTATAAACTGCAAGGTACATCGTCTCCAATGCATTCTGCACACTGCAGCACTGACTCACAGCTGGGTCCAACCTAGTCAACGCCTACAGGCACAGAGCACATCTCATCAGCGTGCCAGTGCCAGATTATGAAGGTTATCTCCATCAGAAGCAGCCAACCGCAAACTGCATGCTACTTGCGTTTCTTTGCGTACACTGCGCACTGCTTAGCGGCGGCCATGCCAGACGTGCCTGGATTTGGGATCTCACTCTAATTGCACAACAATGTGCATCTTGTTTTGGACCCTCTCTAACCTATTTGTATTTTAAGTGTTTTGTTTAGTTTTGAGATGCTGGGATGGTAATAAAATGTGAGAGCCCCCCCCCACACTCTCAATAAAAATAATAAATAATAATAATAATAATAAAAAAACATGATACTGCAAGAGCACAGAATGCCTGAAATTCCACAGAGGTGTAGTGAGACGTGGAGTTGAGGGGCAACTGAGCACTAAGTGCTTTCAAAACAAACACCCATCCACACCTGCGGGACAGGGTCACTGCGCTGCCATGGCTACGCTGCTAGAGGAAACACAGGGACGTTTCTTTGCTACCCGTCAAGCAGGGCATCAACACTTCCTAATCACCGTCACCAGTGCGTGATTGCAGTTATTTTTAGGGCTGCACTGAATGTCAGTTCTCGTAATTAATGCGTAGAGCAGCACCAAACAGCTGGGTCACGAAGCTGGATGGACCCCACTGAACTAAGGAGAGGTGGAAAGTTTATTGGGATACATTCTGAGGCGCTTCTCTTTGGGAAAAGAGGAGGAGGAGGAGGAGGAACCATCAATAGAGTCGAGTGAAGTTCAGTGCTGTGTTTGTTTGTTTTCTGTGGGTAAGTGCGTAATTAGTTTGGAGGAGAGCTGAGCCGGGTTATGGAATAACAGATCATTCATCTTTTCCTGGCCTGCTGGTGAACGCTGGAGCGATTACTTAAGGCTGCAGTCCGGATAAAGGTCAAACCATGGAGGGAGAACCACATCACAGCAGGTGACTGTCACCAGAAATGACTTAGAAAGGAAAAGAGAGGGGGAAAACAACAATTTATTTCTGTCGACTGGGGTCTTAAAGCTAAATAAATTCCTGCTGTGCGACGGCAGGCATCACACAGACCGATTTTTCCAGTCACAAATTAAGCTAACTCTAGAATGTCCAAATCCCTGTCTAATATCCTGCTCATAGGATCCAGAAGAAACCAGCCGCAGTGTTGTATTCAGTCAGTCCATTCACTCAACCCTTCACCCTCCTTTCTAAGAGTAAAACATGAAGTAAAAGCAGATGTTGAGTTTGTTTTAAACATGCAAAGCAGCTGGGTAAACTGCGGGCATGGGTGTAATATTCCACCCGGTCACGTCTCTCTTATATGGGTTTCGAAAGATTCAGATTGAGTGCAACCAGAATGAAGTATACTGTTCAAAACCTATTTTTATAATATTGTAGCTTTTCCATATAAATTGCTTTTTAATCCAACAAGAAGTGGTGTAGCACAAATAATGCTATCGCCTTTTAAACATCTGAGTATGCAGAGTAAGAAAGGCTGATTCATTCTGTGAATCAGTTTCATCTTAAACTGTCCTCCCTTCTCATGTAGCATTGGAAAGTCTGATTCATTTTAGTGAATCGTTTGTCCTAAACCGTCTTCACTCTAATGTAAATTTGGAAAGTCTGATTCATTCTAGTGAATCAGTTGGTCCGGGCAATTCAATTTAAATTGATTCACCAGTTTGAGTCCCTGCAGCTCTATGCTTTGGAATTATGGTATTTTTGTATTTTGTATAAATTAACTTGTTATAAGTTTTAGACTGTCATCCTAATCGAGATTCAGATGAATCAACAGGAGTGAAGTCAGTGGAGCTCATGTGATCTGTCTACTGTAAAATATTTTAGTATTTTATAGTCAAGATTATAATGAAATTAATGTTACTTAGATACAATTTCAAAAGTGAAATCGCTAATCTCAACATTTAATGGTGTGACATGGCCAAAGAGAGCAAATATAAACTACTTTTAACATAACCTACAGTATTATATGAAGATCTGAACTGGCAGTATCACATACGCGAATACTGATTTCACACAACATCAGCGTTAGAATTACAGTGTTAGTCAACATTGCCTGCAGCTTAGCGAAGAGAAGCTTTAATATCATTTAGCACTGTTCAATATCTCTGTGAACACATCATTTAGTTGGAACTCCAAAGATTTACCAAACTGGTATGTATGTTAAACTCCAAAATACCACAGTGACCGCATAAACTCAACAGTCTCACTCAACTGCTGTCATATAGTTCATACTCTGCAAACACAAACCACAGCGCTGAATCACATGAATATGCAAACAATTTCAGAAGTTGGTTTTAAACAAATTGCACTGGCATCTAAGAGGTCATTCAACCCCGTCTCTTTTTCCAAAGCTGTGGTGCGAGCCAGAAGAAGTGTCATCTGTTTCCAATGAGAAGGCTCTTTGATTGTTGAACATCTCGAAGGGCTGTCTGACAAAGACCTCTTTCGCTCTTTCGCTTTTTGGACAAAATAAACAGGAAAAAGGGTCGTGTAACCAGGGGCCAATTTTTCAAAAATAATAGTAAAATGTAAGCTTATGGAATAAATTAAATCCCAAGATATGTTCAGGTGTGTTCCTTTGCTGCTGGCTAGCCAAATGTGTGCTTTCATTGTTATCGTCATCACAAGTTCACCCAACACATAAGTAAAGCTAACCTTTCATATACTGATGCAGCTGAAATGTATGCAGAATGTTTATTGATATGTTTAGCCATTTGAAATCTAATCGAAAAGGCGAAAGCGTTATATAATAAGCAACAAAGCTTGTTCAATGATCAAAGAAAGTTACAGGTTAGAAACAAAATGGAACCTGATTCAACTTTAGAACATTTTAAAGAAGACCAACAAGCTGAATACATTAAGCAGAACAAAAGGACTGGTTCCATACAACCAGTCTGTCCATTTATCTACACATTACCTCACAAAACGCATCATCCAACAGGGGTGGTCGACAATTTGAGCATCAGTCATGTTAAAAAGAGGATTATTTATTCAATATTTTAGGCAGAAATGGAATCAGTCAACACTGATACGGACCTCAAAGTTACAACAGATGAAACCAATACATCGGCTTGAAAGTGTGGATGACTGCTAATCCAAGTGAGTTGTCTTTGCATGTGTCAGTACACTGGGAGCAACAACTGACCTTGTACAAATGCTTCCTCTACATCCCAGGAAACTGATACTAAAACCACCATGTGCCATTGATCAATGGGGATATGATTTTGCACTCAGCAATTTTCTCCAGTTACAAACAGGTTGTGTGACTGCGAGTGTGGGTCTGGACCCATTGTGCTGAATGGCTTTGGCACTCTATATGAGATCTGAGAGAGGTGAAGGTATGCTAGCATGTATAGATGCTGGACAATGGACTTACTGTTTTAATCTTCTCAAAGACTTAAATGAGGCTTCCTTTTACCGCTGGTCGCACCTTAGTGGATCCGCTACACCTCTGACCAGAGAGAAATAAATTCCACCAGAAAGCCATTTTGCTGGAAAAATGAAAACAGAAGTCATAAATTCAGAGAATAATAAATCTAAGATGAAGCTTCACTTCCTGATCCCTCAACAGCAGTTGGTGCTCAATTTAATATGACTTAAACCCAAGAAATTCTAGAATGCAGTTCCAAGGTTTCAACCTCAACGCTTTGTGCATACCATTCTAGTTCTTTCACGTCTAAGTAAATAATTTTTTATGGACTTCATTTGTGCACTAGGACTAGGTATCGATGCAGATTTCTCATTCACAAGCTCTTGATTCAACTAGATTCTGATTTGGGTTTATTTCAGTTACAATGACCATTGCTTACACTCTACTGTTAATTGTTTTAACTAAATTAATACTTTTAAGCATGCATTTGTTTTATTCAGAATGCATTAAACTGATCAAAAGTGACAGTAAAAACTTTAACAATGTTACAAAACTCTATATTTCAAATAAATGCTGTTCAAAAAACATGTCACTGCTTATTATTTTATGAAAGGGATAGTTCACCCAAAAATAAAAATGTTGTCATCACTTACCCTCAAGTTGTTTTAAACCTGTATGAGTTTCTTTCTTCTGTTGAACACAAAATAATATATTTTAAAAAACGTTGGTATAGCCATTGACTTTCATAGTATTTTTGTCCTACAATGGAAGTCAATGGCTACCATGAACTGTTTGATTACCAACATTTTGGTGAATGCATTTTTTAAGCAGTACTACTATTTTTTTTTAACATTGAGATTAATAAGAAATGTTTCTTGATCACCAAATCAGCATATTAGAATGATTTCTGAAGGATCATGTGACACTGAAAATTGGAGTAATTATGCAGAAAATTCAGCATTGCCATCACAGGAATACATTACATTTTAAAATTCATTAAAATAGAAAAATGTTTTTTTTTTTAATTATAATTATTGTACTATACTGTTATATTATACTGTATTTTTAAGTCAAATACATGCAGCCTTGGTGACCAGAGTCTTGTTTCAAAAACAAACAAAAAAAATCTTACCACCAACACTGATCATGCCGCATGTTTTTGATTCACTAAAAAGAACTGTCTGATAAGAGATAAGAGTACTCAAAAGAAATCTTTTTTTTTCTATTTAATGTATTGTCATATAATGTCTTATAATCACAAGCATCAAACTATGCAGCGGAGTCAGTGCAGCAGAATGCAATGACATTTGCAGGACGGACAGCTCTTCACAAATATATTTAAAAATCAAATCAATATTGTTACCCAGTCCTGTGCAGAGGGATATTGTCATACAGAAAAGCATCCTCCAATAACTGTTGCCACAAAGATAGAAGCACACAACTCTCTAGAATGTCATTATATAGTGTAAAATTAAGATTTTGCAAACATGTTCATAAAACATGCCTAAATTAGTCTGCCCATATAGTGTATAAGAAACATATAGTATAATATTATTAATGACTGCTCCTCTAAGCTGTTTCCACCAAGACTAAAACTCATCGGGGTAAACATCGTGGTGCCTGGCTACGAGATCAACTGTGTATTTTGTAACTACGCTGAACAAGTTGACAATTAATAGCACTTGGGGAAACTCCAGACACCGGCACAGGACACATTTGGGGGACACATACAGGGTGAAGAACAACGCGTGATGATGACTTTGCTAATGGTCTAGCAGAGATCCTAACCGCTGAGAGATTTATCTTATGTCAATCAGTGCTTCCCTCCACTGTCTGAGCTCTGCTCTCTCAATCATTCCCTCATTCCTTCTCTTCCCTCACGCGTTTCTTTCGTTCAGACGTCTGCAGACCCCCGGAGCAGTGTCTCATCTGTCCGTCTGTCAGTGGCCGGGTAATTGGAGTTGTTTAGGAGGTCATCTAATACAGGTAGGCGGGGAAGGAATGTGTGATAGACCAACTACTAAGTCTTCCCACGCCTGTATAGCCTAGTGATCGCACTTGTAATACTATTGGTCAAACAAGACTGATTATACACCATATGACTACAGCTCAAAGCTCGAGAAAAAAAACCTTAAAGGGATAGTTCACACAAAAATGAAAATTCTTTCGTTCATCTTCGGAACACAAATGAAGATTTTTTTGTGATTAAATCTGAGAGCTTTCTGTCCCTCCATTGACAGCTACGCAACTACCACTTTAACGCTTTAAAAAGTTAATAAGAGATCGTAAAACTAATCATTGAACATAAACAGAGGCTCAACAGAACCTGCTTGACGCACAAGAACAAACCTCATTGGTTCACGTGGAAGCTCAAATGATTCCACTTAACGCACGAAAATGAACCTCATTGGTTCTTGCAGAAGCTCAGACCTGCTGCGTAACACATGAGAATGAACCTCATTGGTTCTCGCACATTAAGCCAACATGAGCATTGAGCTTCCGTTTACCACAACTGATGTGTGAGTTGAATGTTTATGTGAATAAAATACTAAATTCAATCTGTTCATCATATAAAGTGATTGAGCCTAAATGTTACTAAACCACTCAATTCATATGGATTAGTTTTACGATCTCTTCATGAACTTTTTGAAGAATCAAATTGGTAGTTGCGTAACTGTCAATGCAGGGACAGAAAGCTCTCAGATTTGATCAAAAATATCTTCATTTGTGTTCCGAAGATGAACGAAAGTCTTACGGGGTTGGAACAGCATGAGGGTGAGTAAGTAATGACAGAATTTTCAGTTTTGGGTGAACTATCCCTTTAATAAGTTGTTGCTGCATGTTGTATTTTCTACATTTGCCGTGCCGCTCACCGTCATGTCCTTAGGGAGACAGGACTATTTACTCAAACTTCCTGAACTATATTTCAGAAGCTGAGACAAAGGTGTTTAGACACGAGTGTCTTGTGCGGTACAACCGCCCACGTGCGGATTAAGATTTATAACCTAAATGCACCAATGTTTATAGAAACAAATGTTACAGAGTCGATTTTCAAACAGTCTGTTTGAAATTGATCAAACGGTCTCATGTTTGCAACGCTTTGCTTAGACTGACGGTAGACTTGATACTATTTATGAAAGCTGTCACCGGCGAGAAACTAAAACAGTATTCTTTTCCTCTTTGTATAATCGAAATGTGTGCTGCATGGCATAAAGATGAATGAGATGATATGTTTTTGTGTCCGTGTGATTGGCTGTGTGTATTGGAGTGCTGTCAGATGTAATCACCCTGATGACGCTTTATGTGTCACTGTAAACAAAGAAAGGAAAAAGAGAAACAGATAGGGAAATCAGTAACAGACAGAAGCCACATCTGCGCGAATGATTGTGACATGTAATTTACAAGATTTGACCCACAGTGTGTTGTGTGATGAGTAAACGGGGCATGAGGAATTTGAAAAAAAATATTATTTTTTAAATGTTAAAGTTAACATGCTAACTTGAAATATTAATTAGGTAACACTATTTTGATTGTCCACTTTAGACATTCTACTAACTATAAGTAACTTTGCAACTACATGTCAACTAACTCTCATTAAAGTATTAGTAAGGTTCGGGTTATGTTTTAGGGTTCGGGTTAATTTGACGTAGTTGCAAAGTTACTTATAATAACTTAGTAGAATGTCCAAAGTGGACCATCAAAATTAAGTGTTACCATTAATTGAATCTTTAACACAATAATAAAAATAAAAAAACTATTTGATTATATAAACTATATTTATGGTCTTTAAATTCATTCTTTATTTGAAAGTTAAATGAATAGTTTACCCAAAATGAAAATTGTCATAATTTACTCACCCTAATGTCATCCCAAACAAGTATGACTTTTTCTTTTGTGTAAAAATATTTAGCAAGAGAATACGTTATGGGCACATGCTGCAAGTTTGCTTTAATCTGGAGCTTTTTGTCGCAAAATAGTTGCAGACTTAAAAAATGAAAGCCTGACAGGTCTTGCAGTGCTTGGCTTATAAGTCATGGAAAATTTGCTGGAAGAGAAGTAAGAGTGTAACCGATTCCACAAAATTGAAAAAAAAAAAAAAGTGCATAATCAATCATAATTTAAGCAATTTTTATACAAATAATGGAGATTTAGATCTATGATTTGAATATACAACAGGTTCAAAGATTCATGGAAGTGTGAGGGAGAAAGCATATGTCTGGTGTTTGTGTAGGGGGCTGGATGTGGGGTCGGAATGAAGTTGGGAAACGCTCAAGGTTTGTTTTTCTCTCCGAGCAGGGTCATGAGGAAAGGTCTTAAGAGCCATTAAGGCTCTTGGGAATAATATTCACCATTTATAACCAACCTCACTTTCCCATATTAACCTATAATGCGCCCCAGTGGTGTCATTTCCAAATCCCAAGAGTTAGGATTTGAAATATGCTTTAACATATGTAATGCTGACGTTATTCTGGGCTTTTCGTTTACGCATTAATAAGTGGAATTTTTAAACATACTCGTTCTCTTCAGCCAGCAAAATTACACAAGCATACTGTCATTTCTCCTCACAAGTATAAGCAAATCAGCCGATGTGATAACGTCGGCGAGGTGAGATCTTGTTATGCGGGGGTTTGTTGACATTACACAAGGAATTTTTACACAGCAACTCGGGCTGTTTAGCACATGCTTTGTGCTCCGCAGTGCCTGTTTGGAATCTGCGAGAATCCTTTTCCAAGTGGTCAGATCTGGGAATTTAGACGTCAAAGGGAGGTCTGAGTGGAAAATACCCTCTTCACATATGCTGCCAGTTTGCATAACACAAATGCACAGGAAACTAGAAAGAAGAAAAGGAATATTGCAATGCAAACGACAAGCTCTGTTAAATGCAAGCAGATAAAATCAGTCTATAGTGGAGTGGAAATGGGGACAGAACCCTGGGCATGCTTACTCAAGTCTTCCTGCACTAGATGCCAAGGGCATTAGGAGTGTGCACACTTTATTTTTTCCATTCTGTCTTGCTTACAGTAACAAAATCTTTAGACTGGGTTGGCCAGAACTGAACGCAGATATACAAAGCTGTGTGCTTGCCTGGATGGGGTCTTGATCTGCGATGTGACCGTTCGAGACCTGGGTTCACAGACAGAAGCAAACCGTCTCATACACCCCTGCAGACAAACTGCCTCTGCTGTCCTTCCTTCTGATGGCAAAACTTCAGATATTTCAAAAACAAAAAATATAGAAAATATACTTTTAACACCCTAGTGTAGTGATGGGGACTAGTAATGTGCGGGTCAATGTTTAAACAACCCGCAACCGACCGACGTTTTCAACTAACCCGCCCGCAAATTGGACCACAAAAAAAAGAAGAAAATATTGTACCCGACCCGCATTTTTTAAAAGTAGTAAATGCTCATTGTAGCGTCATTGGGCCATAGACGTGTAACACAAATTTGTAAATAGCATCTCAAGAAGTACACATGACAAAGCCAGCACTTTGGTCATCATCTTTCATTATTTCGGCAAATGTCTCGCACCACTTTGCTGTTTCTATTTGTGTATTTGTGGAGCTTCCACTCCCAAGTCTTCACCTTTTCTCTTGCCGCCTTCATCTCTACCTGCATCTACTGTCATCTTCGTGCCAGTTATTCAGCCAATAAAGTGTAGGTCTATGTATTTCATAAAAAATTGTGTCTAGTACTATATAATTTACAAAGGTTTAATTGGCGTCTTTTTTTCAAACGACCCGACCGACCGCGACACGAATATCATTAAAAATATTTTTGGATGACTCGTAACTGCGGGTAACCGTGGGTGACCGCAGGCACCCGCTCATTTTGGATCAACCCACGCATCACTGATGGGGACACGTCAAAGAGCGCCATCCTTCGGATTATACGTTAAACTGAGGTCCTGACTCTCTGTGGTCACAAAAAAATCCCAGGATGTCTTTCGAAACGAGTAGGGGTGTACCACCGGCATCCTAGCCAAATTTGCCCAGTGGCCTCTGTCCATCATGGCCTCCAATCATCATTTTGAATTGCATTTTAGTTTGTAAATACAAATAAAAACTATGTCTGTAGTACTAGACTTACAATGGAAGGGAAAGGCATTGCAGGGATTTAAAATCAGAAATGTGAAGCTTGCATTATTTTAAAACACATCTCACATTCTGAAATGTGTTATTTGACCTGTAAAATTGCAGTGGTGAGAATACAATTCTAGGCATATTAATGTCTGGTTTTGCGTTGCCAGCGTAATTCCTTTCTGGTGTCTATCTGCATATTGTGCAAAAGTTATACAGGGTTCAAAGTTAAATGATCATGACACGAGAAAATTGGACTGCAAAACTTTGGTCTCATGTTAAATCTTGCAATGTTTAATACTATTTAAAGTACATTTACTCTAGCCCAATGCTTTGCCCAGACTTCCAATTTCCCCAAAGTTAGGGATGATTCAGAATTATTTTGGTAATGGAGAACATAAACAGTTATCTCAGCAATTTAAGACACAAATAAAATAAATGCAGAATAAAAGAATACAGACATATATGACAGCCAAGAGTAAAGGTAATTCACTCTAGACTACAGGCTTATAATAATGGGTGGCAATTGCACAAGGAGAATTTAAAACACAATGTTCTGTCATTTAAAGTGCAAATCCATCAGTTACTACTATGCACAATAAAAATAAATAAAAGTGCCATATTACATCCACACTCAAATGTCTGACTTAAATAAACCAATGTTCTACATAAAACTACATTTAATTTCGCAGTGGTTTATCGGTTTTCCACAGTACTTGCTCCCCTATAGAGTGAATCTAAGAGTATTACTTAAATGTGATCACAACTCTCAAGAACTCAAATAAACAGATTTTCAAAAGTAACATGTTTAAGATGTCACAAGCGGTCTCCCCCATCCATCTTGTGCCGTGGCGGCTGCGATGCTGTCAATGCATGTTAACAGGAAACTAGAAGGGGCTGAAAACCTACATCACAAATTACATGCAAGTGCCAAATCAGTCTGCTGCAGGACTTGGAAATAATTACTTGAAAATAAATAAAGTGAAAGCACAATATACAAGTCAAAGAACACAGAGACAGATGTCTCAAAACCTCAAAAGTTTGAAAGGCAAGATAGCAGGTTGCGAGCGACTGCAGCCTTCTCAGAATCAATGCATCACTGTGCTCTCAGGCAAATAAGGTCACCTCCAGCTGGTGTTCTTCTAACCAATGTTGAATTATCTTCCAATCAGAAGGTCAAAGATCTTCGGAAACATTCGGTGTGTTTACTTGCATAGTTCTAATCGAGTTACAGTAATCTGTCTATACAAGACAATGCATAACTCGGAAATCTGAAGCTTTAAAAAGAATATTCTGTATTCAGAAGAAGTCAAGTCAAATCGACAACATTCTGGGAATAATGTTGATTACCACAAAAATGAATTTCAACTGGTCCATTTTTTCCTATTTAAAAAAAACAAAAACCTGGGTTACAATGAGCTACACCATTCAAAGTTTAGGGGTTATTTAAATAAATACTTTGATTTAGCAAGGACACATTCAATTGAACAAAAGTGAAAGAAAAGACCTTTGTTCTGTTCTTAATCAAAGAATCCTGAAAAAAAATCTAATTTTCAACAAAATATTATGCACATCAGTTTTAAACATTGATAATAATAAGAAATGTTTCGAACATCAAATCAACATATTAAATTGATTTATGATGGATCACGAGACAATGAAGAACGTCGTTTAAAATATATTAAAATAGAAAAAAGCACAATTTTACGTTTTTTATTGCATTTTTGATCAAATCTTTCAAATATGTCTTGGAGAGCATTAGGCCCCGTTTACATGTACATGGATATTTTGAAATAAGTGAGACATTTCCCTTCGCTTGTGTCCTTCGTTTACACGCAAACGGAGAATTCGCCTCTGAAAACGATTATTTCTAAAAACTCCGGCCAGAGTGGAGATTTTGGAAAACTTAATTTGCACGTTTGCATGTAAACTGAGAAAAAAGGAGTTTTAGGCAGCCGACTTCACAGTATGCGACATAACTTGCACCTGCGTCCAAAGTGCGACCTCTTTGTTCCAAAGAGAAAGAGGAAGTGATTCGTTGCTGTTGTTGCTATTTTCGGGATTCTGATTGGCTAACGTGGACTTGAGCTTCTCGTTACACTGACACCTACATGTTTGGCATGGTCTTGACGCCATTTATACACGGGTTTGTGTAAACGAACACTTTTCTGAAAACTGACAGGTGTGCACAATGTTATTTTTGAAAACAGCCGTTTATGAAAATAGCCGGCCCCGTGTAAATGTAGCCTTAGAAAATTCTTTTTGAGCTTCACATTTCTGCTTTAAAATTCTCTAAAACTGGCACCATTCACTTTCATCGTAAGTGGCTCACGGTAACCTTTTTTATTCAAAAAGTATAGTCCAAATTTAATTTTTTGTGGTAATCAACATTATTTCACAAATGCTGTAGACTGAATACTTATAATGATTACAAAACCAAACTACACTTGCATTATCTAGGTCGGTTGATTCTTAATAAATAAATAAAAAAACATAACAATGGCTTCCAAAACTGTTTCTTTAGCTCAAATAATGGCAAAGAATAAAATGCACGCACTTTTGAAAAAAAAAAAAAGACAAAAAGGGGCATTTACTTTCTACTTTTTTACTCACAATTGCAAATATTTTCCCTTTTTATCTCAAGATGTGACTTTATAACCTAATACATGCAGTATTAATAGAGCTGAACGCCCTCCTACACGTGTTCTGCAACTTAAAGTTTTTCCTTCACATTTTCATTAGAAGAACCAAATGAAGTTGTCAATAAGTCCACAATCATCCTCTTCTACAGAAGAACACTGGTTTCATTTTAGATTATAGTGTGCGAGAGGCAACTGGAACAATGAAATGTTTTACTGCCTTGCAAATTCCTCTTCTGATTATGGAGCCAGCACAAGTCATAAATTTAGCACTTTATTCCCTGAACAAATAAATAAATAAAAGGATGAGTAATGGAGAGAAACCTACGGTCAGTCTTTTTTACCCTGGACTGCCTCACTATAGAATTTCTCCATTTATCAGCTCCCAGGAGCCTTCCTGACCAGATGACGGCGGACAATGAAGCTCAGCTCCGTTCTCCTCAGTAAACTGTTACCGACCCTAAAACGGGCAATAAATTCTCCCGTTTGGCGTGAAAACAACATATCTGGAGGACTGCTTCAATCTCGTCTTAGTTTCAGAGCAGAAATGGAGCAGTGTGTCAGATGATGTCATCTAAGCAGGGCACAAAAGACAAATAAAAGCAACAACTTGCATCAAATTTTGATCTCCCAGAGCTCATCAATCGATCAGTTGCATCTTTGGGGTGATGTATTGTGTACTCTCTCATCCTGGTCATGTGCAGGGTCCGTCAAGGGCCCACACAGGGGCTCCGTCCATGGCAGTGGCCACAGGGGTTATCGGTGATAATGGCAGCCACATGCTCCACACAGTCCCTTTACTGTAAATATGCTTTCACACTTAAAACTCACAGAGAGCGTGAGAAAACCTTCAGAAGTCCTCCTCCCCCATCTGTCTCTCCGTCTTCTGTGCTGCAGATGTTGGGAGGTTTCTGTGCGTTATGTAAGTGGCGAGTAAGGTCAGGGGCCCGGGGTCTTAATCAGGCAAAGATAAGAATGTTTCCCCTTTAATACTGCACTGCATTTCCTGGTTCACACATTAAAGGTGAAGCATGCAGTTTCTGTAGCATTAGCGGTAAGAAATGGAATTGCAAAAACACTGTTTCCAAAGGGATTTTCCAAACAATACCACCACTTTCTACATAGCCCCCATTCTACAAACAAACAGGGGGTGCTGCCCCAATATCAAAAATAGTGTTTACACCCTTCATGAAATCAACCTACGAACAGTCCAAGAACAGTCTCTTTAAGGCAAGTCAATTCACTTTGCCGACCATCTTAGCAACACACTACCATTCAAAATATTTTATTGCCTTGGAAGAAACTAATACTTTTATTCATCAAGGGAACATTAAATTGATAGTAAAGACATTCATAATATTTCAAATAAATGCTATTCTTTTAAAACATTCTATTTATCAAAGAATCCAGAAAAAACCTATAATTAACATTGCAACAACATGTCAACTAACTCTTATTAGACTGTTATGGTTAGGTGTTAGGGTTCAGGTTAGTAGAATAAGTTGACTTGTAGCTGCCAAGTTACTTATAGTCAGTATAATGTGTATTGAGGGACCAGCGAAATGAAGTGTTAGCAAATACTAATACTCTAATGACAGTTAGTTGACATGTAGCTACAATGTTACTTATAGTTAATAGAATGTCTAAAGTGGACTATCGAAATAAAGTGTTACCGAATAAATATTTCTTGAGCACCAAATCAGCAGATTAGAATGATTTCTGAAAGATCATGTGACTCTTAAGACTGGAGTAATGATGTTAAAAAAACGTCTCTGGTTACTTACGTAACCTATGTTCTCTGAATAGGGAACGAGACGCTGCGGAAAGCGCAGTGGGATATTCTCTGAATGTGCCGATTGTCTGAAGCCTTATAGAATCACGCCAATTCATTGGCTGATGGCGTCCGCGCAATATGGCTCCGCCCCGACGCTCTTACGTCGCATCATACGTATTCGCGCGCGCGCCATCTGCTCCTCAGATTTCTCTGCCGAAAAGAAACTGTCAGCAGCGCGAGGAGCTTGGCCGCTAACGCAGCGTCTCGTTCCCTATTCAGAGAACATAGGTTACGTAAGTAACCAGAGACGTTCTCTTTCATAGGTTCTCTCAACGCTGCGGAAAGCGCAGTGGGAACGGACTACCAAACTCGCCAAGCTAGAGCGCTTTTATGACTGGTAGATAAAAGAGACAACGACCGAAACGAGTTCAAACAGAAAGAACCTGGGAACCCGGGGTCATGTCAAGATCCAAGCTATAGAACCTTACAAAAGTATGCGGAGAGGACCAGCCTGCCGCAACACAAATATCCTCCAAAAGTGCTCCTCTGAAAAGAGCTTGAGAAGATGCTACACTTCTGGTGGAATGTGCTCTAATGTTAAGAGGTGAAGGCAAGCCACGCACCCCATAAGCCAACGAGATAGCCTCTGTGACCCAGTGAGAAATCCTCTGCTTCGATGCAGCAAGCCCACGGCGGCTAGCACCGAAACAAACCAGAAGCTGGTTAGATTTCCTCCAACCGCCTGAGCGGTCTACATATATCTTAAGAGAACGAACTGGGCAGAGCAAGTTAAGCTCCCTATCTTCCTCAGATGAAAATGGAGGAGGGTGGAAAGCATTAAGGTTAACTACCTGAGAGCGGAAACTTGAGGAAAGAACCTTGGGGACATACCCTGGTCTCGGCCTCAAGGAAACTTTGACCAGGCCAGGGGCAAAGTCCAAGCAGGACTCGCTAACAGAAAGAGCTTGTAAGTCTCCCACCCGCTTTAACGAGGACAAAGCTAACAAAAGAGAAACCTTAAGAGTCAGAATCCTATCCGGAGCTGACTCCAAGGGCTCAAAGGGGGCTTTCGTCAAACCCTCTAGGACAACAGAAAGATCCCATGAGGGGACTCTAGGGGAGCGAGCCGGTTTCAGGCGCTTCACCCCACGCATAAAGGCAGAAACTAACCTTAACTTGCCTAGGGGAATCTCATCCGATTCCCTATGCGCTGCAACAGCCGCGACATAAACCCTGAGAGTGGTAGCGGCTGCTCCAGCCGCAAACTTCTCCTGCAGGAATTCCAGTACTGAACCAGCAGGGCAGTTAACTGGGCTCTTATCATGTGCTAAACACCAAGTCTCAAAAACCTTCCATTTGGAAGAATATAATCTCCTTGTAGAAGGAGCTCTAGCACTCGCAATAGTCTCCTGAACGTCAGTTGGGAGACCGGAACTTAATGCTAACGGCCTCTGATCGGCCAAACATACAGCTTCCACATGTCTGGGCGAGGATGCCATATCCTGCCCTGTAGCTGGGACAGCAGATCTTCCCTGACCGGGATCCTCCAGGGGGGAGACTCCAGTAGAGGAACTAGCTCCGAAAACCATGGCTGAGATGGCCAGAACGGAGCTACCAGGAGGAGGCGGACTCCGCTCTCTCTCACTCTGGCCAAGACCGCCGGGATCAGTTTGATGGGCGGGAAGGCATAGAGTTTCTGCGTTGGCCAAGGGTAAGCGAACGCATCTATCCCCAATGGGGCCGGGGGACTCAGGGAGAACCAAAGAGGGCATTGGGATGACTCTTGAGATGCAAAGAGGTCCACCTCCGCCTCTCCAAAAACCTTCCAGATTAGAGCCATCGTCTGGCGGTTCAACATCCATTCTCCCGATCGGAGTTTCTGTCTCGACAGAAAGTCTGCTGCGAGGTTCAGAACCCCTGGGACATGAACCGCTCTTAGAGATAGGAATCTGCTCTGAGACCACAGGAGAAGGTGACGCGCATGCCTGTCTAGGGTGCGCGACCGAGAACCTCCCTGCCGGTTCACATGAGACACCACTGCCATATTGTCCGTTCTGACAATGACATGGTGACCCTCCAGAAGAGGGAGGAAATGAAGCAGAGCCAGAAAAACGGCCCTTAACTCCAGGCAGTTTATGTGCCAGGAGAGAGCCTCTCCGGTCCAGACCCCACACGCTGGTCTGCCCTCGAAAACCGCTCCCCAGCCGGTGAGAGAGGCATCCGTCGTAATCATCTGGCGACGAGATACCGCACCCATGCTGACCCCTTTCCGAAGAAAAAGAGGGTCCCGCCAAACTGACAGGGCTCGAAAGCAACTGCGCGATACCTTCAGTAGGCGAAGGGTTGACCCGGAGGGTCGAACCCCTGAGAGTTTCACCCACCACATGAAGGGTCTCATGTGGAGTAGGCCCAGCGGTAGCACGGAGGAGGCCGCAGCCATAAGGCCCAGCATCCTGCGGCAGGTGCCCACAGACACATGATGGCCTAGTGAAAAACGAGCCAAGCATGTCGTCAAGCTGGAAATCCGTGCAGGGGCCAAACGGGCCTGCATGAGAACGGAATCCATGTTCACCCCCAAGAAAACGGTGCTTTGAGCCGGAGCAAGAACACTCTTCTCCGAGTTCAACCTCAAACCGAGAGACTGGATATGACTCAGAACGACGTCTCTGTGGTGGGCCACTAGCTCCTGGATTGGGCTAAAATGAGCCAATCGTCCAGGTAATTTAGAACACGGATGCCCTGGAGCCGCAATGGGGCCAGAGCTGCATCCATGCACTTTGTGAATGTCCTTGGAGCTAGAGATAGGCCGAAGGGAAGGACCCTGTACTGGAACGCCCTTTCTCCAACGGCGAACCTGAGGAATTGCCTGTGTCGCTGTACAACCTGGATGTGAAAATAAGCATCCTTTAGGTCTATCGTCACGAACCAATCCCCTGGCCGAATCTGAGATATGATAGCTTTCAGCGTCAACATCTTGAATTTCCCTTTGTAAAGGGCGAAGTTCAGCCGGCGGAGGTCCAGTATGGGACGCAAACCGCCGCCCTTCTTCGGGACCAGGAAGTAACGGCTGTAAAAGCCCCGCTCGGTTTCCCCTGGAGTAATCTCCTCTATTGCTCCTTTGAGAAAGAGTGAAGAGATTTCCTGCTGCAGTACAGAAGCCTGAGCGGCGCTGTCTACTACAGTAGGAAACACCCCGTTGAAACAGGGGGATTGCGGCAAAACTGAAGAGTGTAGCCGAACCGAATTGTGCGAAGAACCCAGGACGATACCCCTGGTAAGCGTTCCCACTCTGGAAGGAAATGTGATAGAGGAGGAGGGATGTTGTAATGCAGACGACATACCTGAGTAAGGGTGCCGTGTTGACGCTCCTGGGGTAAAGAGGTTGACTGTGCAGGAGGGCCATCGGCGTCCTGGCACGTGATGGGAGGCATCGAGATTGGGGTCATGGTGACCAGGTCCGCCTGCTTCGGAGGAAAACGGAAAGTGCCTCCGAGGATGCGGCCGGTAGTTATAGAGAGCGTGGGGGGTGAGGGAGAAAGCCGAAAGCGTCTCCTTCCTCCCGCACCAGACTGAGTAGAGAAGGTGAAATATGGCCTGCACTTCGAGACACTCTGAGTGGCGAAGGTGACAGGGCAAGGAAAGGAGAGCTGGGAGGTGGGCAGAAACGCTTGCGCGGTCTGACCCAACCCTGAGGAACCAGAGGAGCTCTCCTTTTTCTGACCGGAGGGTCAGGAACGGCTCTGCGCCGCCGGAGCAGTCGGTTTGTCGGACCGCTTCAACTGGAGGCGCTTGTGAGGCCGTTGACGGGGAAACGGGCGACCGCGGGCTCCCCAAACCGTGGCAGGTGGGGATGCCCTGGTTCGCTTCTTCTGGAAGAGAACTCCGGTCTATGAGAGGGACGTTCTCTGGGTCGCACCGGGGGGGGAGCAGAAGGTTCCCTAGCCCTCCTGGGCATGAACTGTCTGAACGCGGCCGATTGGGATTTGGAGGAGCGGAATTTCTCAACCACTGTGTTGACCGCCTCACCAAACAACCCTGTTTGAGAAATGGGGCGTCCAAGAGGAAAACCTTCTCTTTATCACGGATCTCCGTGAGATTAAGCCACAAGTGGCGCTCCACCGCAACAGAACCAGCCATAGAGCGACCTATAGCACGTGCGGTATGCTTGGTGGCTCTTAAGGCTAAATCCGTAGCCTTACGAAGCTCCTTGACCGCTTCAGGGGTCACACCGTCACCCTCGTCCATTTCCTTCAGGACGTCCGCCTGGTAGGCCTGAAGAATGGCCATAGTGTGCAGGGTCATGCCTGCCTGCCCAGCCGCCATGTAGGATTTCCCAATCAGAGAGGAAGTAGTCCTACATGCTTTAGAAGGGAGAAGGGGGCGCGACTTCCAGGACGGCGCAGACGACGGAGCAAGATGGTCGGCTAAAGTTTCCTCAATCGCCGGAATGGCGGAATAGCCCTGTTCCACAGAACCTACCAGGTTGGTGAAATCAGCAGCAGCCGCATTAGTGAGGCGCGAAGAGAAAGGCTGCTTCCAGGATCTGGAGATCTCATGATGCAGATCACTGAAAAATGGCAGCTTCCTCCGTTGAGGCCTAGAATTAGGGCCACTGA
>CM070831.1:10584025-10714025 GCA_036326025.1 Chrosomus eos
CAGGGTGACGGACAATGGCGGGCTGAAAAATGGTTGCTTGTTTAGGGGTGCGTGTGAACTGCATGTTAATCACAGATGACAAAGTGGAAAAGTGAGTTTGGGATATAATTTACCCCGAGCAGCACATAAATCAGGGCTTGACATGAGGCATCTCCCTTTCTTCCACAACAACTCAACAAGTACCCAAAGCAGAGTCAACATGTCGTCAAGCTCACTGTAAATACGTGGTCCGAAAAAAGCGGCACTGAATTTCACCAGGTCACATCCATCTTTGCCTGTCTGCAGCTGTTTTTGCGAAAAACTGTAAACATAACAGGCACAACCTTATTATGAGAGTCAATAATCAAATGCTGAAGCCGTGACATTCAAATTACAAATAGCTCAAGTACACGCTACATATGGTATGATCAGTGTTTCCCTCTAAAGACTAATTCTTTATCCAAAAATGACTTGCGTAAATATAAAGAAACCTTCTCTGACACCGAGGAGAGGGCCCATCGCTCCTGTAAAAGCTATGAAATCATTCAAATAATTCCTAGCGAGGTCAAAAGCGCAGTGACCCCAAAAGGGGCTGATGCGTTTGGCTGAATCTCACACCATGGTCTGTGCAACACATAAACATACAGTCGTGGGGTAATAGAAGTGTGAGTTTCGAGAGATTCTAAGGCCTTACATAGACAAGAGGGGGAAGCTTGATGCTTCCGTCCCAGGCAAGCAAACCTGCCCCTTGTACTAAGTGGAAATAGCCTGTCGATGAGGTCTGTGGGCAGACCGGGTCAAGCAGGGTCAAGAGTACCGGGGTGATGGAGAATAGCTTCCTTACAGTGGTAAGAAGGAAAGATAACAGCTCCAAATGCATCTGTCCAACAGCAAGACCTCACGTCCGTTCACTCCATTCTGCCTCGAGACGGAGCAATCACACCATCTCTGTAAGGAGCACAAATGCGAGTGAGCATGCTGGTTTTCTCCGCGGGAGCCGAAATAAAACTCAAGCCGTTGCTATTGAGCATGAAAAGACTCACTGGGCCGTAACGACTTTGCCGTCGACGTGCCAAGATTGTTTGTGGTAATGTGTTTATAAGAATTTCAGGAATTAAAAAGGACAAAGACTACTTTTAGCAAGCAATAAAAATGAGAACATTTCCTCATTTTCTCCAACACTTTTCTTTCTCAATCTCAGTTCTTGTAAAGCTCAAAATAATGAGTTATAGTAATGACTAAATATGAAGTTGTTTCTGACAAATGAAGTGTAAATGAGAGGGAACTCGTAATTGGGTGTTTCTTCAACAATGGGCACTTTTTGTCCCCAAAAATAAATACAAATAAATTTGTCTTTGGTAACAAAAGTGCACAAAAAAAAAAAAAAAAACATTTGATAAAACTATTTTAGGGCCAGAATTGTTTGGTGTGGTCGAAATGACACCACAAATGAGGGATAGTTGTGATGTTTGAAACAATTGATAGATCAAGCCAAGTTTTATGTAATAGTTTATTTTATAATGGATTTTAGACTGAACGACAAGGGCAAAACAAAAACTATATTAAAAAAAAAAGAGTATTTGAAAAGTATTGACAGTTTTAATATGACCAACAAAACAAAGTTGAAAGTAGTTTTAGTTTTAATAAAAATCAACCCCAGCACACCAATGTGCCTGTAATTGAAGAAAAACACAATTACAAGCATCACGACCTAGACTTTGACTCATGAACCATGGATGTTACATCACTTAAAAGAAGAAAAGATCAGTAACAAAAATTAATGGACTGATGGACATCCAAAATATTCCACAATATTTAGCTGTAGACCGCAATCAGAAAAAAGCACAAAAAGTAAATGTTCCAGTAGTTATACGGACATTTAAAGTGTAGCATCAGATGATTGGACACCTACTGGACATTTCTGGCCCTGCTTACATTTAGCAAGATGGACAACTGGTGTGTAAGGTCAAGAGAAAAGAATAACACATAACTCTTTCCCCAAATGAATCCGAGAAACATTTCAGACAGTTCTAATAAAAATGCAGCAGAAATTTCTCTTACTGGAAAGAGCTACTCCACTGACGCAGTGTGTCATTTCCCAGCTGCAACTGTATTTGTGTTTTAGAGGAAGACAGCAGTATCCCGTAAATCAAGTCCTTGACAATTATATGAGTAACTCTGTCATGGCTATGCATAATAAGTCAGTAATGATGACCACAGCATCTCTTCTAAATAGGTCAATATAACAACAGTGAAGATGATGTCAACATAATGCTAATTGTGTCTGTTGAAGTCCTAATAATCAGGGATGTCAAGTACCTATTCTTATTGCGGGGGCGCCGGTAGAGGTCCCGGCTACATTTTTTTTAGAGGTAGAGGTTCAGGCTTTTGACACAAATTTATACTGTTGGGGAAAAAAATGGAACAGCTTCTAAATACAGTTGAAATTCAATTGATGGTCTTAAAAAGATGGTTTGATGACAATCGACTGTCTTTGAATTTAAATAAAACAAAGTTCATAATATTTAGCAATTGACAAAGTAATAACAAAGCTAAAATTCAGATTAGTAACAACGAAACAGAAAGTATATGAATATACATTTTTGGGTGTTTATAATAGATCATGAATTATGAAGGTGCGGGGTCATACATATAAAACTAATACAAATTCAATATATATGTTACAAAAGAAAGCAATAAGAATTGTAAAACGGGCTGACTATTATGAACCAACAATATATTATTTATTAATTTACAAGCTTTAAAATTGATTCAGTTGACCTGTATACTGCACAGATCATAAAGTATATGATAATTTTCTACCAAATTGTGTTTGCAGCCTCTGGCTGTTCGAAGTAAGAGAAAGTCAGTATAAACTAAGAGGAATGTAATATATTATAATTGTATTATGTGTACTTTTGTAATCATGTATGTACATCTTGGAAATTGCTCTGTACAGTAACTGTTTGTTTATTTTGAATGGATCAAATCCAGGGAGGAAAGTGACGCTCATTAAATAATTATGTATAAAGGGTGGCATAATAAGCAAAGTCTTCAGCCTACACCTTTTCGGTTATGTATATCTTTTGGAAATTTTGGAAAATTCTGTGAGGACAAAATATTTGTTGTTGTTGTGTGTGTGTGTATATATATATATATATATATATATATATATATATAGACATAATATATATATAGACACATATATATATATATATAATATATATATATATATATATATATATATATATAATATATAATATATATATATATATATATATATGCCTGTGTGTTATATATATTTTTTTTTGTGTGTGTGTGTGTGGGGGGGGCATGCATGCATGTATGTATGTGTAATATATACATATATATATAATAAACACATATACAGTATAATATATATACACACACATACATGCATGCACCCCCCCCCCCAAAAAAAAACAATTTTTTTTTTTTTTTAAACAGAACAAAAACATGTTTCAAATTTAATTTAATCCAACTAGGTCAAAGAAATTTGAGTTGCATGCTTGCATTCTTGTTGATTGTGACATTCCACCGCCTGAGCAAGTGGGAATCTGGATTAAATAGGGAACACCTCACCCTGTTCTCCATTCACCAGCTGGAGACCGAGGTCAAAGGTCTGACCCGAGGTCAGTGCAGTTCTCAGTGCAACGGACACTGAACAGGACAGTCACTTAAAATCAGACCTTGAGTCTCTGTCAAGCCTATTAACAAGCTGAGTAGACCCACACTCCAGCACAGAATCCAGCAATACTGCACAAGTGTCACATTCCCTTCCTATTTGTTTTGTTCTTCTCCTTTTCCCAGTTCTTGGGCGTTGAGAATCCGAGGGAGCTGTAAAAAAGGGAAACGCAAAGCTCTCAGCCATAACAGCAATACATCCTGAGTGAAACTTTAGACAGCCATTAAGCTAATGGGCCACTCAGGCTGTGGTAACCGTCTCCTCGGTTTCAGCTCTGGAGGCCCCCGGACCTCATATTGATATAAACATTGTGCAATAAGTAACGTTTATGAAGCATTAAATAGACTTTGATGGGCTGCTTTCAGGTAGAGCAAATTCAGTCCAGGTGTTTGCTGTTATTTCAATCAAAAAAAAAAATCCGGGGTGAGACATCATCAAGAATGGAACTGCATTTTCAGCTCTCAATGACCAAAGACCAGAGTCAAACATTGATATAGTGGAAATAAAGATGAGCGCGTAAGACAAGACGGCCGATGAGGATTCCACATGCAACATGTGCAGATGTTTTAAATATTACAATAGGTTTAATTATTGAACTCTGCTTGACACTTATTCTTATGACCTGCAAACTCCCAACAGACCATCATCGGCATCGTCAGCAGAAGAAATATGGCGTATTATATGCAGCCTGAGCAGTTCTGATGAGGTGTTGAGATGTTTTACGAGTTGACATCGGTGAGCAAATGAGAAATGAAGCTGAGCTAACATTGACAAAACACATTTGAATCATTACCCTGTTAAAAGCATATTTGGTCTTTATATGCACTTAGAATAAGAAGATCATTATTCTTTAGACTAGTCCCATTGTGTACTACAGAAAAGCTGAGGAACAATTACCTAAAGCTACACACTCAGCGTCCAAGTGGAAGCGGGAAAGAGAGAGACCAGGTGCTGCTTATAGAGAAGACTGGGGCTAGTTGTCACATGAGGACGTCACACGGTCTACACTACAGTTCAAAAGTTTGCGGTATATGTTTTTTTTTTTTTTTTTTTTAAGAAATTAATACTTGTATTCATCAAGAATGCTTTGTTTAAACTGATCAAAATAGCCAGTAAATGTATTTAGAATGTTACAAAAGTTTACTATTTTAAATATTTTTTTATTATTAATTGATATTAATAAAAATAAATGTTACTTGAGCACCTAATCAGCATATTATAATTATTTCTGAAGGATCATGTGACACTGAACACTGGAGTAGAACAAATTGGGGCTAATTAAAGCCTGAAAATTCAGCTTTGCATCACAGGAATAAATTACATTTTAAAATATATTAAAACAGAAAACAAGTTATTTTAAATTGTAATAATTTATTTTACAATATTACTGATTTTACTGTTGGAAAAAAAATGCAGCATTGTGAGCATAAGAGACTTATGCTCACCAATAAAAAAAAAAACTGAGAAAAAACTGAAATTTATAACAAAGAGAGAAAATCTTCATCCTCAAAAAATCAAACCCCAACTTTTGAACAATAATGTGTATTTCAGTGACTATGCAGGTTATTTTCCCTTCAAAAATGTAATGGTTTTATAAATTATGATTATTGTATATGAATTCTGTTTAACGAATATTTCAGTACATATTATTCCTTTTGTTGAATACATACATGCATATATATATATATATATATATATATATATATATGTGTGTGTGTGTGTGTGTGTGACCCTGGACCACAAAACCGGGTCAGAAAGTCACATGGGTCATTTTTTTTTTGCAATTGAGATTTATACATCACATGAAAGCTGAATAAATAAGCTTTCCATTGATGTGCTTTCCGCAAATGTGCCATTTTCTATTCTGAAAATCAGATTTTCAAAGTATTGCTTTTTTGTATCTAAGGACTTATTTGGTTTAAGTAGACCCTTACATGTCAGACAAATATGTGAAGCCATCTCAGGCAATCTTATTTGTTTATTTATTTTCCTAAAATAATCAACATGCACATGTGTTTTGGCAACCCCGTTACAAACTTCAAATTGTATTTTAAAGTATTTGAAGTGAAACTTAGAATAAATCTGTTATATTATGAAATACATCATCCCTGTTTACAATAGGAGTGTTTATAAATGAAAATAATAGGGATTTTTTTTTTTTACATGGATGAATACGCTCTAATGCAATCGGCCATGTCACTGTATCTTAGTTTTTAGGAAAAAATCATGACAAAAAGTAATACGTTTATAATATCCTTGAGGGGGTTATTGTTGTATTTTACTTAACATATTAAAAGTGGTTATTTATATTTGGCTTTTATTTATATTATAACACACCCCTCAGGTACAATGGACCTACCTACCTACCTACCTCCCTACCTACCTAAAATAACTTTCAAAAATGAACGTACACTTAGAAACACTGACTGGAGTGAAAAGTGTGACAACTAGCCCCAGTCTCCCTTTCACACTCATGTGGAAGAAGAGGAAAAAGAGGGGATTAGTGCATCATCTCACAGGCTCCAGACCTCCTTCCTCAGTCTGTTTGTTTGTACCACTAAGGGAGTGATATCGTCCCCAATTAGATGGGAAGTGCTTTTTTATGGGTTCTTCTCTGGAGGTGCAGCTCTGGAGTATTGAAAAGTGCCACAAACAATGATCTCCTCTCTCCCCAGTCGTTCTCACAGTCAAAGCCATTTGGAGCCACACACACACACACACACACACACACACACACACACACACACACACACACACACACACACACACACACACACACACACACACACACACACACACACACACACACACACACACACACACACACACACACACACACACACACACACACACACACACCACACACACACACACACACACACACACACACACACACACACACACACACACACACACACACACAAACACACACGGGAGGAGGAAAGCAAGAAGGGATTAGTACATCTAACAGGCTCCAGACCTCCCTCCTGGGTCTGTTAGGTTTTACCACTGATGATATCAACCTGAATTAGAGAGGAAGTGCTTTTCTTATGGACAGAAATGTTCACACACACATTATTGAATATGTGGTTTACGGGGACTCTCCATAGGCGTAATGTTTTTTATTATATCCACTTACATTAACCCTACCCTTAAACCTACCCATCACACAAAACTTTTGCCATTTTGAAATGAAAAAAATTAATAAAAAAAAGGCTCTGTATGCATTTCAAGCCATTTAGTTTACGAGGGCACAGGAAGTGTCCTCATAAACCATGTTAACGTTATAATACCCATGTCATCATTATACACATTAAGATCCTTATAAACGACAGTAAAAACGTCAGTAAAAAATTAATCATTAGGTTCTGAGGTGTTTGTCATCTAAGAAAAAAAATACAAGAAGTATTGACGTGTGTCAAAATGAAGGAAACTGCATAAATTAGTAATGCAAAGTGAATGCATCATGTGATTGAGCCATGCAGGACATGCATCTAGATAAATATCCTTTGTTGGTCCAGAAACAACATTCCTACATTTCCTAGCAGACAATACTAGGCCAAACTATTCCCAACTATAATCTACTGGCCAAATCAGAGGAATGATACGTTGATAGGCTGTAGGCTGTGCTTAGTGGCTTAACCAACATTCTTAAGGCCAGGAACATACTCATATACAAGTACACATTTTTTTGGCCAACACGGATACATCATTCAGTATATTATATAAAAAGGACCATCGTGCCTAGGTACTGAGGGAAAATAATCCTCTATCTAGGGTAAGATAGATTTATCCTAGCTGTGATCTGATATTTGCAGAATATGATTCAAAATATCATTTTTACCAATATATTATTTTATTAGAATAAGGTATTATTAAAGAAAAAAAAAATTCTGTTGAATGTCTTTTTGTAGGAACGATGACAGAATCCCAAACAAAGATACTACATTCCAAACTTTAGGGTTAATTATTTTATTCATAAAATATAACACAAAACCCTAGTGTATACATAACATTAAGAAGAAACAGCTATTTCTCAAATGTGAGCTGTCACACAGAGAATTCGGAGAATGTCAATTTAAATTTTTTCATTGCAAATTATAAAAGGATTTTTTTTCACTTCCAAAAACATTTTAATACATTTAACAGTATTTTACTGTAAAATGACATAAAATGTGCCATTAGATTATTAGTTCCCTTTTGAGAACGTTCACTTCGTATTGCATATGCAGTGGGAAAACTCCTTTTCTCGAGAATATGGAAGCCATTATTTTAAAACGCAGTACAGCTGCACAGCGAGCATAGAGTAGAGCGTCTAGCTTGCTCATTGGCTGTGCTGCAGCAACTGCACGAGCCTATAAGGCGGCTGAGACGCGCGAACCAATCAGGTCATTTCGCGCCCAGGGCGTGTCAGAACCCATAGACATAATATAATACATAGACGCCCTATTGGCCGCTTTGGAACGTTGCTGCGATACGTCAACGGGTCCGCCATTTTGCGGAGGGCAAGACTGCACTGTAATCAAGGGTGAGCTGCGTTTTTTTCTGGATAAAAACAAAAACTGTTTTTATATTTATCAACCGATTTCAGTGGTTTGTATGTGGTGTACAAAAAGTTCCATCTCTAGTTATTTAAAATCTCAATAGTTACACTTGTAAAATATTTGTTTTAATAAAGAATGGTCAAAGCTCAGACTTGTCATGTATCTGGCTTTTTATTCTTGGATAAGAATGATGAAGACCCCCATACTGAGATATAATTTAAGTTTTCTTATTGTGGAAAAAGCATTTTCTGTGATTGACCAGATTTGAGCAATAACAAAGATAACTGATGGATCCATGCTAATACATATGTTATGGTACAACTAACATTTGTGAGAAGTAATAGTAAATAGTTTAGTCAATAACATAAACAAATAGTATACAGCAAATAAAATAGTAATGAATAGTATAATTATATAATATCATACAATAATACAATCACAAAAATATTGATAATAGCATATGGTTTATTAATAATACTATAATAATAGCAATAGAATAAGAAATATCAATTACAGAATATACACAATAAAAAATAAGTTAAATAGTGACTTATATTTAATATTTAACTCTTTGTTAAATTTCAGTTTTATTGATCAGTAATAGCAGAAGTAGCTTCAGTCAAACATACAGCAGGATACAACGTTAAAAAAGCCTAAATATAAAGTTATGAAACTTCACTTTGCCCTCAGCCAAAACGATTTACCAGGGAACCATTTATAGATTAATGAGACCAAAGATCGCCCGTTAGATATACACAAGACGAATAATATCTCATGTTTAATCACTAGACTAGAGACATCCGAGCCGGCGGCAAACTTCAGACGCTCTGGCCGAGGTAAGGCTGCCCTCTGCGGGCTTAATGAGCGCCGAGCGCCCGGTGATCGCGTCGTACAACTCCGAAACCGTCAGATCAAATTTTTAAATAGGCGCTATCTTTATAAACAAACCATATATTTAAGCTTTAAACAACTACATTGTCGACTGAAAAACTATTAAAACTACATTTCGTGACACAATAACAGTAGTATTTTTTAATTTATCCTCTGAACGTTACTATTACTAATTAAATAATGACCAAATACAACCAAAAACAAACGTTCAGTCTTGCCTGTGAAAGATAATTCCTCGAAAGCTTTTTTCAATTGTGTGGCGATTTGTACAGCCCCAAGCAGCGCACAAAACAGGCATTTTTCTCATTCCCAGTATGAGAGGTATGGGAAAGTTGCCATCCCCAATATGGCGGCGCCGTTGACGTGCGCTCCAGCGGCCAATAGGGCGTCTATGTATTATATTATGTCTATGTCAGAACCCGCCAGAATGGGCGTGGCTTATGCCTATAAAAGCAGACCATTTCACCATAGAATCAGATTTAATCTCCTTCGCTGACCTTCGAGCCTTCGCCGTCGACGAGCCTCTGTAGCGGAACGAGTGACCTGATCAGCGGACGCGGCATCTTCAACTCGGCGCCGCCTTCCCCTGAATCGCCATTAAGCTGCGGCTATCCGGAGAAAGGAGCCATATACCCTTTTCGCTACTTCTGTGTGTTAGCTGAAAGAAAAGAGCAAATTTCTTACGCAGTTGTTGCAAATGCCATGATTTGATATTAAATTTCGCTTGTTCCGTTGTTCAGAGAGAGTGAAAAGTAGACACGTATTTCACTGTTTTTGAATGCATCGCTACCACATTGCTGGGGCCTAGAAATGTTTGGCCTTTGCTTTTACATGCAAATTGGTAGGAAAGGCACAGGGAGTGTGCTCTGCTCTGACGTTAGAACAAAGTTTGGAATATGATGGGATTAAAGCGGCAGTGTTACGTGCGTTTGAGTTAGTTGTGGAGAAATACTGTCAGAAATTTTGAAGACCCCCAGCCAAACATTTGTTGAATTTGCTCGCGCTCAGGTGCTGTAGCTTCAGTCGATTTAACCTGATTCTATGGCGAAATGGTCTACTTCTATAGGCATAAGCCACACCAATTCTGGCGGGTTCCGACGCGCCCTGGGCGAGAAGCGACCCGATTGGTTTGCGCGTCTCAGCCGCCTCGCCATAGGTTTGTGCAGTTTCTGTAGCACAGTCAATAAACGCTCTGCTACAGCTGCACTGTGTTTTAAAATAATGGCTTCAATATTATCGAGAAAATGAGTTTTCCCACTGTGTATAGCTATGCAATACTCGTTTCCTACTCTCAGGGAACCGAGGTTACGTTAGTAACCGAGTACGTTTTTCACTGTATAGAGTATAACTTATCGTTAACCATTACGGGTTTTTAATCGTAGCATTTTTACAGTTTTTTTTAGTGTAAAAAGTATGATTTTTTTTTTACCTTACAGCTCATTATTATCCAATGACAAATAATGGATAATTTAACCTCACACCTGTTCAGATAGAATTAAATCTCACAAATAATGATGTTCCGATCAAGAAAAATGCATTACTTTCGCAATACACGTCTAACCCTAAAATCTGATTGTGGCTCTGATGCAGAGGAATGTTATTTCTTTTGTAAATCACATTAAGCCACATTTCTAAGGTAACCAATTATAAACCGCATGCACCAACGGATGGTTTAAGACATCCAAAAAACATATTCATATTGAGTTTCATGCTTTTACATGCTATGATACCTTCGTCAGACTTCATGTGAACCATTGTGAGCCTACACAACAAGAAGCTGAGATATCACAGAAGAAAAGCTTTAAGACACAAAAAAAGGTGATTTCCCACAAGCATGCTGTGCTTCATCTCAGTAAGCAGGCCCCTGAGAGGAGGCCGCTAAAGCCGTCCACCTAGACCTCAGACACGCTGGAAACAACTTTCATTTCGCTCTTTGTGTGTTCAAGTGGGTGGACACTCACCCCCTTTCCCTTCCCAACAATAGGAGGACACGGGGGAGTAGAGGAGGAGGAAGTCTCCATCTTCAGGACCGGGACCTCATCTATAGGTGTAGATGAAGAGAAGGGGGAGACTGAGCTGCTGATGCCCACTAACTCCACAGCGGGAGCACTAGAGTAATGAAAGGGAGGGCGGCTGGACTGGGATTCCAGGCCACCTCTGTGGAGAGCCTCTTTCTCCTGGCCCGGCAGGCAGCGAGGACCGAACCCGCAGGTCAAGATTCCTGCACTTGCTTGCTTTATTCCTCTGACGACCAAGCTAATCACACTTCCCACACCACAGTCCCCTCACTACAGTTGGTTTCATCAAATCTAATCTAAAGAAATAATTATGGCTGCATCCAAATTCGCATAGTCTTTAAGTACATACTTCTTTAGAATAATTAATCACTTCTATAGTAAGTGTGTAGTATGAACGTAATCCAGATATATACTATCCGTAATTGTCATGTGACCTACCAGCATCAATTGCGCTGCTTCACTGCCGTTCACAATTGCTCTCTGGTTAATTTTTGCCAACTGCTTCTGGGAATTTGGACCAACAGTGCACATTTTGGATGTCTCCCTTATCTGACCCATATACTTCTGGTCTTGGAGTCTCTACTAATGAGCTGATGAGTTGATTCAAGTGTGATTAAATAGGAAGAGTTGTAAAATGTGTAGTGTTGGGGTACCTCCAGGAGTGGGGTTGGGAAACACTGTACTATACTCTTAAAAATAAAGGGGGGTTTTGCAGAGATGCCATAGAACCATCATTTTGGTTTCCACAATGAACATTTTGTATCTAAAATAAACTTTTTCTACTATAAAAGCACCTTTGTGCATTGAAATGGTTCAATAGATGTTAAATGTTCTTCATGGAACCATCAATAACCTTTATTTAAGAGTGTATATAGTAAGGAAGTATGTGATTTCGGATTCAGCCTTCAGTCATATTTTTAGGCCCTTTCTCGGATAATGACCTTTGCAGAATTCCCTCTGCCCGCCATTGTTCCCATGTTCCTCGGTTTCTCTACATCTGCAGGTTAAGTCACACTGAGATGATTTAAACGTTATGTGAATACCTTCGTTCGGTAAAAAACGTCCAGGGTGGCCCCTAGGAGCCCATGAAAACGAGCACACACACACACACACACAACCACAGAACCTCCTGTGCTTCGCCCCCGTTGTTTCTAAAAGTGCATTCCATCCTCCCACTAGCATCATTTCTCGAGCCTTCATTTTCCCTCGGTATCGGAGTGTGAGCCTTGGGAGGCAACCTGCCACAGACAGACCTGCCAAATAAAAGCTCATTACTGCTAATGTTGCTCTAACATGCCACTCACTGGGGGTGGGCCGAGTGAGGTCATGGTTCAGCAAAGCAGGGCACCAACTAAAGTTAATTACACTCTCCCCGGTGGTTCCCAGGCGCTTAACCCGCTCAGGGTGATGCTGGGACGTCCTGCAGAGCTTCAGATACAACGCGACAAGATGCCTCGTTTAACTCAAATCTTCAAGAGATTATACAACACACTTGACAAAAAAAACGATGCATAGAAGCAGGGTCACATCCTGCTTTCCTGCTCTCAAAGAATGATAGGCATTTAATATGATGGTAATGGAGGAAGTGATGGCAAAACACTGGGAATGAGCAAGTGCAAACAATGATGGGGAACATTACTTTTAAAAGTACTATGTTAAAACTTTTACTCCAAAAATGATTAATTATGCTAACTATGCTTTGCATTCATGTGTCAATATAATCTGGACACCACAACTTATGTTAAAAGGAACCAATTATACAAGCACTACTTAAACACTTGATTTTTTTATTTAATATTTTCTTAACTATTAAATATTTCAATATTTAAAAAATATACCAGAAACCTAATTGCAAATATTTAAATAATTTAAAGATAAAGAGTCTAAACTTAGATTATTCAGTCGCTTAACGAGTGACATTCGCTTACACTGTATGCGAGTGCCTCGTCAAAAGCAAATAGAGCCATTATAATCACTGATGCTGTCTACACTGGTATGTGTATACAGTTTCTGACACACTCTACGCGTTTGAGCCATGACAACAGGAAAATTGGAAGAGTGAAAGAACTTTCACTTTGTCCAGTTTAAACAGCTCGTTAGTCTCTTTACAGGCTTTACAATGATCCGAGCATTTGGACACAAGTGGATGGTTTATTTTAAATGGCGTCCCAGATCTCATTGGAGGATCATATGTTTGTTCAGAGCATTTTGTTTTGTACACAAGGCACAGTGTAATGGAGAGTTTGCAAAGAATCTTTTGTTACTGAAACAACCAACTGTATTGGATCTGATAGCAGCTGCATCACAAACTGTAAGTAATTGACAGTTTTATTCGTATAATGTTTTCAAGACACTTACTCTCGTGCAATAGGATGTTGATACAGTCATAGCTGTGGCTGTTTGCGGACAAGCTTCAGCCGCTCCTTAAAAATGGATAATTCAAGACAGAGGGTCAGAATTAAGGTTGAAAATTGTTTTTCTGTGCAAAAAAAACTTTATTAATATTAAAAGTGAACCTCAAGGAACATTCTAAAATAATAATCGAAAAAATCCATGTCATGACCCCTTTAAGCATTACTCTGCTTGCAGTGTAGACAGCATTGTTAGGGATAGTTAAATTTTAATTTTTGAGTTAACTTTCCCTTTTAGTAAAATACGAGCAATTTAGATTTGTTGCTTTACATCGAGCCTGGAGCAGACACAGTGTCACATGTAGGTCTGTATCCATGTTATAGGGAAGTGGGATGTTTTCAATTGAAAAAAAAAAAGGATTTGATGTATGCAGCTGCTTTTATCCAAAGTGAATCCTTGGTGTTGCAAAAGTCTTGTTTCACTGTTTGAACTAAGAATGTAATAGAAATACTAGTGCTTGACACCTGGAAGCTGAAGAAACTAAAATCCCTTATAATGACTCAACTTCTAATCTTTCTACGTCTCTTAAGTTATAAAATAAACAAATCAATAAGTTTATACTTATTCATCTTGTTTAAATGAATTCTACACTATCCTGTAAGTGTTTAGTGGTAGTGGAGACTGGAGATTTGCTCAGGCTGCTGTCGAGACTGTGGTCAGCTCTCTTGGGGATGCATTTGAGGGTTTTAAAATGTATTACTCTAAGAATATGACCTGCTTACCAGAGCTTCCTTATATTCCAGGAGGCTCCGGTCTCTTCAAGAGAAGAGTGTACAAACAGCAACTTAATAAGAAGACCTCCGGATATTACTAGTCTAAGCATTCTCCCTAAAAAAAAACTACTACAGCTAAATCAAGGGTGTTGATGAGCAAAACTTTCCATTGAACAGTCTGAGAACTGGAGGGTGCTAAAAGTGTTAAAAAAGAGTGAAATATACGGTTGTCACTCCTCTTCTGAGTGCTCAATCTTGTCCTGTAATTTTCAGAAGTGAACCACATTCTACAACTATAATTTACTCCTGAAAAGTTCAGGTAGTGGCAATTGCATTAACATTAAATTTACATAATGTGCACAAAACCAAACTGAGATGTTAATTAGACACTGACACTGTCTAAAGGCCCCAATTTACTTACCAATAAACTGGTATGACATAATTTTGAACCAAAGCGGGCAAAAAAGTAGTTAGCTTGGTGTTCATTTTGGGAGTTTGCCAAAGCGAACTTTCTGGAAAAGAATACAGTGTAGAAAAACTACTCACAACTGGTTTTGGTTTGAAGCTCATAGTTGAAAGAGACAAAAGGCAAGAAAGCAGTCAAGCCAAAGAAAGCAGTTATTATTTGGAAATATTTTGAGAAATATTGAATCACATAAAAAACAAGTTTGATAGACTCTACACAAACATGCAGCTCCAAGCAATGAGAATAGCTTGATTTCTGGGGATAACTTAAGGTTCTCTTACGAGAGTATCTCTCGTACTGCGTAATATCTTACGCTATGGGGAAACACTCTTTCCTCGAGATATTGAAGCCAAAAATTATCCTTAATTTTTTAATCATGCAAAACGCTTTTGCAGCAGCAAGCAGACAAGGGCGAGACAGCTCGCGCGCCCATTGGCTGCCTCGCTGGAAAAGCTGCAGCCTATCGAGTGAGGCACTGCGTGACGTAATGACGAATGAGGACGCTTCGCGCTCATTTCGTCATGTCCCGCCAGTATAGGCGTGGTCTCGCCCTATAAATACCCCCTCGATAGCTGTATTTCCTCTGATTTTTCATTCTTCACGCGAAGCTCACGCATCGCGGGATCCAGAGTGAGAAGCCGCGCCGTTGACTTGTAGCCTTCTCAGCGGGACGTGCCATCTTCTGAAGTCGCTGGCCCAGCCGCCTTCAACTGCCGTACCTGCTGCGCTTTCCGGCGTACTATATCCTTTTACTCTGCTAAGTGTGTGTGTGTTTGCTTACGTGACGCAACACCCATTATCTGTTCTAAAAGAGCTGCGTCTTTTTAAAGATGCCTTTCTGTGGCTCGTGCCGCTCCCAGCTCAGTGATGAGGACCGTCACGTCATCTGTGTGTCCTGCCTGGGTCATGAGCACGCGGCTATCGCGCTCGCGGATGGTGGATGCCCGCACTGCGAACTTCTGCCTATGGTGACTCTGCGGACTCGCCTGGCGTCGTTCTCTGAGCCCGCGTCCCAGCCTTCTGTGCCGCGCCGTAAGAAGCGTCGCGCCCAGCGCGCTCCCGAGCCTTCTCCAGCCCGCCAAAGCTCGCCGGTTCGCCCGCCTGCTTCGCCGGCTTCACTTTAGTCGCTCCCGGACGGACAGCGCCCGCCGTCTGCCGCCGCTTCCGCTCCCGAGCTGGACGAGCCTGCTGAGGTATGCTCTCTTGTGGCTTCTGATAGCGAGGATTGGGCGAGCTCTGTTGACCTCCCCCCCGCTGACGTGTCTAGCCAACCCTCTGGGAAGAGACCCGGCATTGAGGCTGAGCTGATGCGTCTGCTCACCCAGGCCGTGGAGAGCATCGGCCTCGAGTGGGAGGCGCCTGCCTTGCCGCCGCGCATCAGACTCGACGGGCGCTTTCTCAAGAAGGACGAAGCCCCGTCTAAGTCTAGGGCCGCCCCCTTCCTCCCTGAGCTCCACGACGAAGTCGCCAAGTCATGGACCGCCCCGTTCTCCGCCAGACTGCGCACTTCCACCTCTGCGGCCTTTTCTTCTGTCACCGGTGCGGGAGATAAAGGATATCTCTCCATTCCTCCTGTGGAGGCGGCGGTCGCGTCGCATCTCTGCCCGCCCTCTGCGGGACGGCGCGCGCAGACGACGCTTCCCTCTAAAGCCTGCCGGGTGACTTCATCGCTGCACGGGCGTGCTTACACAGCCGCTGGACAGGCGGTCTCAGCGCTGCATACTATGGCGATCTTGCAGATTTACCAGGCCGACCTTCTCCTTAAATTGGACGAGGAAGGTCCAGGTGCTGTCAATGTGGCGGATTTACGAGGCGCTACGGACCTTGCTCTACGCGCCGCTAAAGCCGCTGCTCAGGCCATGGGGCGGAATATGGCCTCTCTCACCGTTGCCGAGAGACATCTGTGGTTGACGCTGTCTGAGATGACGGAAGCTGAGCGCTCTGTATTCCTCGACGCGCCCATTTCCCCTGCGGGCCTCTTCGGATCTGCCGTCAAGGATTTCGCAGACAGATTCTCTGAGGAGCAGAAGACTTCGCAGGCCATGAAGCACTTCCTCCCGAAGCGCTCGAGCTCCGCTGCAGGTCGCTCTAAGCAGCCGTCTGCTCGCAGCTCGCAGCCTCGGCCTGCATCGCCCGCAGCCGCCGCTACACAGCGCCGCCAGGCCCGGGATCAGAGACCGCGCTCTCGCTCTGCTGGACGCCGCCCCGCTCAGCGCGGGCCCCGGCCGAAGATTGAGCTCAAGCCCGAGGCCTCGAAGCTTTCCTAGCCACTCTAAGAAAGCGACGGTGTTCGGATCCCGCTGCGGCCGGTTCCCCACCGAAAAGATTCGCTCGTTCAGTTCCTTGCGATGTGACTGTGCCAGTGTATTTAGCAGTGAAGCAGCCGGTGTCTCAGCCCGCTTGCCTGCACAAAAAAGCCGTTTTTATGGCTACCCAGATAAATCCAATAAAGAGTGTATTTTCTGGTATGCCGGCCACGGCCGATGGTGTTATGAGTGTTGTAAGAATGCCCACGCCCCAGTGCCCATTCCCACACCCAGACACAGCCCGCCACGGTGTGAGGCTAGCACACATAAATCTGACTCAGGTCGATTGTGCAAACAATGTAGTGAATGCGCCCATACAATGCCCGCTCACGCTGCATGCCGCGTGTCCCTTGGTTTCTGTAAAAACGAAACCAATACACAATCTATCGGCTCCGGCCGAAAGCGTGTACAGTGCAGTAGATGTGCCCGTAGGTTTGCGCCCACATCCTCCCGCAAGCACGCCGAATCCCACGGGACTCGCCCCGCTCACTCTCGCTGTGCGTCCCGCCGTAGAGAATCTGAGCGCGGCCAGGCTGCCCGCTGTGTTCAGCGCGCCCCCCACCTCGAACGCTGTAAGCACGGCGTTGTGTTCCCAGGGTACCGGAGCTCTCGAGCCGTTGCCTGGTCACGGCCAGAGCCCGGTCTGCATCCTACCTCTAGCTATTCACGCAGAAGCGTGGTCAGAGCTACCCGGGGTATCAGACTGGGTGCTGAACACTATAAAGAGAGGCTACTCGCTACAATTCGCACGACGTCCACGCCGTTGTACGGCGCCCGTCGAGACTACGGTGAGAAACGAAGTATCTCATCTACTTCGAGCCGAGATAGCGAAATTGCTGAGCAAGGGGGCCATAGAGCCCCTTTCTCAGGCTCAGAGCGAAGGGGGCTTATACAGCAGATATTTTCTGGTACCGAAAAAAGATGGGGGCTTCAGACCCATTCTAGATCTGAGACAGCTGAACAAAGCGCTTGTGAAGCGCCAGTTCAGGATGCTTACGACCAGGGGAATCCTCGCGCAAGTGCGCCAAGGGGACTGGTTTATGTCAATAGATCTGAAAGACGCCTATTTCCAAATACAAATAGCGTCCCATCACAGGCGATTCTTGAGATTCGCGTTCGAGGGCCAGGCTTATCAATACACAGTCCTGCCGTTCGGCCTGTCCTTGGCACCCCGTACATTTACGAAGTGCGTGGACGCGGCTCTCGCGCCCCTGAGACTTCAGGGCATGCGAGTTATGAACTACTTGGACGATTGGCTGATTCTAGCTAGATCACGGTCAGAGCTCATAGAACACAGGGCCACACTGCTCGAGCACCTCGAGACACTGGGCCTGACAGTCAACTGGGAAAAGAGCTCGCTGTGTCCCAGCCAGAGAATTTCTTTCCTGGGAACAGTGTTGGACTCGCTATCCATGAAGGCACGCCTGTCACCGGAGCGCGTACTAAGTATTCAGCGCGTCGCGGAATCCTTCCGCCACGGCTCTATAGTCCCGCTCAGACGGTTTCAGAAAATGCTGGGCCTGATGGCCTCGGCATCCCCTGTACTCCAGCTGGGCCTGCTTCGCATGCGCCCACTGCAGAGGTGGCTGAAGGCACGGGTCCCGCCCTGGGCATGGACCACGGGCCGGTGTCGCTTCAGGGTCGACCAACGGTGCGTTTCGGCTCTGAAACCATGGAAAGTAACCAGCTGGTATCAGTCTGGTGTGAGTCTGGGGACCGCCTCAAGGGTGAAGGTGGTGTCTACGGACGCCTCCACCACGGGGTGGGGAGCGCTGCTCGAGGGCAGACCGCTGGCTGGCCTATGGTCAGAGCAGGAGAAGCTCCTTCACATAAACTGCTTGGAATTGATAGCAGTCGACAAAGCGCTACGGCGCTTCCATCCCCTGATAAAGGGCCACCACGTCTTGGTCCGGTCGGACAACAAGTCAGTGGTGGCGTACATAAATCGCCAGGGCGGCCTCGGGTCCGCACGCCTTTGCAGGCTGACGGAACCCCTCTTGGTCTGGGCCCAGCGCAACCTCCTTTCTTTGAAAGCGGCGCACGTGCCTGGGCACCTGAATACGGGTCCAGACATGCTGTCCAGAGACAACGTCCCGACAGGAGAATGGTCGCTGCATCCGCAGACGGTCCAGCTGCTGTGGGAAACGTTTGGCAGAGCGCAGGTGGACCTGTTCGCGTCTCGCGAGAACGCTCACTGCCCAGTATTCTTCTCGAAGGGCAGGGACGCGCTGGCCCATGCTTGGCCCAGCGGTCCCCTGTATGCTTTTCCCCCGGTCTCGCTCCTGCCTCAGGTGTTGGAGCGGATCAGGGAAAATGGATGCCCAGTGCTGCTTGTAGCTCCGCTCTGGACGAACCAGGCTTGGTTTCCGGTCCTGATGCGGATGGCCAGCACTGCCCCGTGGCCTGTTCCGTTGAGGAGAGATCTCCTCTCTCAGGCGGAGGGCTCGATTTGGCATCCTCACCCGGAACTGTGGTCCCTGCACGCATGGGCCATCAACGGGTACCCGCTAGCCTCCCGGAAGGAGTGCTAAACACGATCGCGCAGGCTAGAGCTCCGTCTACCAGACGGCTCTATGCCTCGAAATGGTCGGTGTTCTCTACTTGGTGTCGAGCCCGTGGCTTTTCACCTGTGGACTGCGGGGTTAAGGAAGTGCTTGCCTTCCTTCAGGAGCTGATGGATAAGGGAAGGACCCCATCCACGCTCAAAGTTTACGTGGCGGCCATAGCAATGTTTGCTAAACCGGTGTCTGGCCAGTCACTGGGGAAAAACGACTTAGTCGTGCGTTTCCTACGAGGAGCTCGGAGGTTAAACCCTCCCAGGCCCCCTTCAGTCCCGGCTTGGGACCTTTCCACGGTCTTGGAGACCATGAAAGGCGCCCCGTTTGAGCCGATCCAGCTGTCGGACATGAAGCACCTGTCCCTTAAGACGGTGTTTCTATTGGCTCTCGCTTCAGTGAAGCGTGTAGGGGACTTGCAGGCGCTTTCTGTAAGCGCGTCATGTCTGGAGTTCGGGCCTAACGACTCAAAGGTCGTACTCAAACCGAGGCACGGCTACGTGCCGAAATCCCTCAATACACCGTTTAGGGCCCAGGTAATTTCCCTGTCAGCCCTTCCGGTTCTCGATGAGGAGAGGGACGCGAGTCTCCTTTGCCCTGTCAGGGCGTTAAGGGCTTATGTGTCCCGCTCGGCTGAGTTCAGACAGACCGAGCAGCTTTTCGTGTTGTTTGGCGGCCGTTCTAAGGGACTCGCCGCTTCAAAACAGAGCCTATCCAGATGGATAGTGGATGCCATAGCGCTGGCTTACACTTCCAGGGGCCTGCGGTGCCCATTGGGTGTCAAAGCGCACTCCACGAGAGGCGTGGCCTCGTCTCCCTGAGGCGGGGTCTCCCTGCAGGATATCTGTACGGCTGCGGGCTGGGCCTCGCCGTCTACATTTATCAAGACTATAACCTGGAGGTGCCCGCCTTACAAGCTAAGCTTCTGGCGGTCTGAACTTCGGGCTTATCGGCCGCCAATGCGGCTATGTGTACCCCTACGGGTCGGTACCCCTACGGGACTTTTATGAAGGAGTGATGCTTCTAGCCTCTCCTCCTCTACTCTGTGTGAGTTGTGGTGATTGTGCACTAGATGTGCCCCGGGCTTGGCCCCGGGACTCTGGTGTTGGATCCCTGTCCGCACGGCGTGTTGCATGGGGTCCCCATAGCGTAAGATATTACGCAGTACGAGAGATACTCTCGTAAGAGAACGTACTCGGTTACTAACGTAACCTCGGTTCTCTCTAGAGAGGGAACGAGTACTGCGTATCTTGCCGTGCTTGGACTATGCTCTGGTTCGCTTCGGCGTACAAAATCAGAGGAAATACAGCTATCGAGGGGGTATTTATAGGGCGAGACCACGCCTATACTGGCGGGACATGACGAAATGAGCGCGAAGCGTCCTCATTCGTCATTACGTCACGCAGTGCCTCACTCGATAGGCTGCAGCTTTTCCAGCGAGGCAGCCAATGGGCGCGCGAGCTGTCTCGCCCTTGTCTGCTTGCTGCTGCAAAAGCGTTTTGCATGATTAAAAAATTAAGGATAATTTTTGGCTTCAATATCTCGAGGAAAGAGTGTTTCCCCATAGCGTAAGATATTATGCAGTACTCGTTCCCTCTCTAGAGAGAACCGAGGTTACGTTAGTAACCGAGTACGTTTTCCTCATTAAAGTCTGGGAATTTACCTTCAGGACATCTCAAAATCCAATTGTCTAACTCATTAAATAATGATAAACATCCAAAAACGCCATTGACCCCTCAGCTCTCAGCATGACTTAAGAACTGAAAAACTCTTCTCCTTCTCTAGCAGGGTCTGCACCACCAGGCACAAAATGATGCATTCACATACCTCAGTGAGAGTCTGGTCTTTAATGGTCTGGAACCTGCACTGCGAGGACAGATTTCCAGAGAGGCTTTTGTCACTCATTGGTGATGTGTGGTCTCCTATCTACACCTTCATATGAAATTAAACCTACACTAATGGTCAAAAGTTTGGGGTCAGTAAGATTTTTTTTTTTTACGAAATGAATACTTTTATTCAGAAAGGACCATTTTGAACAAAACTGACATCATTCAGGATTTCCACATACTGTAAATATTAAGCAGCACAACTGTTTTCAACATTGATAAGAAGAAGAATGATTCTTGAGCAGCAAATCAGCATATCATAATGATTTCTAATGTGACACTAAAAACTGTAGTAACGATGCTGAAAATTCAGCTTTGCCATCACAGGAATAAGTTGCATTTTAAAATATATAAAATAGAAAACAGTTATTTTAAAATGTAATATTATATATCACAATTCTGTTGTACTGTATTTTTGATCAAATAAATACAGTCTTGATAAGCATAAGATACTTCCCTCTAAAGCATAAAAAAACCTTTTGAACGGTAGTGTATGTGTACATGGAATTACAAATTAATCTAGAATCATTTAAGCGGATTTTGGACGGGTCTTTAAGTCAATGACACGAAAAAAATGTATTTCCCCTGATTGCATCCCACCATATTTCTAACAAAATGTTATGTAATGTAATGTTCTTCAGCATATTCTACCGCCCCTCCTTAAATATTTATTTAATCCACGAGCCAAACGAACTACTGACGGCTGTTTACACACACCCTGGCTCTTTGCTGGGGAGTGGGGTGAAAGGGAGGAACATTTGCAAAAATGTTTTCATTAGAGGTGAAGTGTGCTTTTCAACACATTCCATATTCCAAAGTATAGTGGTTTCTGAGTCACTGCCATATGACCTCATTACCTTATAAAAAGGACAATTATACAGGATATCATCTAAGTGGAGTAATAAATGTAGCATAAAGAGAGGGGAACGTCTGGCACATGCTTTAAATAGGAGCCACGGTGCATTCAGTCTATCCCTGACCAAGCAAGGCCCCGTTGACAGAGGCAGAGATGGCATCTACTGATAACGGCTGTTCATCATCACATTGTTTTCTGCTGCTGCATGGTATCGCTAGAGGAGATGGGCCCACACTTACTTGAAACCGGCCATCGACCCGACCGGTCAAAGTCTTGCACCATGTATGGCTGTGGAGAGTGGACAAAAGCCATAAATGATGACAGACAGAGTGAAGAGGGGCAGAGCACATGTAAACAATGTCCTGCCAGAAGTGATTCCACCGCAAAATGGGCTCTTTACAGGATTTGAGTGTCAGGAAGCAGTGATTAAAGGCCTTGGATGGCTTGGACAAGCGGCATTATATATTTCACCATTTGCGTTCGTACAATAGCTTTAAACAGATTTCTCACAATTCAGCTAATAAATATCACAATGGGTGATATGGAGATAAAGTTTGCTAAAACCTCAGCAGCATCTTCATAAAAGCAATGCCATTAGGAAAATACCTGCTGACATTATATAGGCAATAGGCCAGTTCTTCAAAGGAGGGGTCAACAGTCCCGAACAGATCTCTGAATGCAGCCATTAGTGCTCCAATCAAAAGCACATTGATCATAGTTTGGTGCGCCAAGGTCTTGGGAACATGTTTGAAATAGGCACGGGGTAAAGTCCATGTCTCTTCAACAAAGCATGTTATTCTGCAGACTAAGCAAAACTAAGACCAAGCCAATGCCACATTTCTCAACTTGGAGCTTTTTGTCTGCTCTTCTGAAACCAAATACACCTCTATGTTTTGTTTGGCAATCATGCGAACACTGAGGCGTAGCTGAACAGGTTCTGGCCAGTGTATTACCCGGCGTGCTCAAGGGATTGTAGAGTGCAATGGAAACACTCTGTTGCTTAAACTTCACAAACTCTCAAAATTAACATGCTAAAATCTGAAAACAATCACAATTAACCATTTCAGCCGATACACGGTATAGACAAATTTTACAGAAAAAAACACACTGGAATTCTCAACAAAACACCCCATTTTAGAAATTGCAATATTAACTCTAAGAAAAGCATGGAAAAGATATACCAAAAGGAGAACAAATTGCTTAGGTGCTCTGCACCGATGCTTTGTAAAATAACAACTTATTGAACAGGAATATTGGATGGTTCAACTATCTTTGTTTGCCTCTCTAGCACTCCTTGCTGAAAAAAAACTTAACTTACTCAAGAAAAAGCATGCAAAAAAAAAAAAAATGTATCTAATGCTTTAGATATTAAATAGCAAACGTGTATGGTTGAACTTTCTTTTAGCTTCTCTAGTACTCCTTGTAGAAACACTGAACAAGAAAATGTTTTTTGTAAATCACTATACATCTGTCAAAAATTATTTTATCTTATCACCAAAACATCCAACGTAAGTAATTGCTGTTCAAAAACCTCACAGAAACCCTTGTGCCTGGACTGAGAACAAAACTCAAACAGGTTGGATTGTGATGTTGGCCTGTTTAATGCCAAATAACAGCATAATTGCATAGGAAACCATGGAATAGTGATAAGTCCTCATTACTAGTGAAGTGCAGCCAAAAACTTCAGAATGTTTCCTTGATGCAGAGATATCGCTGTGAAATATTTCTCAACTCTGGAAAATGTGTGCAAAAAAGAAACAAAGCATGCTTAAGAAATAAAGCATCTGATGATTTGTGAAATAACTTAACTGAATTTTCCATCGTATACAAACCTAGTTTCAAAATTGGCAGAATTGCTTTTCTAACAACTTCAAAAAAAAAAATAACAACCAGTTCACACACTATGCTAACCATGTTGGTGAAGTACCTCAGATTAGCAGGTCAGTATCCATGTTAGTGTAGCAGAGTCCGCCAGTCTCAGTCAGGGGCAATTGGGTCTAGGGTTTGTTTTCCCATGAGTCATCTATAAACTCCGCTCAGGTGCGCAGTGCCCTCATCCAGTGTTTTACACACATCGTGTGATGTCATCCACTCACTGGACAGCCAGCGCAGCAAAAATAATATTTAGCCTCAAAAAGTGTTTCTTGGATTGGTTTCTATGGTTACTTAAATATTGTGAAGAGCTGGTGGGACACCCATAACACTATAGAGGACAAAGGTTAAGCTTTACTTCATATCGTCTGCCAGTTTCATTAGACTTTGGGCTCTGGGTGACCTTAAAAGAGCTTTGAAGAAACAAACGCATCTGGATATTTTAAAATACATCAATGGAGGAATAAATAAATAACTGATAAAGATCTACCGACCAGAAAATCATAGTGTGTATAGTACAGAGAATTCTGCTGTAGGGCAGTACTGTCCAACACTGTATGTGTGGTGATTGAAACTTGTCCATGGTATTTTTCATGGAGGATTACCAGGTTTACCTCTGTGCTGAATTTTGTGAGACGGCACAATGGTCTGCAGCGACTCAAGTCCAAGAACTACCCCCTTCTGCACACCCCTTAAAAATAGCCTTAAACAAGAGGTTCTCTCACTGGGCCAACATCAACATCCAATAAAGCTGAAAGATAAACATGGGGCGGGCTCCATGGCAGAGTAAATTTCATCCCTTGGGAAACGTGGCCAATTCTCCCCCATCTGCTCAAACACAAACCTGCTGGCTTTTACGCCAAACAAAAATTACTCCCGTTAGAAAACATTACCTGGAATTTTTATGTGATTGTCTTCATGCTTCTGGGATCATTATATATCATGGTGACCTTCAGTTTTGATTGGCTTGTATCAGTGACAGGTCAGTTTCTCTTGGAATCGCCCGTTCGTATGATTCCCTCCTGCACACTTTTGAGAGAGAGAAAGAGAGAGCGCTTTGAGTTTAAAAACATCAGCAATGTTGCCATCTCACTTTCACAATGTCCTTGACTGTGCACCAAGATAAAGAGAACAATTTTATGCTGGAGCACGTTCAAGAAGTGGACGAGACGCAGGTGCTGCACTGCAAACAGAGGAACTTTGTTGAGAAAAGGCCAACACTTAAATGGGGTATAACATTAGGGTATAAACATTGCAGATAACTAACCATGCATAACTTCTCACACCTTGGATCCGCAATGCATCTGACCTGTAAAAACAATTAACTCAATAGGGGTTAGTCATTAAAACTTGAACCATTTGTGGCAATGCTTTTTTTGTTCAATTACCTGAGAGCTATATATTTCAACAAAGGCAAACTACCAAGTAAGCAACAACTAAGGAACATGGTTTCGTGTGCATCTGCGTTATTATATTATCTAATCATCTTAACTGATTGGTTGAAGCATGTGAAAACTTCTAGAAGGCCTTCTCCCATCATCTGGACCTTCGGTGTGTTGTTTGAAGTCAAATATCTGGCGGATTGGAGTATTTCGGCCATTCAACACACTCCTCCCTTGTCGACAGATGTTTCAAAGCAAAGAAGCAGCAGGAATCATGTGAGAGGGGAAGAGTGTGGGAATGAGCTCCAAAAGACGACTAAATGTGTGTGTTTTTTTGTGCGAAAGTCAATTCGTGCATTACACCAATCTACTGCAGATCTGTCACTATGTGCCAGTGAGCAGATGTTTGGCTTTTTTAATGATGCAGCATCTGGGATTTCTTACAACAGCATATGATACAATAACACAACCATCATTTACACTGAACCCAAAATACTTTGAGAAGTACAATGAGTTACATTGAGTGTTTACAAGTGTCTCTTTTAGGCATGCCACCAAATTACTGAGCTGTAATTTACAAAAGTGACTTCTCAGAATCAGTTTTATTAGATAGAAACCGCTGCTACAACATGTTGTGTGTGTGCTACAGACAAGAATGACTCAAATTGATCAGAATTTTAAGGAAAGGTGTGTTGTTAACTTACAATGTTTGCTTGGCAGACAAGAAAAATTATTGAAACCTTAGCAACATGGCTGAAATTTCTGCATTGGTAATGAACACATTAAAACATTTGTAAGCCCTAATGCATGTTGATATTAAATTATTTTTGATTATTTTTGATTACCAATTGTAATGATAGCAGTAATAAAGTTCAGTTCAGGTACAGAGGGCTAAATTAGATCATCCGCAAAGAGCGGGTTGGGAGCTAGATGAAAGAAGAGCAGGGACACACAGGGCCTTCCAAATGTTCTCCACCTCCAATAACACTAATGAAGATCTGGAACTGCCTGTAATCAAATGCACCTGAATCGTGCAGGTTCTAATTCTCTCTGAAGATCATGTTAATATTAAAATCCCTGTTATTAGAGAATGAGGTCCAAAGAATATACCAGCTCTGCTTACATCACCTCCTCTCTGCCTGGGGTAAAACCAGAGTAAACAGTTGTTATTTAGATCTGGCATACTGAATTGTTTTGCACTGGAATGAACCGTCTAGGAATAAAACCAGCTGGTTTAGAGACTAAAAACAAACTTTCCATGTGGATCAAGGAGATCCTGCAATATTGACTGTTTATGTACTGTAGTTAAATTATAACTGGCATCTTGCCTAAGACAAAGGAAAAGAGGATGAATCAAGAAAAAAGGTATCCGTTTTTGATATGGTTTTGGTTTCAACCCAGGGTGTAGACAGTTATAAGGGTAATCCCATTACCCATGTAAACATTAGGCTACAGGACAGAAGGATCTAGAGCTTTAGCTGTGATTGATTCCCCCTCATCTAACACATATAGGCCTCTTAAAGCGAAACAAAACCATTTTCTGAAATCACGGGCCATTCTGCATTTGTGCTCTAGAGGGATAATTTCACATAAAGACCTGGGCTGCATCCGCAATCGCATACTTCCCTACTATGCAGCAGGCGAAAAATATTATGTGACAAAAGTAGTATGTCCAAATTCAAAGTACTCAAAAAGAAAAAAAAAAGTGGGCAAAAAGTACCTGGATGACGACTTCTGGCGAGATTCTGAAGTGTGAATACGATGTACACTTTACTATCCCATGAGGCCACAGTAGAGGATTTATCAATGAAAGTGAAGCGACGTAACTAACGCTGGTCACATGATAATGACAACATGGCAAATGTAGTATGTCTAGACTACATTCATACTACACATATACTCTATATAATGTACTTTTTTAGCAGTCGTGAACTTATTGCTTATTCAAAATAAGTACCTACTCAAGGGAGTATGATATTTCGGACGCAGCCCTGGTCTCAATAGCCACGATTTCATCCACATTTTAATGTAAATTTTAAGATATTGAATTGAAATGCTGGATTGAAACACAGGGATGAAATGTCCAAAATGTGTTTCATTAGAAGACGTGCACATAAACTGTGATATAAACACATTTACTGAATAAATTCCCAGATATGCATTTAAAAAAGGCATGCGACTTTGCCTCAAGTCATGTGATTGAATAGCTAAAATATTAGAGCTTGGTGCACGCAACACTAAGATCATGGGTTAAATTCTTGAACTGAAAAATGAGAAGGAAAAAAGCATCTGCTAAAAGGGATAAATGAAAATGAAATAATACACTCAAGAGAGGGGAAAAAAACATTACTCTGGTCATTCTTAAAATGTCAGAGCCAAAGGCTTTCATCAAAAAGGAATGGATATTCTGTTTTATTCGCAAATAGTTTTTTCGATATTCCAATATATAACTGTATGGATATTTGTAACTTGGAGGGAAACATTGAGCTTGGTTTCAAAATGGGGTTTCAAACAATATCTGTGCGAATCCTTACCATTTCTTGACATCAAATTTTCTATGCTTTGAACTAGCTTATATTTATGCACTGAATTGAGATTCATTGTTTATGTCTTCTCTTATCAATGCAAAGTCATCAAAAAATGCTGATATATTCCAAACCTCATTTTGCCTTAGGGTGATTCTAGAATTTTAAAAGACACTGTAGCCACTGACCACACTGGGCTCTCCAGGAAGAATATTGCAAAATCAAAAGAAAAAAACAAGCTTCTCTTTTTTCACAAAAGTCACTGGCTGCAGTTAAGCCACAAGTAAGTGCTCCAAACACCATGTCCAATTTCAATTCTTTAGCGTTTTCATTGGGTTATCAAATTAAATCTGCATGCTTCGAGTTGGTCCCAGGCATTGTAAGAGCTATGTGGGATTCTGGACAAGTAAAACAACCAAGACCCTAGAAAAGTGAGATTAGAAGCAGGCCAGTCATGTGCATTTAGAGAAGAGGCAGATCTGAGTGGGCCTAGGGGCATGAAAGAGTAAAATAGCTATATACCACAGCCCAGAGACAAAGAGGTGGGCCGTGAGCCAGCTGGTTAACTATTGAGTTAAGGAATGGTGTTAAACTCCTTCACCTGGAACAGCATCTGTAAATATCCAGCTGTGCAAATACATATGTGTTGAGAGTGCTCCAGGCTGGGTGCCTTGCATCAGGGCATGTGTAACACAAACAAACAAATGCAAAGCCATTTAAATGTAATGACTTCTGTGGTGTAATGAAACCAAGCATGGGAGATACGTTTCAATACTCTTCTTCTGCCCATGACCTGCAGAAACAGATTTACTAAAAGCTGGATCATAGGGTCTAATCTGTTTGTTTTGATTCATTCTTTGCGGGTTCATATTTTAGTTGGTACACCAAAAGATTTTAAAAGTTTATCTAAAGTAACTTGAAGTTAACGGTTTGCAGTGGCTCCAATGAGTATATCAAGATTATTTTTATTTTTTATCGCAGGGTTTCAAAATAAGGATGGCCCACTGGCCCAAGGCCATGTAAAAGACTTTTGGACCAGTTCACACATCAGGAAGAATCTGTTGTAAATGGGAACACATTAGGTGTGACGAATGTCTGAAGCCCTTATACATCACACCATTTATTGGCCAGTAGTGCTTGACACTGTCCCAAGAACACATCATGTTTGCTTCATATCAGCATGCTACTTGCTATTTCATCAGATTTCCAAGACGAAGGAAGCTACTTATCGAAGGTAAGGGAATGGCTGGCGTCACAGCGTTCCGTTCCCTACTCAGGTAACCAAGGTTACATACGTAACCGAGACGTTCCATTTCATAGGTTCGCTCAACACTGCCGAAGCAGTTGCTATGGGAACGATATACCATAACGCCTTCACATACCTGAGAGTAGCTGGAAGACCGGGGAAGCGTCCGTTCCGCTCAAGCAGATAAAACCTGGGAGCCATCCTCACGTGCAGACCGTAAAACTTGATAACTTGACAAGGTGTTCGGAGAGGACCATCCTGCAGCAACACAAATATCCTCCAAAGAAGAGCCCTTAAAAAGAGCCTGAGAAGAAGCCATTCCTCTGGTGGAATGAGCATGCACACCTAGAGGCGAAGCCATGTGCCTCATAGGCAGCAGAAATTGCTTCGATCATCCGATGAGACATTCTCTGTTTAGAGACGGCAGCTGTTTTGTTTTTACAGACAAAACACACAAACAATTGCTCCGATCTACACCACTGGGATGTCTGGTCGACATAGATCTTCAGCGCCCTCAGTGGGCAGAGGCTAAGAGGGAGCACATTGCTCCTGGTCTCCGAATATGGAGGGGAAAAAGCCTCCAAGACCACTTGCTGGGAACGAAAAGGAGTCGACCGTAGGAACATAACCTGGCCTAGATCACAACAAGACTTTAACCAACCCGGGGCAAAATCCATACAAGAGGGCTGATTGAAAGAGCATGTCGATCCCCTATTCTCTTAACTTTTTCACACGTAAATTTAAAATATTCTGGCTGAACCCCAAGCGTGAGTTTTAAGTCGATGTGAATTCATCCACTTCTCCCCCAAAATACATTAAACTAATTGGCCGGTGAACTGGGAGAAGAGCAGAGTAAACTTTTAAGTTACATACACAATATGTAATTGATATGAATAAAACATATCCTTATTGATATGATAGGGGAACCAACCAAGCAGGGCTGACTAACAGACTGAACAGGTCTAAAAAACATATCTGAGTGGGCCAGAACTGGGCCACCAACAACAGATGTCCCACTTCGTCCGTTCGTACTCAGATCAGCACCACTGAGAGTAAACAAAACGATGGGAGGGCAAAAAGTCTGGTCCTGGGCCACTCCTGAGCCAGAGCATCTATTCCCACAGGCATGCTCGAAGGAAACACATCCACTTCCGCTAGGCTGAACCTATGGAGCCTTCACTTTCTGGGTTTCCCTTTTTCATCGTCAAATGGGTCACAACCAAAAGGAATCGACTCACGAGGTTCTGGGGCAGGCCGCAATTCATCTCAAACGGAAAAAAAGGGGTCCGCGCTGCAGTTGCAGCTCGGGGAGAGAGAGAGAGAAAGGGAGCAAATTCCATCTGCTTACTCTGCATGTGCTCCGGCTCGTAATCACCCTAAGCGTTCGTCTCGGCAACCGCAGAAACGGAATGGCGGGGGTTAGACGAACGGCCTTCTTCCTTAAAAAAGGAGGCGAGCCTCGACCGCAAAACTTTTAAAAACAGACTATAGCATTTTGTCGACAGTCAGATAGGCCGTTAAGCGTGGCTTGAGCATGCTTAAGGCTGAAGCATTACACGCACCTGTCATGAGTGGCCATGTTTCCATCCACTTGTCAATCAAATTATCTGAAGTTCGGTAAAAAACCTCATGCGAAAAAAGCTGGTGAAAGTGTGTTTCCATCAAACAGCTTTAAAGCGGATAAAAACCTGTGCGTAATGACGTCACATGCTGTTTTGCGATCAAATTGGCATATCGAATTGATTTGAGACATGTTAAGGTGTTTCCATTCATTTTCTCACCGAATTGCACAACATTCAAGCCAACATTTGCGAACAAAGTTTTACTAGGGAAAATGGATCGCACCATAATCACGTTTCCATCCGCACTGATCGCATAAGCCGTATATCGATCAAGATAAAATCCGATGAGACCGATCGTATATCATTTGAGTCGATATTCAAGAAATTCAATCGAATTGTACTGTTTCCATAAGGCATTTTTCATTCGATATCACTTAATGCGGATAAAAACGTGTGGATGGAAACATAGCTAGTGTCTCCTTCTGCGATGAACCTGTTGCACAGGTCGATGCATCTCCTGTAACTCATCGTGTCCACTTGAGACTGAAAACTGCTCTGAAATGTAGCAATGAATACGAGAAATATGCTTTCCTATGGGCAACAGAGAGTCCGCTTCCTGAAGGAATGAAATAAGATGAAATCGCTCATAGCACGCTGATGTGAAGCATCCGTGACATTCTTGGGGCGGTGCTAAGCGCTACTGGCCAAAAAAAAATGGTGTGATGGAATTCAGACATTCGTCACACCGAAGGTGTTCCTATAGCGACGGCTTCTGCATCGTTGAGCGAACCTATGAAAGGAAACTTTTGAATAATAAACTAAATTGAATAGACAAAGTGAAAAAATAATTTATTATAGAAAAACAGACAACAATAATAATCTTTTAGGGTTCTGTGGTGGATGCTATTGGTGCGAGAGTAAAATAAAATAAAATAAAACTGGAAAATTTGCAATAAATGTAGTAAATCACACTGAGCTTTTAAAAAAAGTGTTTGGAGAAACCAGCTTTGTCTTAAATCTTAAATGATCAATGTTCTATGGCCGAAAAACATCACATGTATTTTGCCATAGTGAACATCTTTCCAATGCATCATGGCACATAATTTGGCAAGTAAAGGTGTGTTTATAGCTCAATAATAAAAGCTAAGTGCTTTGCAAGCCGCAGTTAAGTAAAAAGAATAACCTATGCATGGCACATGAACACCTTGCATGACATCAGAGGGCCTGGACCCCTTTTAAATCATGTAACGCCAAGGGTCAGTGCAGACCGCTGGGTAACATAAGCAGGTGGGGATGCGGAATCCCTACCACAAACTGCAATGCCACAGAGGGTCAGCTTCTATGGCATCACCATTACGCTACTTCAAAGAAGGGATAGGGAGCGTTTGGCTCCTGAAGTTGGTCTGGGCAAGCAGAAGGACCATCTCCCCAAGAGGACCATCACCATACCCCATCGCAATGGCAGGAAGTTCCATTAGCTCAGCGCTGCATGAGTCACAAAAACCTTAGGAGTTTGCAAAGACACATCAATAGAGTACAGTTCCCTTTTAAGAAAAACAAAGAAATTCGGAGAGAAAGGTATGACTTGTTTCTTTGATAGACTCTGGTCTCTTTGATGAAGCTAGTCTCTAATATGACTATATAAGACTCACATCTACACTCTCAGACAAAAAGGTACAAAAGCTATCACTTCGGCACTACTTTTTCAAAAAGGTACCATTTAGGTCCTAACACATACACTTTAGGTACTAATATGTACCGTTAAAATCACAATGACAATTATAATATATCTTTTTACAGATATAGTATGTATTTATTATAAATGATTATTCTTTACACATCATTATTTGTTTTAACTTCATGTGCCCTCATAATCTTTAATCAAAATAACTTCCCCTCCCTCTTGCAGCAACATTTCTTCTCTTCTCTGATGACATATTTTACTGATGTGAAGCACAAGGGCGGGACAACCTGTCACTCAAATGAGATCACGGCAATAGCAAACCACAACGATCCAATCAATTCCCAGTGGATGAAATAAAGCTCTACATTTTGTCTTGTTTGAAAAGCCATCTCACTCCGATACACTGAGACAATAGGGAAGAAAAGACTATCACAACTTCCATTTCATGATGACTAAAGTAGCAATATGCACATTTAGGGGTAAATAAAGTATAAAGGTGTGCACTTATTTTTTTCTCTAAAGGGTACCATCCCAGTGACAGAGTGTACCTCCTTAAAGGGGTCATATAATGGTACTTGCACTTTTACAAGTTGATTGTACTGAAATGTGTGTTGGCAGTGCCTGTACACAGCCATCATATAATGATAAAAATCCATCCAGTGGTTTTGTTTTAATCTCCTTATATGTTTTCCCCTGCCTCAAATCAAGCCGTTCGATCCTGTGACGTCACAAGCTCGCACGCCCCTCCCACGACTGTTGATTGACAGCAGCGTTTCAACACAGACCCGCCCTCGCTCGTGAGTGAGATGTCAATCATAGTTTGTCATTGTTTACACTGGAGCAGAATGGCGGCCGTCGATTGTGGTGTTCTGTTCTTGGGTGTAATAAGGAACACAGCAGTCATTTTAATGTTCCTAAATCCGAACCGCTGAAGACGCAGTGGCTGAGTTTTGTTTATGAAGGAAATATTCACGACGAGCAACGTCAATGCGCTCATGTTTGCGCAAATCATTTCTCACCAGACTGCTTTATAAACGAGGTGAGGGTCAATATAAATCAGGTTTAGCTAAGAAGCTGCTACTGAAAAAGGAATCGGTACCAACTATTCGTGTTCCTGCTGGACCTCCAGAAGAAGTGAGTGTAACGTTTTATTTATTAACCTTTATATGAATCTTTGCAAATCCCTTACGCTTCACGAATGTGGCTAATGTTTACACTCAGGGTGCATTATTACGGCATGTCTTCTATGTAACGTTACGACGTTCTCAATATAATTCATAATCCCACGTTTATAATGAAAAACGCGTTGGTGTTAACGTAACAGGAATATTAACAGGAATATCAATGCAGTTACAAAACTATAGATGTACTTAAAAGTTTTCTTAAAACATAAAACATTTTCGTACTGCACTAAACATAAACATACAGCAAATTCTTAGTTATCCTTCAACTACTGCTAGAATCATTACTGACATGACCTCATGTCAGTTTCAGTCACGAGTTGTACCTAACACTGAGATAATGTCACGCATCATTGACAAGCCTACATTTACAAAAAAAGAAAAGAAAAGTTTTTCAACATAAATCTGTCAACGAACTAACCTATAACTTACATTAGTAACGTTAAACACATAGCGTTTGTATCTCACAACTCTAACGTTACCCTGCCAGTACATACAAAAATAGATCAAAGTGACATTGTTAACCAACCATTCAGAAACGTCCTGTTCGAGCCTTATTGTCGAACTTCTTCGGGGCCGTCATCTTGTTTCGGGTCCGACTCTGGTTCAAACTGATACGGTTGCACAGATGCGTCCTCAGAGAGAATCCCGCTGCCATAATAAACCCTCAACTGTTGTCAAGTTAACGCCGTTTCACACATACTCCGTGTGCAGTGCGTATGCGGTGCGTGTTGCGGTGCGTATACGGTACAGGAGCAGCACACGCTATAGTGCTTTCACATATGCTGCGTTTGCAGTGCGTAACTGATCCGCGGCTGTACCACACACACACATATACAAACTTGAATGGACGTATGCACGTTTAAACACAATTTAAAGGCCTATAATTCCATGCATTACTTCTATATATTAAGTTGCTTAAGAAAGTGATCAAATATGTGCATGTACTTATATTAAAATCGTAAACATTTTAAATTAAAACTTAAAATTGACAAAAACAGCCGACTTTCATGCCTTTTCTTTTCTTTTGCATTTAAATTTTAATAAAATAAATCTTGCATGTTACAAAGAACTTGTTTTTCCACCTCCACGAATGAGTGTTGTTCATTATTATGTCCTTGTTGAGGTAAATTGTCGTTTTCCTTGCTTAAAACCCCGGTCTTAAAGTAAAAAGATGAAAAGTAGTATTTAATTAAATACATTTATGGTGAGATTACTACATTTTATTGAATTAAATGCATTTATGGTGAAATTACTACATTTTCAGGTCAATCTGTGTTCATTTTGACCACGAACCGTGCGCTGTCACTTTAATTCTGCGTTTGCAGCACAGCAAAAATAGACTCGGTGCGGAAACGATCTTTGCACTGCTGTATACGCACCGCAACTGCAACGGATCGCCGGACTGCATCCGCGTGCAGTGTGAAAGCTCTAACCTGTTAACATGGGTACGGAAAAAAATACGCAACGCATACGCACTGCAAACGGAGTATGTGTGAAACGGGCGTAACACTCCACGTGCGTTGTGTTACAGCGCCCACAGAACAGAGGGGCGGAGTCAGCGAAGCTCATTATCATTTAAAGGCATATGCACTTAAACGGAGTGCTGAACACAGAGCTGTTTTTGAGCAGGTAAAATGAGTGTTTTCTTAAAAAACTAATGAGAATTTTTAATAAAAGTATATTACAAACTTTTCATTTAGACCCTAAAGATTCATATTAACTTGTACAAAAATGGCATTATATGACCCCTTTAAATTTTTAGCCAGATAACAACATACTCTTTTGACTGAAGAACTGTAGGATACTGCTTTTCCATTTAAAAGGCCCTGAAGCTGATGCTTAACCATGTAATCTCTCAGAAAAGGTCTGTTCCCATTTATTGTACTTAAGAGACAAGCATTGACGTAACCTGCCCATAAACAAACACATTTGTATAACAGTGGGAGGTTATAAGAAATAATTTTGTAATTTATTGGAGTAAAAATTAAGTGGCTGGAGTAGATTTTCTGGAGTGGACTGTCTGAAAGGGTCAAATTTAGCACCCAAGCTCTGACACCAGCACCCTGTCAGAGTAAAGAGGGATATAAACAAGTCACAACTAACTCTTCATTATGACCAAAGTTGAGAATGTATACGTAACCCTACTTTATATCCATAAATTATTAGAAAATAGAAAATGCCCAACAGATTCTGTATAGCATTGAAACATAAAATATAATAATATAATGATACATCCCCAACACTTTATGGCCGTTCTGGACATATGGATGTATATGGACTGTGAGAAACATCTTTAAATCTGAAAAGTTATATTTTCATGCGTGATATCCATTTTTAACAGCATTCAGAGAAACAGACGATTTATGTTGGATGTATTCTCATTGTTGCCTTCGTCTGGTAATGCATGACAAGGCTAATCATGATCGCTTTCCCAGTTTGCTCCTGTCAAAGAGACATACTACATCTCAGAGCATGATGATGAAAAAGTAGAAGAATAAACAGCACTGTTCCCACTGTGAGGATGTAGACGGGTGAGGGTGAACAGGATGAAGATGACATACATGAAACATGAAGATAAGAGAGGTGGATTCAGAGGTCTGGAGAACATTCTAGACTGTTATCAACAGGCAACTCTTCTCAAAACTCAAACGAGGGCAGAAAGAACAAACACTACACTGATCAATCCCTGGCAGCCCAATTAATTCTGACAGAAGGATTAGAGGAGGGTGACTCCCAGGTCACATGATCATTGGTGGGATACCCCCGAAAAGTGAGACCCAAACATTTACTTTCCTGTGGTCCTGGGGTCAGGTCAGGCCCTTTGGTCCCACACAACATGGAGCAAATGCAAGAACAAAACTGACCAACACCTGAAGAGAACAATTATATAGAAACTACATACACTACTGTCCGAAAGTCTGGGGTCAGTAAAACATTTATAGTTTTATTCAGCAAGGACTTGATCAAATTAATTGCGAAATTAGACATACATTGTTACAAAAGATGTCTATTTTTAAAATAAATGCTGTTCTTTTTTTACTTTCTATTCTTTAAAGAATCCTGAAAAAGTATCATGGCTTCCACAAAAATATTAAGTAGCACAACCATTTACAACATTGATAATAAAAATAAAAGTGTTTATTGATCCCAAATCAGTATATAAGAACGATTTCTGAAGGATTATGTGACACTGAAGAATGGAGTAATGATGCTGATTCATCTTTGATTCACATGTTTCACATGTGCTGATTCAATTCAGCTTGAGCATCACAGGAATAAATCACATTTAAGACATTAAAATAGAAACAATAATACTGTTATGGTATTTTTGATCAAATAAATCCAGTCTTGGTGAGAAAGAGACTTCTTTCAAAAACATTTAAAAATCTTATCGCCCCTAAACTTTTGAACATGTCAGTCAGAAACACTAAAAAAGGACATGTTCTTGACTGTTTTCATGAGATTTACCAAAGTATTCTCTTATAGGTCAGTTAGATAGTAGCAATTAAATTTGAAATGAAAATTACAACATGTCCATTTGATACTGAGTCAACACAGGAGAGCGAAATATCATCCGAGCAAACTTTCCTGCAAAAAACCTGCTTTCGTGAGCAGCCACTGATAATGGTCCCAATGTTGTCAGTGGCCGAGAGCCAGATATCTTGTTGCTTTACAGAGCAAGGAAAGAAACACTGCACGGTTACTCAACCATGTGCTACCCAAGTTAAGCGGTACAAATTGTTTATTAAGAGGTATTAAGTCATAATATGATCCAAAGAGATGAGGGACACATGTGTTGCTTTAGATATCTGGGCTAGATACTGTCTATCATTCATGGTTCACCAAAATTTTAAAAAGGAAAAGTTCAACAGTCATGAAGAAAAAATTATCATGGATCACAGCCTAATCACGGGCACAACTTAAGGGAACATAAATTCCATCGTACACATAAAAAGTCGTAAGGAAATAATATAAGTAAAAAGTTCATCTTCGCCAGTCCCAAATTTGTATTGTGCTTCATACCATAGATCATACATACTAAAGTCTTTAAGTAAATTTAAGGTCACAGGGTCAATGCTGTAGAACAAACAAAGGGTTGTGGTGGGAAGATCCTGTTATCCACGTGTGCTCTTTAACAGTTTCTGTAACAAAGAGAAGAAATATAATTACTTAGAGCAGGGGTCGGGTGTTGGGTTGGGGGGGGTCACAGAGTTGGGTAATCTTTGGCATGTGATAAATAGCCTGTTTATTTGTTTTATGTACACAATTTAAAAAGGACCTTTGCACCTGTATGTCAATCTAATTCTTGCAGTAATCCTTCCTCGGTTCTTAGCTATGAGCTGATTGGAAAGCCACACACTATCAGAGTGATGAAACGACAATATTAAACAAACTTCAGCATCATAACCCTGATCAATTTGGGCAGCACTGCACTTTCAGTGGGTAATGCAAGTAAACCAGTATGCTTTGCATGGTTGATAGTCTGATTCAGCTTTTTGCTTTCTGGAAAATACTTGGAAGGTATCAGTATTTGGGTGTTCATATATGCATGTATGTATCCATGTAAATCAAATATTATATATCATTAATATTAAATGTATAAATATGATGTATATATGTAATTTAGGATATATGATGAACTGAACTGAAATATATGTAATTGTGTTTATGGATTCAATAGATTTACACAGTGAAACTACTAAAAATGCACATGTACAGAGAGTTGCTGACCCCTGATTTAGAGAAACTACTAATAGCCTATATCGTGTGGTGTGGTAACACCCAGTTTCTAAGTCACGCCCAATTTTTTTCCTCAAATTCCACTTTCCATGGCAGAGCTCTACATTACACACCTGTTTTCAAAGGCGGCCATGCTGAACCAGTCTGCGCCTGAACTCTGCAAAGCGTGTAATTCCTAACATGTTTAGTTGTGACAGGCCATCATGACTTCGTCTTGATTTGGAACAAGCATAGCATTTTTCATGCCCCTGCTGTTCAAGTGCATCTGTACAAGGAGCACTCTGCACACAATTACATCTTAATCAAATAAGCTGCCTTCCCTCGTGAAAATAAACGCAGCACGATGACTCAAAATTGGCCGGATCTCTGTTCAGTGTTATTGTGACTCATTTGATGTGGTGCCCTGTTCAAATCTATAGCGCAGGAGAAAAATTATCCATCAAAGGGGCGGTTGCATGATGATGTAGCCGAATTCCGGCTGCAATACGAGCAAGTTCATTTGCTGCCTAAATTCATTTTTTCAGGTCATGAAAGGCCTGAACTTCAAAACAATAGATGAATAAATAAATAAAAATTACAGGAGATTCAGCTGGGCCTAATCTATAGTAAAACTCTATATCTAAACTAAATCCAACAGCAATCAACACGTCAACTCTGCCAAAGCATGGACTGCATTCACGATCAAACACATGCTTTCATTGCTGAAAATTTTGTATGAAAAAATGTTTATCACTTTAGTGTGAATGTCATTAAGAACATCTACAGGTCAAAACAATGTATCAGTGGGGAAAAAAAATCGAAATGGTCCTAAAATTAGACCTGAATTCTTTACGGAAAATATAATTTCTTCTCTTTTTTTGACCTGTAATTGGACCTGTGTGTGTTTTTCTGCTATTTTGTACTGATTTTGTTTAAAACTAAATTCCATGCACTCCAGCATGGTGTTTAAAGTCATATTTGAATCTATCGTAATCAGCACAGGGGTGCAAACGGCTGCCAATTTCTTCTCGTTTGTAAGCGTTGATGTGAACTCATCTAGTCTCACTCTAAAAACAGTCTGCAATGGTAACAGACTAGACCTGGAGATAAGCTGATATTCACATAATGTATCTCTTGGCAGTTCACTAATGACCAAATTGATTGCTGTAACACATACTGTTGAGAAGATCGATAGGGCGGCCACGGGTGACATCTGCTAACAATGCAGCCTGATTAAATTAATATGCATTGGAAACCTAACCCAGCCAATCTTACCCACTGTTCTTGTTAGAGAACATCAATGCCTCAACACATTGTTGGACCTCAGGCTAAAATAAATCAATTGAAGAATAAAGGAGGGAAGTTGGAAGTACATTTTGTCTGATAGTTCAACGGCTCAGAGACCAGATATAAAAGTCATTTAAACGCAACTAATGTTTACATAAGAGACCTACACTCACAGAACAAAGGTTCAAGAAAAATATGTGGATAGTCCTCAATCCAAGTAGCATATTTTGTACATAAGACCATGTTCACTAGATCTAGGGGAAATTAAAGATACAGTATATGCACAATTTTTTTTAACAATTTAACAGTCATTCAACAATGAAAAAACAACAATACTACAAAAATGCTTTCAAAAATAAATGATATAATAATAATAATAATAATTCATATAAAAATAAAATAAAAATGTAGTAATAAAATCTACAATATAAATGTATAACCAAAAGAAAATTTCTGTCCATATAGTACCAGGTACAAAAAGCTAATGCAGTTTATAGGGCTCTTAATTAGCTACATTATTATGGTGGTGCTGGATACCTTTGCTACAGCTCTGACGTGGTGAACTTTGATGGTTGCTGATTTCTCCTCAAAGGCCTTCACCTTGGACTCCTCTGCTAGACGATGCAGGACAACCAGGAGGTTGAGCTGGGCCTGTGGACACAAGGTAAAAGACCAATTACTACTAAATTAATTTGTTAATTAGCTGACACAGACACTTATGTAAAAGTAAATTACAGTACACTAAGGCCCTGTCCCAAATAACACCCTAAGCACTCACGGTCTTCCTACGATTCCACACTTTCGTGACGACGCTTTGACTGTCGGGAAGAAGTCTACTGCGGAGCTCACATCAGTGCGGGCTCGGCAAAGTGCGCATATCGACCGCAAAGGGAGCGCTTTAATACGTAATACGCATGTGTGAACATGTAATATGCATGCGCATGGTGTAAACGTTTTTCACAAATTCGTGTTTTTGTTGTTTACATGGAGAAGACAAAGGCATAGTTTTCAAAACCTTGCACTTTGAAACTTGTTTTTAGAAGTTTTCAGGCCCCCTAAACGCCATTGTCGGGTAAACGAATGGCCAAAAATCATAAAACGCTTTCCATTTTCAGTTGAAAACTGTGCAGTTAAACTAATGGAATACACAGAGAACAATTGTTAATTGCTAATTAATTGTTAATTAAATGTTTTAATTTGTCAAGATGCATGAAATAATGTTTGCAGAATTTCCAAACTGCAAATTAATGACCTTTATATCTCAAAATAAACACGTATCAGTTTCCTTTAACCAAAAACACTACTAAAACTAAGCCAGAGCTAAAAATAAATAAATAAAAAAGAACCACAATGCTTGAGTGATTAACAATCATGTAATCATTTCGGCTCTTAGTGACTTGCCACACAAAAGGCCAAACACTTGGAGTCAAGAGGACCAGTTAATATTTTGGGCGATATCATACTCTGTTGATCCAACAGGTGTAGGCCTAGTTTGCAGCAGCTTTCCCTATACCTGTGCATGGATCCACAGATACCACAGTAAAGGAGGATTATGTTACAGGAACTGCTAGGCAGGTCCAACAGTAGAAGGAGGGTGTCCAAGAAAGATCAGTCTTCCAGCCCTCCCCAAAGACAAGGGCCCTTGTGCAACCTTGTCGGATTAGACCAGGAAATTGTTTCATTTTCAGCACTTCATTTGTTTTAGCGCATCTTGTCACGAGATGCTGAAAAGAGGTCTGCACTTGTGGATTGATTTCAGATCAACCTTGAGCTCAAATTGGGTTACATATTTAAAATCAGTAGGCTACTTGCACTGGAACATGTGCTAACATGACAATATTGTATATCAATTACTCTATATACAACAATATGATCCAAAGAAATAAACACAAAGAAATCGAATTTCACTGAATCTAGTTCAACGTACAGGTGTCTTCTGTCTTCATTGTGTAGCTTGAATCAATGTACAGGTGTGTCCTTCCATTGCTAGGGTTATTTGTCATCATTAAAAATGTATTGGTGGTTCTGAATCATATAGAAGCCATGAATATAAATATTCACTGTACACATAATAAGATCACATTGCCATGCTTTTGAGTGTACATCACAATTTGCCATTACAATCTCCCAAATGCCAATGCGTCCAGTCTTCAAATCCTCATATTGTTTAGCATTTAATTTCCTTTGCATGACAACATAATTTATTCTAAAAAGCAAATAACAATTTTTGTTTTATGACCCATAACCAATAAATGGCGGATATTATTAATTTTTACTATTTTATTTTAAAAAGTACAATAAAACAACGTAAAGTATTTTTTTAATGTGAATTTAGACAACACAACTTGTTACGTGTCATGTTGCCATTTGGGTACAACTGACTGAAGGCAAAAGTCATATTAAAACAGGCCATTAAACATAAAATGTCATTAATAAATATATCCAATATCTGCCAAAAATATATATGTATTCGACTCTCCAACTGACCCTTAGAATTCAATTAGACTGTTTTTGCTACTGTACCTTTAAGACATTATAATATTGATGATTTCTGTTTTTACAGCTTAGTTTTCATAAACTGACTGAGTATACTGGGGAAGGAGCTTTATGATATTAAAATAATAGAAAGATATTCATAATAACAATGAGAAACCTATTTCCTGCACCGAGGTCTGAGTATGCACTACAAACTGCTAGAGAGAAAGTTCTGTATATCATCTCCTGCACTTTCGCTCCTCCTAAAACATGCACACACAAACATAACCAGTGACCAGATCCGCTGAACCATATCCAGCTAGTGTTCTTAATGATTTCAGCTGAAAAAAGGCAGCACTCCTTGTGCATCTACACGACAGCCATTTGGATGTAATTTAAATCTATTAATACCTAATTTTCATAATTGTGGGTCATCTCTGGGGCGTCTGAATACTTCTCCAACAGCTGGTCTTGAGAGTGTTTTCGAGAAGGAAACTGAGAAGCCCAGGTTTCCCCTGTGCCAGAGGCTTTGCCAAAACATAACGACCGGGCTGAACTGATTACAGCGGAGGCCGTTTCTACTGACTCGCGCAGACACGGAAAGCACATGGAATCCTCACGAGGGCAAAGGAGTGCAGAGAAAACCAGTCTGAACAGAGTCCTTAGAGTGTGCAGAGCAGAAGTCACACTATCCAAAAGCAATCTGTCCAAAAAAATGTCATCTTGTTCTTGTAAGTATAAAAAATAAATAAAACATTATTAGAACAAGATGAATCTGGATTTACATTTCTTTGCTTAGACGGTACGACAGCAAACGAATAGTGTTGAAGCTTCAAGTAAGCATAAGTTTTAAGGCTATAGTCTACACTACCAGAAAGGTTAACACTCTGATCCAACAAAAACTATTAGTGTTTATTAGACTTTAAAGGTGCTCTAAGCGATGTCGGGTGCAACACTTCTTGTTGACGTTCGAACTATTGTCAAACAAAACGGAGGCTAGCTAGACCCTCCCTCCTCCTTATCCGCGCACTAACCCCCCAAACCCCACCCCCAAATCCTTCTTGTCGGTTATTGGCTGAAACAGTTTGTTATGTTTCGTGGCACGGGTTAGCCCAGTTTGTTTTTGTTGTCGTTTGTGGAGCCTGGGGTGTCTGCAGAGACCGCGTCTTTTTACAGTGTGTTCAGGGGACAGGCAGCTAGCGGATAGTGAGGAGATGTTTGCTGTATGTGACAAAAAATGTTTTGGCCTAAAAAACGCATGACATCGCTTAGAGCACCTTTAAGCTTTGATTCTGTTTTGGTTGTGAAAAAAAGCATCATCTTTGCACAGTAAATGAAGTTATCAGTTATCAATTCCATTTAAGAGTGGTTTTAAATTAGTAGTACTTTTAAATATTACTGTAAATGAGCACCCACAATTCAATCTAATATTGACAATATTTCTTTTAATTCCGAATTAAAATACAGCCCTATTAGATAATTAATAAATAGGCTATAACAAAGAAAAGTCCAATCTCAATTCATTAAGCAAATAAATAAAACACAAAAGACCAACAGCAATTCATGCAGAAACTTCTAATGAAATAAATAGATTGCAACAATGCAAAATTTTCACTTCCATAAAAAGTAAAAAAAAAAAAAAGTAAAAAAAAAAAGGAAAAATAGCGCACCTAAAGTGAAAACATTTTGAATGAAGTCTGTATGTTACATGGTGTGAGATGAAAAATTGCGGAGCACAAATTCAAAATATTCACCTGACCAGATTCAACAGACTAATATTTGCATTATCAGCTCTTAACACTTTTGAATAACCGCAACCACAAACTTCAGCTCATTCGCGTTTAGGAACACATCATCCAATTACAGTACACAAGCCAGACACAACATCTAATGACTTGGTGTGAAAACGCCAGGAGCTCTTGGCCTGGGCTTCCAAATCAGACCCATGATTTTCTCCACTTTCCCAGAGATCCTTAACACCAGGGAGGAAATGTTGCTGTCGGGGAGCAAACGCGGGTCTACAATTCGGGGGCGGTCTGGAAAAAGAAAACAGACACTTTCACAGCTTCCTTGCAGGATGCAGCTGATTATTTTTTGTGTTCAATCAACCATCAAATGCAGCATAGGCTATCTCAGTTCGGCAGGGGGAACAAAGTGCGGTCTAAGCCACTGCTCCACCCGGCAGAACGCACTTATAAACAGGGGAGATGAAATAGTATGTCCGGGATAATCTCACAAGCCGTTTCGGTGCTTATGCAGTAAGATCTGATGCAGGAGACAGAAAACATGAGTCTAAGCACATTTGATAGGGCACAGAATAATAAGGAAAAAGCCATCAAGGTGATTGTCATGGTCGTGGAAATCTGGATCTGAAGTTTCTGAGGTTTCTGTTATTGTTTAGTTCAAATCAGTGGGTGTAAACACCTCTGTTTCTAATTTGACATTTTGACATCTACTCTAACAGCTTATTTAAGTTAACTAAGGCCTAAAATTTCCTCTGTAAATTATATAAATACCTGCAAAACACATTATTCTGTTTTGCATATGACTTCAATTTCAGTCTGTTCCTCAGAAACACACCAAGCTATTAAATGACTTGAACTTCACAAGACATAGACTATATTATAGACTAAGATTTTAATTAAGTAGCCTAAACACTTGATGGACTCAAAGTTCATACACTGAAGGATTCATCAGTCTAATTCAAAGGCTTCGTCCAAAATCATCATATACTTCCAGTAGGGAAAAACAGTGTATGACAAGAGTAGTATGTCTGAATTCACAGTACATGAAAGAGTAGCAAAAAGTACCTGGATGACCTAGATGATTTCCAGCGCGATTCTGAACTTCTGAAGTGCACATACGGACACTTTACTATCCCATCATGAGGCAACAGGATGTGTATGTCCGGATTACATTCATACTAGGCTATTTATATTATAGGGCTGTTGAATGCTTGATTCTGATTGGTTGAGAACGTTCTAATGTGTGCAATTATTTTCAGGGTAACACACGGCTAAAGTAGTTCCAGGCAGGTTTGACCGCATTACAGTTCCATATCTCTGCGCGTAGTTAGCAATTCATAACAAGAAAATGTCTAACTTCACTCAATACACAATGGACACATACAGTTTAATTTTAAGAAATAAAGTATATAGTCCTATCTATAATCAATAGAAAATCAAACTTAATTTAAACGACAGGCCGGAGTCGTCCGCTTCGCGTCGTGACAGCATTACCACCTCGGGTGTGCATTATTTTTCTAATAATTCATGGCCTGTCGTCAATTATTCCTTACTTAGGCCTACTTTTTTTTAGAAGTAGTAAAGTAATACTTATTCAAAACAAGTAATTACTTAGTATGCAATTTTGGACACAGCCAAACTGTCTAGTTTGTGAGTTTTTTGGTGTGATCCATTAAATTAACTGGTTCATAGTGATTGTTTGTGAATCAGACTACACTGGATTTTGAGTGAATCCAGCAATAAAAAGAGAAAGGGATTCAATATCAGTGGCGGAAATAGTTGTAGGTCTACAATCATAGAACCAAGACTAAAAACACAATCATAGCTTGACCAACAATTAGACCAACAAGTAGACGTACAAAGCAAAATGTGAAGGGCCTTATTAGGTAGCCTATTTTGTCATTAAAAGCACAGGAAACCAGATCAAACCGGTACATATTCATAGGACGGCAAAAAAGGAGCCTTTCTTTCATTTTTGCCTGAATTTTCCTTTTAGTTTAATGGCTGGATTAGACCCCTGTAAAGCAGAGCACCTTTCAGGCGGCTTTAACATCCCCAACTCCAGTCTCCATAAAGTGAGACCAGCTGCAATGGACCTTTAATTAGGACCCTGTTAGTGCACGGACATCCTACACACACACACACCACAACACACACACACACACACACACACACACACACACACCACACACACACACACACACACACACACACACACACACACACACACACAACACACACACACACACACACACACACACACACACACACACAAGTACAATCAACCACGTACAGTGCCTCTCAACTTAAAAACAACGGATAAGCAATTCCCCTATTCCCACGAAAAACACTAGGCAAACTTGCCGAGAGGCAAACCTCAATCAACCTAAACCACCAGACTCCCCTTTTGAAAATAGAAGTTCCTTTTAATCATCATGAGCTATGAAGTGGTCAGTATCAAGCAATCAGAGAGGCGGCATGCGACATTGCTATACATCTATTGCATGTAACAACAGTTACAGTGGCCACTTCACGTTGGTTTCATCAGTGCTGTTCGGATATAAAACGTTAAACAAATGTAAACATCTGGGACAAGTTCATTAAATAAACCAGCTTCAAAGTCACAACATGGTGGTTCGGTTTTAATGCTTGTCTGCCCATTTGTGGTTTCCTGATCCTAGAATTAGGTATTTTGCTAAGTGACAAGATGGGCAAGAAATGTACACTGGTGGCAAACAAGTCATTACTGTCGGAGCCATGGTCTTACATGCTCTGACATATGGAGCTCATGGAGATAATGTGAGATTGAATATGGCTGGCATCATTTACCAGTCACACTCCACATAATAATAATAATAAATATAGCCATAAAAACTAGCAAAAGTATTATTAGTAGTAGTAGCTACATAAAAAAAAATCATTAAAAACTAAGGGATAAATAATGTATGTAGCTTATTATCCGCTTAAAAAGGTGTATTGACTATGAAAGTTACAATCTGCATGCGGCTGGATAGAAGAGAGCAGTGCTTTCTGATAAAAATGCAAATGAGCAATAAAATGAATCAGACTACCTTTGCATTAAACATTTCAAGTCACCTCCATATGAAAAGCACTACTTTGGAAAACGCTACTTTATGAACTTTGCCATAATGAGGTCTGCAAAAAGACAACATGAAAGGAGCCCACGAAGCCACATGTATCCAGCTCATTTACATCAGCTGTAATCCTTTCATTAAACAGACTCACGCATGCTATAAGATATATATATAAAATGTTTGTTTCAAACCAATAAGGGGTTTACCTACTAATGTCTTGTTAAGTATACTGGCAGATCTGAGAGAAGAAACCTAATAAATTTGCAACCTCGCATTACTGCATTATAATGCTCACTTGCATCACATCTGACCAGATCTTGCTCTTTTAACGTAACAGAACATAACACTCAAAGAAAAAAAAAAGAAAAAAAGTTTGTAACGTGTAAACGTTAATTGTAATATGCACTGCTCAAAAGATTGTTTTTAGTCTTTCAAAGACAAAGTACGAAATGACCAGATAATGACAACCTGTCTGTTTCTTAAAACCTACGGAGCGCCCTACCTAGACAGCATTTCTGGGCTTCGTTAGGGCGTTTGAAACGTTCCGAGCTACCTAAAATGCTGCCTACGTAGGCAGCTTACTAGATTTTGAAACACAGACTAAGACAACATGAACATACAACTCAATAAATATGACGTATCCTACATACGAAACAGGCAATATTCTGACTACACAACAACTGCAACCAGTACACGTCATTTGGCAGTTAAATTACTCATTTGATTAATCTGAAAGTATATTTTCATGTGACGCGCGTTTGTACGAAGGAAACTGATGTGTTTCATTTTCATCAACTCACCATCAAGTCCGCGTTTTTTCCTATCCGTATATTAGCATTCTTCTTCATATGGAGCTTCAGCGCTGCCCTCGGTGCTTTCTTTGACATGTTTTGGCTGTTAGAAGGCGTTAGTTTGCGGATTTGAAGATCGAACGTAAAGCTAGCGTCTGTTTGTATTTCGTTGTATTCAAAATACCGCGCGTTTCACTACCGGCTCCTGATGATGACGTAGAAATATCTCAATGGTCCCTCTCGCCAGCACGTGCTTTGTGCGTGTTTACATGGACCAGAGGGAGAAATGTATATAGGCTATATAAGTCAGACACTTTTTATTTTATTCATCTGATTCTGCTTTTTGCTTAATGGTTTTACTCAAGTGAACATTTAGAGTCCGTCTTGTTTTAACCTTTTTTATCAATCTTTTAATTCCCTCAGCCTATAGCTATTTAATTTGCAACAAGAATGTCATTATTTTATTACTCAAATAATAGCAAATTACTTTATTGTCATAGCTTAAACCAAAACAATGACATAAAAAACGCCAGTAATGGTAATAACTAAAATAATAGCCTACCAAGAAATAAACTATATAAAATACAATAATACAGGAGAATAAAACAAACATTTAACTAAACATAAAAAAGCTTTTGCAGATCAGACTTTTATTTCCTTTCTTTTTTAGGTGTAGGCTACTTTTTGTCCCCTGAGCTTAAAGAATGTAAAACAGCTGCAAAGCATTTGTTGAATTTAAAATAAATTAATATATAAGATGGAGCTGAACCGTTGCCAGAACTTTGAGTCCATTTTAATGGCAATGTTTTATGGTTTCTATTAATTGCTCTGGGCTTTGGCATTTGACTGAGTTGAAAATGAAAGAGAATAGCCCCAGGCTTTATTCATCTTATTCACTAATAAAATGTATCAGCTCGACCCACTCACCCCCGACCCCCCCCCCGCCCCCTCCATGGCCATTTCTCCCATTTCTCCCATTTAATGGAGCAAAAATTTATTTTTTTAAACATCTGCATTTCTGATTATTTTATCTATGCTTAAGATCTTTCTTAACTGATAAATTGTGATACAAAACAACTGAGCTGTTAAGAAACAATGTGGTTTCTGTAATTGAAAACTTATTTTTAAGTGTTTATTGCATGTATATATATTTTTAATTTTACTCTAACCTCAGAATGCCACTAAAACAACATAATTTGTAAGCGTGGGAGTTTTCTACAGAAAAACAAGGAGTGGAGCAACACTTCAAAGGACTGATTAGTGGTAGTTCTTGTTATGGTATTTCATGTGGGTTTCATTTACAGATTCTAGGAATCTTTTGGATCGCGACATTTTCATACACAATCAGATATTTTCAGCTGGAGGGTTCTTGTAATTACATGGATAAGTGCACAAGTAATTTCACCCAGAACTAAATGAAAATATCTTAACTTAATACTTTCCATATTTTGATACGAGAATAATTTTTTTTTATATTGTTCCCAGGTACTTAAAACACATTGAAAATGAGAAGTATGTACATTAAAATATTGGCATTGGTTCACACTGGCTAAATAGAGACACATCGTCAACCTCAAAAGTATTTTTCAAAAGGAGTAAAATATACACCCAGGGCTTGATATCACTCGCCAACACTGCTGGATTTCAGCAGTAATGCAGTCACTCCTTGAGTTGAAATTTAACATACATTTTTCAATTGGAGTCTTTTAAAAAGGCATCTGAAACAATATATTAAGTGCAATGTAGTGTTGTCAAATTTAGATTTTTCAAAACATATTGACACTGAAATATCTGAAACGCTTCCAATACTAATTTTCCACAGAATATATACACAATACCAGCTGCGGTTTCTCGCTCTCTCATCTCTCCGACAGCGAGTTGACACACAAACCGCCTCCCCTCACTCACTCAAATATTGTTGGTGTTGCAGGGCTCAAACTCAAAGAGTTTACTAACAATGTCAAAATGCCGGCCTTGGAGAGTATTCAATTAAACACAGTCAGTTATGTTTTAAATGAACGTCGTAAACAGCTGATAAAGAAAACGTGTGTAACAGTATAAAGGATCTTAAAGGGTCTTAAAGTGACAGCGGCCTAATATATCTGCTATAAAAAATATATAAAAAATATCTAAATGGCAGTGTTTCCCCGTGGTATCGGGCAAAATTGTGGCCAGCAAAAATGCTGAGTAACTTTGGAAAACCACTAGCCACAGTGGCTAGTGAGCAAAAAACTTAAGCCCTGTCTACACCACTATACATATAAACATACATAACAGATCCATTTTGGTATATTTCTACTTTTTTATTTCTATTACAAATAATGATGCACCAAGAACAATGCTCTTTACACATAGCATCTAATCAGCAACTAAACAGATTTTTCCACTTCCTGTTTTGTGGAACGTGCAGTCTCTGCCAAAGCTTCATGCATCATTTACTCGAGACCACTGCCGTGGCAACTCTTTATCACACTCATCTTCACACACAGCTACTAACACCACCATTTCCATATTGTATTCTACCAGGCCCAACCATCCCATTTCCTACATTCATCTTGTGAAGCCGAGTCTCATTCACAGAAAGCAGCAGTTATGGAGGTGATGAGCTTTCATTCAGTTTCCTCCTCCACACTGCAGCCTTTGTTAGGTGAGAGTATGGACCGCAGACACATGTTTCAAAGGCTGACAGACATAATGCTACACAAACGCAGACTGTCACTGGTGAAATACTTCAGTTTTAGATGTGTGCTGTAATCACTCCCAACCACTTAAGAAGCCACAGATTTATATTATTATGTGGATTATTATGTGGATATCACCGTTTTGGTAAATCAAGCAAAGTGGACAGATAGATCAAGGGTCTAAGAAGGGGCCGTATATTAACAAGTGAATTACTTTGTCCAAACATTGTCCCAATGAGCATATAATTTATCAGCTCTTCAGTCAGTGATAGGAACCCATTGAAATGCTACCATAGGTTCATTTGTGTTGCGCTCTGTTTGGTATTAACATAAAACACACAGCAGGTCAACAGAAGAAGTAATGGAGGTCATGACTTTTTTTTTTTTATCATAGCGGATAAATGTAGCAACCAGGTGCTCAAAAAAAGTCCTACTGAATCCAATGTTTGAAGTTTTGCCACAATTCGTAATTTAAACCAGAGTAAATGGATTATAAATCTGCAGACAGCCTTTAAGTACTTTGTTGCAAGACTTTGATAAAGAACAAGCTTTTTAAAACAGGTGTTCTACAGATATCACCTTAAGATAACATATGATCTTATTCTGAACATCCATTTAAACGCTATAATATCTAACATCTAAAGCTTTTTTACTGAAATGGATGTTAGCGCATCCAAACTCAAAGTTTAGGCTTCAACATTGTAGATAAGGGACCAATCAGATATGGACCTCCAGCATTGATTTGCAACTTAAAACAGGTGCTTAAATGCTGCAGTACGACACACACATTCACAGAAGAAATGTGTTAAGGGTTTTCTCAGCTCCTGCTAAATGTCATAACACCTTGGTAAATATGCTCCACATACGGATTTGTGAACAGGTGCAAAATAAGGATTTCAATGTGTTATCATTGTGCCCTGTACTTATTTAACATGTAAATACATTTTATATATCAATAATTAAATATTTTAATGAAATGCATACTCTTCATTCTTTTGGCAGACACTTTTATCCAAAACAACTTACAGCACATTCACACTATACATTTCATTAGTATGCACATTGCTCGGAATCTGTTATTAACAAAGAAACACACAGAGCCATTATGACCTAATTTAAACATCTAATATCTCAAACTTAAAGGAGTAGTTCACTTTAAAAAAAACTTTTGCTGATAATTTACTCACCCCCATGTCATCCAAGATGTCCACGTCTTTCTTTCTTCATTCGAAAAGAAATTAAGCTTTTTGATGAAAACATTCCAGGATTTTCTCCATATAATGGACTTTATTTGGGAGCCAAACGGTTCAAGGTCCAAAAGACAGTTTCATTGCAGCTTCAAATGGATTTAAACGATACCAGACGATGAATAAGGGTCTTATCTAGCGAAACGATCGGTCATTTAAAAATAAATAACAAAGTTTAAGTTTTATAAGCACAAATGCTCGCCTTGCTCTGTTCTGTGATGAGCATTTGTGACTGTCCTGTTCGAACTCGTTCATCAAAATTAACAAATCTTTTTTCGAGTCATGACTCGAAGGGTCCTAGATAAGACCCTTATTCATTGTCTGGTGTCGTTTAAAGCCCTTTGAAGCTGCACTGAAACTGTCTTTTGGACCTTGAACCGTTTGGCTCCCAATGAAGTCCATTATATGGAGAAAATCCTGGAATGTTTTCATCAAAAACCTTAATTTCTTTTCGACTGAAGAAAGACGTGGACATCTTGGATGACATGGGGGTGAGTAAATTATCAGCACACGTTTTTTTAAAAGTGAACTCCTTTATCACTTTAAAATAGTTCTATTTAAAACATGTGTCTGCTTGTTCTAAGAGATGAAAGGATCATCCTCCTCATGGAAGATGATAGGATTAATAACCTTGAAAACATGGTTGTGGGCAAATGAAACTCATTCCATTTGATTAAACAAATCACATGTTGGCACGTTTAACTGTTGGGATGTTTAACTTGACTTAATTAAGGTGATTACCTGTTTCTATTTAAAGTTGACTTTACATTGGTATTGTGCCTGATGAAGACCTGAGGGTCGAAATGTTGTGCAATTAATAAATTCGTTTGGAGCAGCTATTTTTAGTGTGTGACTTCACGCTTCTTTTTTCGTCTATGTTACTTAGTTGTCCTGCACCTGAGCCCACCTAAGTATATGGGGTGTGCACACCATTTTTGTTTACATTTACATTTTTAGTCATTTAGCTGACGCTTTTATCCAAAGCGACTTACAATTGCTATATTTCATAGGTCGCACGCCTCTGGAGCAACTAGGGGTTAAGTGTCTTGCTCAGGGACACATTGGTGTCTCACAGTGGATTCGAACCCGGGTCTCTCACACCAAAGGCATGTGTCTTATCCACTGCGCCATCACCACCCATTTTGTATTATTGATTCATGTTTAACTGTGGCATTGGTGGAGATAACTCTGAAGATGCATGGAAAATCTTAGTATTGGCTAATACATTTACTGCAGCATCATGGGAGTCTTTGATTCCTGGCTGTATTAGATCATGGGTGTATGTTTCTTGGACAGAAACTGCGTTTATGCCATTTTTCTCCACAGGTCTGTGAAGGTACTTTTTTTTGCAAGTATGATCAGTCAGTCATGGATCCCTGAACTCTGGAATTCTGCAAGTAAAACTTCAAAGGGACGACTCTGGACATAAACTCATATTCCATGGGGTAAAAGAGAAGGGCAGATATATTTCCATAAGTACATTTCAACAGAATAATTTCATCTGCTTGGAAAATATCATGTTCTGCAACTCATATTATATAAGATCTAAAGATTTTTTTTACTATACTTTTATTTAGCAAGGACACATTTTTTTCAACAGCAACTTTCCACATTGATAATAATACGAAATGTTTCTTGAGCAGCAAATCAGCATATTAGAATGATTTCTGAAGGATCATGTGACACTGAAGATTGGAGTAAGGATGCTGAAAATTCAGCTTTGCCATCACAGAAATACATTTAATTTGAAAATATATTACATAATATTTCACAAATTACTGTTTTTTACTGTATTTTGGATCAAATAAATGTGGCCTTGGTGAACATGAGACTAAACATGAGGGCAAAAAACTAAGAAAATCATTTTTTTCATACACTTGCTCTGTAATGAGATGAATAACGTACTCGGTTACTAACGTAACCTCGGTTCTCTCTAGAGAGGGAACGAGTACTGCGTAATATCTTACGCTATGGGGAAAACTCTTTTCCACGAGATATTGAAGCCAAAAATTATCCTTAATTTTTATTAATGTAAAACGCTTTGCAGCAGCAAGCAGACCTAGGCGAGACAGCTCGCGCGCCTATTGGCTGCTCTGCGGCAATAGCAGCAGCCTATCGAGAGAGGCTCTGTGTGACGTCACGACGAATGGGGGCCTTTCGCGCCCATATCGTCACGTCCCGCCAGAAAGGGCGTGGTCTCGCCCTATATCTAGGCTCGATAGCTGCTCTTACGTCGGTTTTCATCGCCGAAGCGAACCAGAGCGTATTCCAAGCACGGCAAGATACGCAGTACTCGTTCCCTCTCTAGAGAGAACCGAGGTTACGTTAGTAACCGAGTACGTTCTCTTACGAGAGTATCTCTCGTACTGCGTAATATCTTACGCTATGGGGAACACAATGCAACACGCCGTGCTGGTAGGGATCCAACACCAAAGTCCCAGGGGCCGAAGCCCGGGGCGCATATAGTGCATAATCACCATAAACTCACAGAGAGTGAGGGAAGAGAGGCTAGAAGCATCATTCCCTTTAAATAGCATCCGAAGGAGCTGATCATGCGACAAATAGACCATACCGTCAGGGTGAACATTCAGCCTGAACTGGGTGGCCACAAGTGTGTCGATATTTTAACGAGCTGCTGTACCGGTCAGTGAGCGATACGCAGGTCAAACTCAGCATCTGAGCCGCACAGCGGGCAGATAGCACTGAACTTTATATCGCCAAAAGCTTAGCTTGCAAGGCGGGAACCTCCAGGTTATAGTATTTTATAAATGTAGACGGCGAGGCCCAGCCCGCGGCCATACAAATATCTTGCAGGGTAACCCCGCTAGACCATGCCCACGAGGAGGCCATGCCTCTTGTGGAGTGCGCTCTAACACCCAAAGGGCACTGTAGGCCCTTAGAAGTGTAAGCCAGCGCTATGGCACCAACTATCCATCTGGATAGGCTCTGTTTCGAAGCGGCAAGTCCCTTAGTACGGCCGCCAAACGAAACGAAAAGCTGCTCAGTCTGTCTGAAACCAGACGAGCGGGACACATAAGCCCTTAGTGCCCTGACAGGGCAAAGGAGACTCGCGTCCTTCTCCTCATTGAGAACCGGAAGGGCAGACAGGGAAATCACCTGGGCCCTGAACGTGTGTTGAGGGATTTCGGCACGTAGCCGTGCTTCGGTTTGAGTATGACCTTTGAGTCATTAGGTCCAAACTCCATGCATGACGCGCTTACTGAGAGCGCTTGCAAGTCCCCTACGCGCTTCACCGAAGCGAGAGCCATAAGAAACGCTGTCTTGAAAGACAAGTGTTTCATGTCTGACGACTGGATTGGCTCGAATGGGGCACCTTTCATGGCCTCCAAGACCGTGGAAAGGTCCCATGTCGGGACTGAAGGGGGCCTGGGAGGGTTTAGCCTCCGAGCTCCTCTAAGGAAACGCACGACTAAGTCGCTCTTTCCTAGTGACTGGCCAGACACCGGTTTTTCAAACGTTGCTATGGCCGCCACGTATACTTTGAGGTGGAAGGGGACCTGCCCTTATCCAGTAGCTCCTGAAGGAAGGAAAGCACTTCCGTAACCCCGCAGTCTACAGGTGAAAAGCCCTGCGCTTGACACCAAGCAGAGAACACAGACCACTTCGAGGAGTAGAGCCGTCTGGTAGACGGGGCTCTAGCCTGCGCGATCGTATTTAACACTCCCTCTGGGAGTCAGCGGGTACCCGTTGATGGCCCATGCGTGCAGGGACCACAAATCCGGGCGAGGATGCCAAATCGAGCCTTCCGCCTGAGAGAGGAGGTCTCTCCTCAACGGTAAAGGCCATGGGGCAGCGCTGGTCAGCTGCATCAGGACAGGGAACCACGACTGGTTTGTCCAGAGCGGAGCTATGAGTAGCACTGGGCATCCCTCCCTCCTGATTCGCTCCAACACCTGAGGCAGGAGTGAGACAGGGGGAAAAGCATATAGGGGGCGGCGGGGCCAAACATGGGCCAGCGCGTCCCGGCTTTTCGAGAAGAATCTCGGGCAGTGAGCGTTTTCTTGGGACGCGAACAGGTCCACCTGCGCTTTGCCAAACGTTTCCCACAGCAGCTGGATCGTCTGCGGGTGCAGAGACCATTCTCCTGCTGGGACCTTGTTTCTGGAAGCCTGTCTGGCCCCACATTTAGGTGACCAGGCACATGCGCCGCTCTCAGCGAGAGCAGGTTGTGCTGAGCCCAGACCAGGAGGCGTTCCGTCAGCCTGTAAAGGTTTCGGGACCTGACGCCGCCCTGGCGATTTATGTACGCCACCACTGACATGTTGTCCGACCGGACCAATACGTGGTGGCCTATTATCTGGGGACAGAAGCGCCTTAGCGCTTTGTCGACTGCTATTAATTCCAAGCAGTTTATGTGAAGGAGCTTCTCCCGCACTGACCATAGGCCAGCTAGCGTCTGCCCTCGAGCAGCGCTCCCCACCCCGAAGCGGAGGCGTCCGTAGACACCACCTTCACACTCGAGGGGATCCCCAGACTCACACCTGACTGATACCAGTCGGTTGCTTTCCATGGTTTCAGAGCCGAAATGCACTGAAGGTCGACCCTGAGGCGAAACAGACCTGCGGTCCACGCCCTGGGGGGAACTCGTGCTTTTAGCCATAGCTGCAGTGGGCGCATGCGGAGCAGGCCCAACTGGAGTACGGAGGCTGCTGAGGCCATGAGACCCAGCATTTTCTGAAACCTTCTGAGCGGGACTATAGAGCCGTGGCGGAAGGATTTCGCGACGTGCTGAATATTCAATCCGCGCTCTGGTGACAGGCGTGCCGTCATGGATAGCGAGTCTAACACTGTTCCCAGAAAGGAAATCCTCCGACTGGGGAGCAGTGAGCTTTTCGCCCAATTGACTGTAAGGCCCAGCTCCTCGAGGTGCTCGAGTAATGCGGCCCTGTGTTCTAAGAGCTCCGTTCGTGAACAGCTAGAATCAGCCAATCGTCCAAGTAGTTCAAAACTCGCATGCCCCGAAGTCTCAGGGGGGCGAGGGCCGCGTCCATGCACTTCGTGAACGTACGGGGTGCTAGGGACAGGCCGAACAGCAGGACTGTGTATTGATATGCCTGGCCCTCGAAGGCGAATCTCAAGAATCGCCTGTGATGGGACGCTATTTGTATTTGAAAATATGCGTCTTTCAGATCTATTGACATGAACCAGTCTCCTTGGCGCACTTGCGCGAGGATTTTCCTGGTCGTAAGCATTCTGAACTGGCGCTTCACGAGCGCTCTGTTCAGCAGCCTCAGATCTAGAATGGGTCTGAGCCCACCATCTTTCTTCGGTACCAGAAAATATCTGCTGTATAAGCCCCCTTCGCTCTGAGCCTGAGATAAAGGTTCTATAGCCCCTTTCCTCAGTAGTTTCGCTATCTCGGCTCGAAGTAGATGAGATACTTCGCTTTTCACCGTAGTTTCGACGCGCGCCGTGTAACGGCGAGGGCGTCGAGCGAATTGTAGCGAATAGCCTCTCTTTATAGTGTTCAGCACCCACTCTGATACCCCGGGAAGCCTTGACCACGCATCCGCGCGAATAGCTAGGGGTAGAATGAAATCTGGGCTCTGGCCGCGGGAAAGCGGCGGCACGAGAGTCCGTGTGTGCTGGGAACACAGCGCCGTGTTTACAGCGTTCGAGGCGGGGGGCGCCTGATCACAGCGGGCAGCCTGGCCGCGCTCAGCTCCTCTAAGGCGGGTGGCGCCGAGAGAGCGAGCGGGGCGAATCCCGTGGGATTCGGCGTGTCTGTGAGGAAATGTGGGCGCGGGGCCGCGGGCACATTTGCTGCACTGAAAACACTGTCGTTTAGGGCCGACTGAATGTGTGTTGGTTTCGTTTTTACAGAAACCGAGGGACACGCAGCGTGTAGTGTAAGCGGGCATAGGGATATGGGCGCGTTCACTACATTGTTTGCACAATCGACCGGAGTCGATTTTATTTGTGCGAGCCCTGCACTGTGGCGGGCTGTGTCTGGGTGTGGGAATGGGCACTGGAACGTGGGCATTCTTACAACACTCATAACACCATCGGCCGAGGCCGGAACACCAGAAAATACACTCTTTATTGGATTTATCTGGGTAGCCGTAAAAACAGCTTTTGTGTGCAGGCAAGCGGGCTGAGACACCGGCTGCTTTACTGCAAAATACACTGGGACAGTCACAACGCATGGGACTGAACGAGCGAGAAGTTTTGGTGGAAATCCGGCCGCAGCGGGATCTGAACACCGTCGTTTTCCTAGGGCGGCTAGGAAGACTTTGAGGCCTCGGGCTTGATCTCAATCCTCGGCCGGGGCCCGCGGTGAGGGGGGCGGCGTCCGGCGGAGCGAGACCGCGGTCTCTGATCCCGGGCCTGGCGGCGCTGTGAGGCGGCGGCGGCGGCGGGCGGTGCAGGCTGGGGCTGAGACTGCGAGCAGGCGGCTTGGTGCGGCCTGTAGCGGAGCTCGAGCGCTTCGGCAGGAAGTGCTTCATAGCCTGAGAAGTCTTCTGCACCTCAACAAACCTGTCCGCGAAGTCTTTGACGGCCGTTCCGAAAAGGCCCTCGGGGAAATGGGCGCGTCGAGGAACACAGAGCGCTCGGCTTCCGTCATCTCTGACAGCGTCAACCATAATGCCCCAGTTTCCACTGAGCGGTACGGTACGTACAGTTCGGTACGGTACGCAATTATTTGCGTTTCCACTGTCAAAAGTTGTGAATGGTACCAAAAAGCCGAACCGTACCGTACCACTTTTTGGGTACCCTTCCGTTGGGGTACCTAGCACAATGGTACGGTACTAAAGGGTGGAGCTAGACTCACTGCAGAACGTTGATTGGTGACAGAGGATCGTCACTTGCGCGTGCTACAAGGGGAATGACAACATAAGAAGCGCCATTTTTTAATATACAGTTGGAATAAAATACTACGGTTATTCTTTCACGAAATGTAGTTTTAAGAGTTTTTCAGGCGAGAATGTAGTTGTTTAAAGCTCAAATCTGTGGTTTATTTATAATGATTTATGATAATTTGATCCATTCCCGGCGATCACCGGGTGCTCGGCGCTCATGTTCCCCGTCCGGAACAGCCTTTCCTCGGCTGTCGTCAGGTATGCCGCTGACTCTGTAGCAGCTAGCTAGTGGTTATTCGTCTTGTGTATATCTAACGGGCGATCTTTGGTCTCGTGAATCGATAATTCGTTCCCTGGTTAATCGTTTTGGCTGAGGGCTAAGTCAAGTTTCATATATTTAGGCTATTTAACTTTTCCGTTGTAACGTTAACGTTAGACTAGCGCTGAATTTGTATTTTGACTGAATTGTTTGCTTTATATCTTATTGTACAGCTTCTTGTAACGTTACCTTCTACTTATACTTTTATAATGGCTATTATTAATAAAACTGAAATTTAACACAAAGAGATAGGGTTGAGTTTTGTCATTATTTATTTTATTACAAGATTATCACTGTAATGTTGTTTATTGCAGCATTGGTACGAATGCATATTGTCTGGAATATGTTTAATATTTTTTTTAATTTAAACGAAAAGATGCAGGGTTGTGTTTTATATTTCGTTTTGTTATAAATAGGCTAACGTTATACATGCAGTGAATAATATAATCAGGTCTATACATTGCCGAACCACACTTGTGTGCCTATAATGTTTAAAATGTATTTAAATGAAAACGAAAAGAGGCAGAGTGGTGTTTTATAACATATTTCGTTTTATTGTTGCCCAGAATATACATGCAGAGCGAGCTGAGTGACGCTTTCAGAACGCGCTGTTCAATTTAGAGAATTACAGCACTCGCGTCCTCGGGACTCCTTCTGCTGAGAACTTTGCGTACTTGGTATTGAGAAATGCCTAATGTCGGCATCTTGTGATAAACATGCCGAGAAGCAGGGACAAGTTCTGCTGTATGCCATCCATTTGTGTTTATCTTCTTGGTGTCGCTTTCTTCTTCGCGCGAAAATGACGTTGATCGCTTATTTCCAGCAAACGCCACGCCTATCAAGTAGGGTACTGTTGGCAGTGGAAACGCTAGCCGGATCATGGTTTACTGACCCGACCCGAACCGAACCGTACTGTACCGTACCGTACTGCTCAGTGGAAACGAGCCATAAGTGTCTCTCGGCAACGGCGAGAGAGGCCATGTTCCGCCCCATGGCTTGTGCAGCGGCTTTAGAAGCACGTAGAGCGAGGTCCGTAGCGCTCCTCAGGTCCGCCACGCAGATAGCGCCGGGTCCCTCCTCGTCCAGCTTGAGGAGGAGGTCTGCCTGGTAGATCTGCAGAATAGACATCGTGTGCAGCGCTGAGACTGCCTGCCCGGCTGCGGTGTAAGCGCGTCCGTGCAGCGATGATGTCACTCGACAGGCTTTGGACGGGAGCGTCGTCTGAACACGCCGTCCAGCGGAGGGCGGGCAGAGATGCGACGCGACAGCCGTCTCCACCGGAGGAATGGCGAGGTATCCTCTACTTCCCGCACCGTCGACAGCGGAGAATGCCGCGGAGGTAGAGGTACGCATCCTGGCGGAAAAGGGGGCCTTCCACGACTTTGCAACCTCCTTGTGAAGTTCCGGGAGGAAGGGCGCGGGCCTAGATTTTGACGGAGCCTCGTCTTTCCCGAGAAAGCGCCCGTCTAATCTGTTGCGCGGCGGCAGCGTGGGTGCCTCCCAATCGAGGCCGATGCTTTCCACGGCCTTGGTGAGCAGACGCATCAGCTCAGTCTCAATGCCGGCTCTCTTCCCAGAGGGTTGGCGGGAAACGTTAGCGGAGGGGAGGTCCACGGAGCTCGCCCAATCCTCGCTATCCGAAGCCAAGAGAGAACATGCCTCGGTGTTGTCGTCCAACTCGATGGCGGACGCGGCGGCAGACGGCGGCCGCTGTCCGTCCGTGAGCGACTCGAGCGAAGCCAGCGAAGCTGGCGGGCGAACCGGCGAGCTTTGGCGGGCTGGAGACAGCTCGGGCGCGCGCCGGGCGTGGCACTTCTTGCGGCGCGGCGTCACGGCAGGCTGGGATGCGGGCTCGGAGAACGATGCTAGGCGAGTCCGCAGAGTCACCATAGGCAAACGTTCACAATGATGGCATCCGCCGTCAGCGAGCGCGATGGCCGCGTGATCCTCACCCAGGCAGGACACGCAGATGACATGGCGGTCCTCATCGCTGAGTGGGGCTCGGCAAGAACCACAGGAAGGCATCTTTAAAATGACGCCGCTCTTTTAGAGGGGTGGGAAAAAAAGGCAGAAATGCAATCACACACACACTCTAGGCAGAGGAAAGGATATGTACGCCGGAAAGCGCAGCAGGTACGGCGGCTGAAGGCGGCGAGGCCAGCGACTCCAGGCTCAATGGCACGTCCCGCTGAAGGCTACAGGTCGACGGCGCGGCTTCTCACTCTGGATCCAGCGATGCGGGAGGCTTCGCTGAAGAGATGAAAATCGACGTAAGAGCAGCTATCGAGCCTAGATATAGGGCGAGACCACGCCCTTTCTGGCGGGACGTGACGATATGGGCGCGAAAGGCCCCCATTCGTCGTGACGTCACGCAGAGCCTCTCTCGATAGGCTGCTGCTATTGCCGCAGAGCAGCCAATAGGCGCGCGAGCTGTCTCGCCTAGGTCTGCTTGCTGCTGCAAAGCGTTTTACATTAATAAAAAATTAAGGATAATTTTTTGCTTCAATATCTCGTGGAAAAGAGTTTTCCCCATAGCGTAAGATATTACGCAGTACGAGAGATACTCTCGTAAGAGAACTTATTCTACAGCTTCCAAGGATACTTCATTCTGATTGCTCAATCCCTTCATTCTACTGGAAGAAACTCGCATGTTATCGTGCTCTCCATGTGGACAATATCTCTTCTTTTCTGAGACCAGTGGTGTTGATTCAGCATGAATCTCATCCCTGGAGAAGAAAAAAGGTTAGAGGGAGTTTCATAACTCAACATTTTTCTCACTGGCTTCCTGTCTTTGTTTAAATTATGAACCTGCACGTGAAATATTTCTATATGTCAGTATTATGCCTCTGATAGTAATGCTGTGGGTGTGTGTGTTTTCAACAGTTTTTCTAAAAGCAACAGAATGGGAATGAAAACAGCATCAACATTTCTCACCTGAGCAGTAAATGCCGCATGACTGATCACTCTGGAACTGCAGGATGATGTCATGACAATACTGATTGGCTGCTTTGATACTTCCTGCCTGTCTGTCTCCTACTTCTCCATTATGCCATTAAAATAACTAAATGGCCTAGTTGCAAACCCAATCCATCAAGTCGGAGCTTATTCAACCAGCATTTTCAAGCCTTCAATCTGAGGAGTTCACAAGAGTTTTGTCTGAGAGGCCTTTTGAAATGCAACCACTTGTGGAAGTGAGATTTTGAAGAGTGAGTGTGAGTAAAAGTGGAAATGAGAAGGTGGCTGGGGGGGGGGGGGGGGGGGGGGGGTTTGCATTCCCCCTTTATGTTTATGTCCACTGCGGTACAGTGCATGACGACATACCAGACTGAAGTCGTGTGAACGGGGGACACTGGAACTCCCTGCATTTACCGTGACAAATAACAACAAGATTATGGATTAAACAGGCCGCAAAACACAGCAAACCCATTCTGATTGAAGAAAAACAAAGAGACTATCAGAGAATGGACCATTTGTCATGGGAATGAAGCAGCAGTTATGTTAAAGAATGCTTCAATGGATTTCAAATGAATTTTGGTATCTAGTACAACATAGAATTTTCCTGATTTATGAGATTTTAAATATATTTTTTTAAGCATTCCCTTAAAGGGGGGGGGGGGGGGTGAAATGCTGTTTCATGCATAGTGAGTTTTTTACACTGTTAAAGAGTTGGATTCCCATGCTAAACATGGACAAAGTTTCAAAACTGAAGTTGTAAGTTTGATGGAGTATTTCTGTTCCAAAAATACTCCTTCCGGTTTGTCACAAGTTTCGGAAAGTTTTTTTCGAGTACGGGCGTGTGTGACGTTAGGTGGGGCGGAATTTTCTTTATAGGGTCTTAAGAGCACTTCTCCCGGAAGGGCGCCCGCGCAGCTGTAGCCTAGTGCGTGCGAGAGATCAGAGCGCTGGGCTCGGCTGCGCTGCAATAAAAAAAATCTTGCCAGGGCAAGACTGCACAAATTTCCAAAGAACCCAGCATTAAGGGACCTGTGGATGGATTTTGTTTTTCCAGAGCAGCAACGGAGTTGTGCAAGTGATCTTGTTTGTTCCCTTCATTTCGATGGTTATAGTTATAGGCCCAGTTTGACGCCGGATTTGCAGATCGCCTAATACTTAAAGATGGAGCAGTCCCAACGATAAAGGTTCACGGTCGTGCGTTGGAACCGCAGGCGGTGAGTAAAACTGCTTCAAATGTCTGTGAGATGTTATCTATCAGCGTGTAACGTTAAGCACAGCAAGTAAACAACATGATCATGTACAGTTAATGTATCGATGGAGCATGCGATGTATGGTGTGTGTGTGTGTGTGTGTGTGTGTTGTGTGTGTTTAAATACATTTGTTTAGCTGGCAACATGTCCTCATAAACCACCAGTCTGTCTGTTTACAACACACGCAAAAGCTTCGCGCGCTCCCGCCCACACGGCACGCCTCCACCCGCTCGGGTTTTTTCCGGAAAGACTCGGTACAGCCTGTCTTTCTTTTATAAATATAATAAAACTAAAGACTTTTTGGAGATATGAAGGATGCAATACTACTCTATATACTCAAGATTAACATGATATTGAGTGAAACTGAGTGTTTCACCCCCCCTTTAATCATCTTCAGAGACAAAACGTTCCCCTAATTGATGAATCACCCATAAACAGATCAATATTGTGCTGTCTGAGTATTCAAGCCAGACATATATATAGAAAAGCACAGGGTTTGCAGTGGTTTTCCCACATCTACGCTTCTACTGACCTTTCATCCATCCCTTTTAACTCATTCTTTTTCTCTCTCTCCTTCTTCGCTGTGTATCTTTACAGTGATTTACACTCCTGTCTCACTTCATATGGTTTGTTATCTGATGACATTCCTTGGAGTCAGAGACACAGTGGATATTCCAACTAGCTTACTGTCTTATCAGAACATCACAAGCTCCCACCACTGTATAACAGTGTTTCAACATACAGTGCTAGGCCTCAACCACTATAGAAACAGCCAACAGACTATTTCTTCATAGAATGCAGTCTATCCTTATTTACGCACCCAATCCTGTATTTTATTCTCTCTTCCTGGAAGTACAAAAGGAGTGAAAATTACATGAACCTCTGTTTTAATTCTGACTAAGGAATTGCATTTACCCCCTAAAATGCTGTGCAGGGAGAAAGTTACATGCATTTGACAAAGGAAAACATAAACAGACATAACTGCTCAAACAAACCCTAAGCCGCACAATATCTGTCAAGCAGAGGAGGTCAAAGGTCAAGAGAGGTGTGATCAGAGCAAACAGCAAATAAAATTGATTTACAGCACCTTTTCAGAGTGTACTCAACTATATAAAACTGTCTAAACTTGAGTTACCACCCCTGTGCAATGAACACCCACAAACATCCACAAATACACATTTGCTCGCTGTTCTCCCTTCTCTGGTCCTCCCTAAACTCAGGAGACCAGAGAAAGATCATGAGCACTTGGACTGAAAACTATTCAAAAAAAGACAAAACCCAAATGATTTACATAAATTATGGTCACATAGCCCTATTCATGTATTTCCATGAACAGACTCGAAAAACATGACTACAGGAGCCTGGACATGGAACAATCAATACTCGACAAAGACACGGGCAAACAAGAGGGCTTAAATACACACAATACTAATGACAAGACAAGGGACACTGTGAAAAATTAACAAACCAATTACAACATGACACAACAGACAAGGAAACACATGGCAGGATCACAAGACTAAAACCAGGGGATAAAATGACACACAAAAGACAGGAACAAAAAACAAACACCAAAAACTTGACATAGCCATCTTGATCGGAGACGAACTCTCAGGCGTGGCGGTGGCCATCTTGGCCGGAGACGAACTCTCAGGTGTGGTGGCGGCCATCTTGTAAGACGGGTGTTAGTATTTCCAATTGTGTTCCATTTACCAGCACAAATGGGAATCAGTGAAACGTCAGTTAAATCTCCATTCAAGCAGGATTTCTTTCTTTGAATTAAGCTGGTGTTTGGTTTGGGTGTGCGTGTGTGGTGTGTGTGGTGTGTGGTGTGTGATGTGTGTGGTGTATTGTTGTGTTGTTGTTGTTGTGTTGTTTGTGTGTGTGTGTGTGTGTGTGTGTGTGTGTGTGTTGTGTGTGTGTGTGTGTATCCGGTCGGCTGTGCCATGCTCCGGAGTCTTGTGTAAAAGTGCGTCTCTCTGTGCTGAGGGGGCAGTGCTCAGGGAGTGCAAAGCTTATTTTATCAGGCCGATGTTGCACCGAGACCCTCAGATAACAATGCAGCCATACTCTTCCCTCCCATCAACAAGCCCTGTCTGAATCCAATTAACCACAGGGCACCAGGGTGAGGGGGCACAGAGGGTGAGAGCACACAGCCTTACACAGACAAACACACTTACAGAAGAGCATTCAATCTAGAGATGGCCAATTCAGTTATTTTACTTAATTGAGTAATCAAAAAATAAATCAACCGAGTATTTGAGTACTATTTGCAAGTAATCGTATCCAGCTGTTTTAAAAAAAAAAAAAAATGTTGTTAAAATTTATTTCGATAGTTCACTTTAGACATTCTACTACTAACTATAAGTTACTTTACAACTACATGTCAACTACCTTTCTACTAGTACTAACTATAATTAACTTTGCAACTACATGCAAACTAACTCTCAGAGTATTAGTGTATTAGTAAACTGTTAGGATAGGTTTAGGGTTGACCGGCATGGTGAACGTGATTTCACCAAGTACCACATGTTCCTGGATCAACATCGTTGTTGATCCTGGAGCAACTTTCCAATCAACCAATCAGATTTGAGGGACTAGTTTACTGTTTATGTCAGGTTTAGGCTTAAAACCAGGGTGAAGTACTTACACATTAGTGTCAGTCACCTTTCATTACCCTCTGATTTTAGGGAAAAGTTATGGGTAGGGTTAGGTTTAGGGGTAGGGATTGGGTAAGGACTACATTTTGGGACAGGAATGTTGATCCAGGATCAACAAAATATGTTGATCCAGGACCATGTCTTACTTGGCAAAATCACGGTGACCTAGTAGGCATGTAGTCATGTACAGTACTTGCATTGTACAGTCAGTAATCTGTTGTAGAGCATTAAAATACAGTGTTAGCCGATATTAAGCAGAGAGTCTCAAATACACTAATGGTAGTTGACGTAGTTGTAAAGTTACTAGTTAGTACTAGTATAAAGGTAGTTGACATGTAGTTGTGGTTACTTACTTAGTAGAATGTCTCAAGTGGATTATCAAAATAAAGTGTTACCATAAGTTATGAGACTATGTTGGCAAAGACACATCACAATAGTCTCCTTGACTTTGGTAAACCATGTTGTAAAAAAACGCATCCACCAGTCTGGTTCTGTGAGCCATGAGATCTCCCACTGACAAGAATGCATGTGCAGTGATGCATGGCGCCCTCTGTTAGCTTAACGGTTTGTTTTACTCTTAGGTTCACTGACCTCAGCCTGTGAACATATGAGTGTACAGAGCTAAGATGCCTCTCATGACTGGAGTCCCCCCACCCTCTCTCCTTTACTGGTGTCTTAGGGTATTTCCTCAGCTGAAATGTTTCCATTGTACTAGATCTTATCTTTACCGACCATCGGACACCAGAAGTTTAGCGTTCGACTTGCAACTTTTTCCCGCATGCTTCTCACAGTCCAACAGACGCAAAACAGAGCGATCACCCATGGGTTTAAATCAGCATGGCTAATAAATCCTCCCTCTCGGTAATTCATTCTCTGACTTGCCACAAGGGAAGTGAAATTAAGCAGATGCAAGTAGTTTTTCATGGTTAGAGAGCTACTGATTCTGACACCACTCCACTCGGGTGCGAGTGCTATATCTGGATGAGCCTGTGTCAGCTATGGAGAACTAAATTATTTCAGATACCATGCAAGAAACACCCCCGCTCTACAAATCAAGCAGTTTTTGTCAAACTCATCTGAAAGGAATTATTACAATCTTTGAACCTTTTATGCTTTCATCCTACCAGCAAAAAGTATTAGCAATGCAATGCTGATGGGCATAAATAATTTTTTGTACAAAAGTAATCATGGTCTTCCTTGACGTGTCATGCAATTATCATGGTATATGAAAATGGTAATGATTCATATACATCAGATGATAAATCAATCTTATATTTCATTTTAATGTGGTACTGTTAAAATAATAGGTTTTGTAAAACCAACAAAATAATCTGAATATGAGCTCAGATGCACACTCATCGTGATTTACACTGCAAATAAAATAATTTACTAAATTTATATTTGCATTAAAAATATTGACATCTTATGATAAAGAAAATAAAAATAAAATAAAATGAAATGAAATGAAAATGAAATTAAAATGAAAATAAAATAAAACTGCATAAGATTTTAAGTCTTGTTGGCTTTACCTCATTAGATTGTTAAATACATCATCTAAAACACCACCGTCTAAAAGTTTAGCAATGATGCATTTATTTGCTTGTTACAAAAAAATTTCAAATGAATGCTGTTTTTTTAACTTTTTATTAATAAAAAAATCATAATAATACAGTTACTGTGCAAAAGTCTTAGGGCACATTAGTATGTTTCACCCAAAAAATGGTTTTACCCCAGTTAGGCCTTTTTATATCTTTTGCAGTGTGTAAGAAACATCAGGTTTCTTCTTCAAGTGTCTTGAAGATGTTGCCGCTGTTCTTCTGGATTTAGTTTGTCTTAGTTTTTTCTGTTTCTTCATGTAATCCCAGACAGACTCGATGATGGTGAGATCAGATCTCCGTGTGGATCATATCGGCTGTTGTCAGACTCTTTGGGGCTGTTTACACCTGGCCACTTCATGCGTTTTCTCAGATCGGATAGATATCCGATTCATCAAAACGATTCCATTTACACCTGGTCACATAAATGTGTTTTTGCGAAACGGATATAAATCCGATCTTCAATTCCCGCGCAATATGCAGATTTAAAGGAGTGCACGTCACCGAAAGCAACAGTTATGAGCTGCATTTTATTGTTCATCGGCTAATTTCAATATCAAAGACAGCAATAAGAGAGAGCGGCAACAGCCCTGGTAAGATCATTTCGTTTCTTTACTTTTAATGAAGATGATTGTGTGTTAAGCGTCTGCGACTTACTTTCACTTTGATTTGCGATAGCTTGCACGTTGACTTGATGAATAGACGCTCAGCTGCTGCTCATCTGCGGTTATGCGTGTTGCAGTAGCGTCGTCATATCTGACTATTACATGACATATAGCCTATAACACGCTCTCACACGTTTATTTTTTATCATTTTTGGGAGGAGTAAAATTTACATATGTGGTTTCAACAACCAGATGCATTTAGACTTGTCCAGTTTCGTCTGGAATGCGGCCCAGACCACCTCCTGATGTGGTTTGAGCGATCGGATTCAAATCCGTCTCGAATGCGTTTCGGTGGGCATTTACACCTGGTCTTTTCACGATCGGATAGCTATCCGATCACAGAAAACGCATGAAGTGGCCAGGTGTAAACAGCCCCTTAGTGCATACAAAAATCTCACTGGATTATAATGGCAAAAGGAATGTATGGAAATGTGAACTGATATAATATATAAATAACTGCCTTAAAACCTTTTTTTTTTTTTTGGTGAAAATACTAACGTGCCCAAGACTTTTGCACAGTACTGTATAACATGGTTTTAACTCTTTTCAACCAAAGTAATAATAAGAAATATTTCTTGAGGACCAAATCAGCATATTAGAATGATTTCTGAAGGATCACGTGACACAGAAGACTGGAGTAATGATGCTGAAAAATCATTAGATTTTAAAATATTTAAAACAGAAAACAGTTATTTTTAAATTGTAATAATATTTCACAATATATGTATATATAATATTTTTTTATCAAATTAACGCAAACCTTGTGAGCATGAAGGCCTATTTCGCACCGCACAGACTAAAGCCAACAAACAAGTTGGCCGTTGGATTTAGAATTGTGAAAATGAACTGTCATGTTTACACTGCCTCAACAGACACGAAACTGATTGAACATGTTCAGTCGGGTATAAAAACAAACTCCAACACAAACAGATGCAACACACTGATCCGACAAATTGTCTGTTCGGTGTGAATTGGCCTTAAGAGACTACTTTATAAAACATTAAATTATCTTACTGACCCCAAACTTTTGAACGGTAGTGTAATTACAAGAATAACACAATTTGCCCTCCCCTCCAGCTCTCTTGCATATTACAATTTAGCACATCACAACTGATCACAAGACAAAAGAGAACCAATTGCAATCATCACCACTGATGTCAAATCTGTGATGACATACATGATATTTGAGATCTGCAGCAGAGGAGAAAATGTGAATAACAGCTACAAATTCTTACCATAGGTTCAGAATGAGTGCGTGCGTATTACACGCCATAAAGTGCGTATCATATGCACGCAAAAACTATTTTTGGCGTATAAATGGCACGAGAAATAACATTCGTGGTATAGATACGCACTTTGATTCTGTGGTCATTTCGTGAATATGAGAGTCTCGCTATCATTTACTCTCATACATTCCTCTAACTTTCTCCTTTAGTATTATATAGAAAAAAAGAAAGTCATACAGGTTTGGAACAACATGAGGTTGAGTAAATAATTACTTAATTTTCCTTTTTGGGTGAATTTAAAGGACACACCTGAGTACCAAAACGAGCCTGTTCCAACTTTCATTAAATCGGGCTCAAAGTATGACATCTGTTCTAATAAAGATATTTCGTGTATGGCGCTGTGTGGTTCTGTACCCAAATTAAATGAGGAGATTCCTGGAGCTCTGTCCCACTGATCCACACTTGTGTCCCCATGGGGGAAAGGTGATCCCGGGGATTAGGCTGGTGTTGGTTCAGGCTGGTCCGGGAGAGACAGACAGGGGCTGTCACCCTGCCAGAGCCTCGAGTCATTCAGAGGTGAATGCTGCTGGAAAAGAGGATGAGGAGGAGAAGAGGACAGACACAAGAGGAGGCGAGGGTCATAGAGGTCGCAGCAGGGAATTATGGGTGATGAGTAACAGAGAGACCAGATTCATGTGGTCATTAATTCCAGATGGAAATAGGATAGGACTCGGAGAGTGACACAAAACTGCAAAGAGAAAGAATAAAAAGTTATAATTTTCAGTGGGTGACACGTGACCCCATTCTCCTCCTAAATAATATGCATGCATACAATTGTATTTCTCTTACTGAAAATATAGTTCATGTCTAGCTTCAGCATCTTACATAAATATACAGTCAAAAGCTTACACATACTCATTCTATTTTTCACATTTTTAGAATAATAGTAAAGTCAATAAAACTTTTACATAACAAAATGGAATTATAAGGGAATTATGTTTTTTAAAAATCGAATAACATTTAAATATCAATAAATAATATAAAAATGAAATACATATACATATTGAATAATACATAACTAAATGAAATTTTAAGGGAACTCTGTAGTTTAAAAAAATCTAATTACAATTAAATATTAATAAATGATATAAAAATAAAATAAATTTAATATTTTAATAATAGATAATGGAATTATAAGGGAATTCTGTAGTTTAAAAAATCAAATTATTTTTTAAATATTCATAAAATTTAAAAATAAAATAAAAATATTTAATAATAAAATAAAAAATCAAATCTGTTATCATATAAAACGTATAAAACGAATATCATATAAAACCATAAAATCATATGAAAACCTAAAATCATATAAAACGAATTCAGTCAAGTCCAAACCTGACTGGTAGTGTAAATATAGATCAATATTTGATGTTGCTGGATCTTTGTCAGGTGCATGGCCTATTCTGTTTCAGAAAAGGGCCCCTGTGACCCTACCAGAGGGGGACAGAAGCCATCAGCACTTCGCTGCACTAACAAAGAGCTCCCTTTGCCAAACCAAATAGGTGTGTGTGGTTGATGCGGTATTACCTCATGCAGAGTCACTTATCTGTCTTCTGCTTGATGACCTTGTGCTGACCTACAGAAGTATCCTTTTCACCTGTCTGCACATGAACTGTTGCCATTGGCTATAGTTGCTTTGATTCACACTAGGTCCTCTGGTTTGGCTGTAGAGCATCTTACAACAAGAGTATCCGCTAGTACAGCAATTTTTAGAGTCAGAACCGTTTAAAATAACTAAGCTTGAAATAGTTCTTGACCCTCCGACTCCCTCCTGTGGCCATGTCAGGGCTAAAGGTGCCTGTCAAATCAGTGCAGATTTTTTTCCCCAAATTCTATTACAAATTAAAACATTAAAATGTATTCATGTCACCAAGCCCTGCATATATATGTCAACACTCAATAAACTCGACGTATAGGCTGAACAAGAAAATTGACAAAAAAAAGAAAAATCATAGCCTGTGCAAATCAATTGAACTTTGGACATGCTTTGTTTTGCTTAATATGAAAGTTATTTAATCGCAACCTCATAGCAACACCCTAACAACTACCCAAACAACATTAAAACGGCGTAAGCTGCGTCCCATTTCAGAGGCTGCATCCTTCGAATACTCCATTGGAAGAAAAAGCCATGTGCCATTTTAAAGGCCCCATCAAAAGCAGCCTCAAAATGCATCCGGGCAATGAAGGATACAACAGATTGGTCCCAGAATTCATTGCGCGTTATTTAACAACGCTTGGTCCAACCTTCACGGCCTTCAAAGGATGCAGCCTTCTTGAACTTCTTGAACAAAGTTTTAACTTTGTCAATTTCATGGTCAGTCACTGGGACTTCTGCCTAGGAATTATGACAAACTGGAGCTTGCATCACATGCAACAGCTGCAAGTCTATACCTAAGGCAAATTTTGAGAAGCAACAGTATTTTATAGATAAAAAGGCAGGTCACAGTTGCAGAGGTAAGTCGTGAGAAACTGTCCTGGAAAGAGAATCTGGCTGGAGAATTGGTCAGTGCAGGAGGTGACCCTCAAGGTTCACTGATATACAGAGGCTGAACGATTGATGCTGATTGTGCCATGGAAAAGGTTGACACCGGGTCTCATCCTGAACAAGAGCCGCTGTAACCAGAGTGCTGAGAAACACACGGCCACAAAGACTTCGGGAGTAGTTTGACTAGTGCACTCAAAACAAGAAAGAAAGAAAAAGGGCCCATAAACGTCTGTGGATCCTCTGATGGAGATGTCCTAGGCATGCTTGGATCTTCAAAGGGCGCAGGTGAGAGAGTCATTGTGCTCCCTGACTTCTCACATTACCCTTTTAGCTCCCAGAGGGGGCAGGACATCAAAGAGGAGGCTTAAAAAGCCTGTCATTGCTCACCTCCACATACCTGCAGTCCGTGGTCTCACTCCCGTCCGCTCGGGCCAACAGCTGCAACTCAAAGGAAGAGCTCTTAACTGTACTCTGTCAAATGAAACAATGGGGCTCTTCCAGAGGGCTCACCCCTCGTCTGAGTGATTGGCATATATAAGGATATGATGGGATCATTCAATTTAGCTGTGACAACTGGGTTCAGATGCTTCGAGTGCTGAAGAGCAGCTCATTCAGAGTGGTAATGCATTTTCATGGCACACAAACAACTGTCATATCTCAAAATGTCTTGTCTGAAGCCATAGGGGCAAGGTTATACTGGTTATAATGGCTTCATCCGTCTATCCTGCTGCCTGGTATGCTGTAACACCATCTGCATATTTCTCCGATAACAGCTATTCAAAAGTAGCCATACTCTTAAGAAATAGATAGTTTTTTTGCAAGCAACATTTAATATTGCAATTTATAAATTAGATTTCATTGTGTATATATTTTGGAGGGCTCTTACAAGTGTGAAATATACTGTTCTTTGCATGTCCTTGTGGTGCCATCATCATATAAGCGCATCAATGAAACTGTATAGTCACATGACATTTATTACCAAAAACCTATAAAACAATTCCGGGGTCCTGTACTAGCTGATCAGCTGTGTTCAGGTATAATAGATCACCATGATTGCTTGAAATGATAAAAAAAACAGCTCATTAAAAAGGGTTTATATGCAAATAGACAAATGGACAATGCAAGTTATTCTGGATGTCAAAATCTAAACAGGCAAGTGTACTTTGAATAACCAGAGTGAAATAAGGGGAATAAGCAAAAACCAGTTAATTGGGTTTTGCTTGAAACACATTTTGAAATGATCAAGATCAAGTAAGCTGAAAGAATGGCAAAGGGAATAAAAACTGATATTGTTAAACCATTGATATGGAGCACCTAAAGGGACATGGTAATGTAAAAAAACCGAGATGGAATGAAAAATTATTCGTCAATGCTTTTGAGTTCTCTCGCAAATGTTTTGCATTCCCCTGAGAAACTTTGCATTTACTCACAAAACTTTATTTTATTTGAGTTATTACAAGCAAACGCAAAGATTCTTGGGGAAACGCAAAGGTTTTGCGAACGAACACAAATTTTCATGCAAAAAGTTTGCGAGTGAACTCAGAATTTCTCCGGAGAATGCAAAAGCATAAAAAAAAAGTCCCCCTCCCATCTCATATTTTTTCCAACACCATGTCCATTTAGGGGCTCCGTAGTCTGAACATTGACAACCCCTCTAAAATAAAATTCTATTAGTGAGTGATACAAACCACAAGTTATTTGGCGATGATATGGTGATGATATACATTGCCTATATGAGAATGGTCTTAACATAGATATATTGTGCAAAGACAAAAATGAGGTTCAGGATTATGCTAAAAGCAATAATCAATGTACGTAGTCTACAACAGCAATATTCATGTGCTGCATCAAGATTCCCATGAAGCATATTTCTGATGTGTCTAATTCCATTTCGGCAGAAACTAAATCTTAATGAAAACATAGCTAATCCCTCAATTGCTTTCATATTGAACAGGCATTGCTGTTAAAAATGTCAAATTTCATACCTTTGACGTTTTATGGACTAGTATAATGTCTAATTGCCACTTTTCTTTATACTCTGGCCAGTAAGCCCAAGCTCGTCCAGCACTCTGAAGTTCAGACCAGAGCTCGGAGATGCTAACAAGCTGAAAATCTGTCAGTGCACATTTAAAGCTGGAAACAAAAGACCAAAAAGAGAAATGGGAAATAATGCTTGGAGATGACTTTCAGCTAATGTTTAGTGCAAGTTTTCAAGTATGACTCACTGACATCAATAAATAATTACATATTTTCTAGAGCTTTAATGGTCTCATGCATAGACGTCATCTGAAGTAGGTGATGAAAATGATGCAGATTTACTGCCATGCTTTCAAGCTCCAGACATCATTCAGTATTCAACACATTGCGTTTGATCCTTAGATAGAGCATGACCACATTCTTGACCTTTTAATAATGCGTGATGTACAGGGATTTCAACATCACGAAACATACTGTCCAGTGCCCAGTGCATTGCTTGGAGATTCAGTTATGTGTTCCAACATTACGTATAGTTGTGGGTATTTGCAATTCTGCTGCATTCAAGGCTAATTCATTTGATCATATTTCAGTCTTGTTAACAGGATCAAGGGGAAGGGTTTATTACTAAACCAGACACAGCACCTGCTTCTTATTACAGGGTAATCATATTTTCCTGTCCATATCAGCCATTCTGTTGCTCTTCGGACATTAAGTATTTCTGATAAATTGGAAGCACCAGTCTTTTTCTTTTTTCTTTTACAACAGCATGCTCACTAGGGTTAGAAACAAATTCCAGAGCTGAATAACGTTCATTTCTGTAACCGGTTCTCCGGTAATGACTCTTACGAACCGGTTCTTTTAAGTCAATCATACTGAGCAACCAGTGTTGTCATAGGCTGCATGTTGTCATTCGACTTTGCATGATCAAGCATTTTCGCACCAAGGTACCTCACAAAATTAAAAATGATTTTTGACAGTCTTCTGAGGCAGCATAATGCTAAAAGGTGAGAAGCAAATATTTAATTACTAGGCTACAGAACTAATTTCTCACTAGAAAGTACATCAAAAGTTGGAAATCATATAGGTCAAAAAAGTACATTTATACACTGACCACCAACTGCAAATTTCAGACACCATCTTTATTTTTTAACTTAAAGGGATAGTTCACCCAAAAATGAAAATTGTCATTAATTACTCACCCTCATGTTGTTCCAAACCTGTAAGAATTTGTTCATCATATTTTTGATGAAATCCGATGGCTCAGGGGGACTCCATTGACAGCTATTTAAGTTGTGGTGCTCTCGTTTACACTCTCAGATTTTTTTTACAAAAGCTGTTACTGAGGTACACCTTTGTACCTAAAGATTGCATATTGGTCCTCAAATGTTATTTTGGGTTTTTTTGGCGCACAAAAGGTATTCTTGTCGCTTCATAAAATTAGGGTTGAACCACTGTAGTCACATGGACTATTTTAATGATGTCTTTTCTACCCTTCTGGCCCTTCAAAGTTTTCATTAGCTTTCAATGAAGCCCCCATGAGCCATCGGATTTCATCAAAAATATCTTAATTTGTGTTCCGAAGATGAACGAAAGTCTTACGAGTTTGGAACGGCATGAGGTTGAGTAATTAATGACAGAATTTTAATTTTTTGGTGAACTAACCCTTTAACCATAACAGAATGGAAGGATTGCGGGATGTCAAATGATGATCACCGTGATTTGTCCAAGTAAGACATGTTCCTGGACATATTTTGGTGATCCTGGAACAACATTACCATCTGAAAATGTTGTCCTACCCCTAAACATAACCCTATTACATATCTATAAAACAATAGGGCAATGGTAGATGAATAACACCTAACCCTGGTTGTAAGCCTATTTGACATAAACTGTAAACACGTCCCTCTAATCTGATTGGTTGATTGGAATGTAGTTCCAAAGATGTTGATCCAGGAACATGTTGTAGCCTTGGTAAAATCACGTTCACAATCAAGGGATATCGAAGGATACATCTACGTTGCCTTCAAAAAACGATCAGATGGAGGTATCTCAGGAGATAGGAAGTGAAGCTAACAATGTATTCGGACGTGCCTTGATGCCTTCAAACCTTGGAACGCAACCTCCGAAGGCAGCATTTTTAGGCATTCAGATGCAGCCATTTTCCATAACGAATGACTAATGAATTGGTTCTTTTTATTAAATCAAACGCATACAGCTTAGAGCAAAATGTGAGACTTTAACAGAAGTAGAAAAAGTAAATCACATAAAATTAATAATGCAATGACATTGGTTACTTTGACTAGAATAACGTAACAATGTGACATGTCAACTTCGACTCTCCTACACTGCAGTATGGTGTGATGTGGGGAACAGCATGCTGTGATCTGTTGTGTAAATATCAGCGCTGTTCCAAGTGTTGCGGGCGAGGCTCTAGATCTTTACAGCTGCATCTGGGGAAGTATGATGAGGTGCTAAGTGTGTCATAAAGGCAGATCAGCACTCTCTAAATCAGGTGAGGGCTCTTTTATTCTTCAGCTTTTTAAAACCTCGAGCTAACTGCGGCTTAAATAATTACACCACGCACTGATGTTTAACTGCATCGTCAGAGGTGCTGAAAAATAATATGCTATTATTCGCTTGGTGAATTTCTTCTTTCTTCATAAGCCAAGGAAACTGTTGAAAGAGCGAGCCACTATGATTTACGGGTACTACTTAAGGCTTTACTGCTTATGTCAAAACTACTGATTATTTTTCCAACCTAGACTGGAGATTTGTCTCTCTTAATAATTCTATCTCTTACAGATATTTAAGAAAATGTAATAATTTAAATAAAAGAATATTTATCCTCGTCATTCCAAGCATGTTCTTATTTTTCAGCTTAAAATTAAGGTATAGATTTCATAGTTGATCATAGTGATCAGGGGCTGATAAAATTAAGGATATGTATACAGTACAAACAGTGCTTAGCATAATTGAACACAACCCAAGCTAAAGTTGACTAAAAAGAGGAATAAAAAAATCCTCTTTTGGAAATTGATCTTAATGCCTTAATTTAAAAAACTAGGAAAAATTCAACCTTTAAGGACATCAATTTTCTTTGTGAATGATATGATATAAATAAATAAATGCTCTTCCTTAAAATACAGGTTCATACATCAGGACACCCCTATGTTAAATTCCCATAGAGGCAGGCAGATTTTTATTTTTAAAGGCCAGTTATTTCATGGATCCAGGAGAATCCTGATAAAGTTCCCTTGGCCTTTGGAATTAAAATAGCCCCACATCATCACATAACCTTCACCATACCTAGAGATTGGTTGTATTTTAGTTAGCCTAATAGCTGGTCTGATTTGCATTGAGAGATGATCTTATGGAAAGTACCCCATGTCAATCTCTAGGTATATATATTAATGGAATCAGCAGCTGAAATTATTTAGGAAAATGCTGATATTAGAATAGAATGTTGTTTGCAATTTTGTTCTGAAATAACACCAATGTCAAATAGTAACATCCTAAACTGTAAAATTTAGAAAAAATTAAAGTAATTTTTCTTTTTTGACAAATACAAAGTTTTAGAAAACAAACATTACATTTCAGCCATTAAACTTATAGAAAAGCAAATAGTCTAGCAGGAGAAATAGGTTCCCATGTAACTGTTAGCCACTTTTTTGGGACCCTATGTGTCTAGATAAGAAGTTTTGATGTTGCTGAGGTCAACTAATGTCCCATGGGCGTGATTTTTTTTCCCAAACCACTTCAGCGGAAATCCCGCCCTGCAGCCGATTTCATTGGTTTAGGTTACAGTGACGGGTAGGTTTAGGGATCAGGGTTGGGTGTAGGCAATCTGTACAGTGATTGACATGACCAATGAAAACTTTAGAATCGGCTGCAGGGCGGGATTTCCGCTGAAGTGGTTTGGGAAAAAAAAATCACGCGTCCCATGGGGTTCGTTTGGTGGCCATCTTGAAGTGATGTCAGCGCTAGGGGGGAAAAATGCAGATTTTCATATTTCCTGAACCACACAACATACAAGGACAAATTAACCCACTTTTTCCAGGAATCAAATGGAAAGGTTATTGACATGGATCAACCACTCTTTATTGGTGATAAACAGGCAAATAACACATTTTAGGCTCATAACGATGTAACTTTTGCTATTTTGTTTGTCATAGACTTATAAATGAGGCGTCTATAGACTCTGAGCAAGGAGTTTGTAGAAACATATGGGTTTCCACATTTGAAGAGGCTAGCAGGCTCTGTAAGGAAATGCCTCACAATTGGGTGTAAGTTGTACCCCATGGAGGGCAAGAGCTGCCCAAATTTGCCCTATAGACATACTATGGTATATAGGGGTGGCCCATGAAACAGGGATTGCGCATAAGTGTTTATCCTACTATGTAACTTGCATAGGAATTTTGTATTATATTAAACATTACTCTGGATCACAGTGTAATTGAGACAGGGGTGGTCTCTCAGGATCACCATGAAGCCATGCCCTAGTAACAATTTAGAGCACCCTAGCAACAAGTCCCATAGACTTCCACTGAAAGAGGTGAAATGGATTATCTTTGGATAGAAGTGTCATAGAAACATTAGGGGGAGCTCATTTGACTCGGGGCAGTAAACAGCCAATCACGAATCACCTTAAAAGCTTCCTAGCCACACCCTAGCAACCAACCCTAAAGAGGGATATCTTGAAACCGGGTACATGGGAACCTATTTCTCCTGCTAGACTAAAAAGTTGTGAATTTTTTCTCTCACAAATGTTGTTTGTGTTCCACATAAATATAACAGTATTTGGATTTGGAATAATAATGGCAGAATTTTTATTTCGCTCAACTGTAAAATGTATTTAACAAACCTGTAATAATTCAACATTTCTTCATCGTTATCCAACAAGGTGGAATTTTGAAAGCATTTAAGACCTGTGGATTTAGTACCAAGACAAGTGTGTAAAAACCCCTATAAAATAATTGTTTAGAAAATGGAAACTTGGACCTGTTGGATCTCCACAGATGAGGAAATGAAGTGCATACAGGAAGCCAAATTCAATAAAGCTGAAGTTCAATAACTTTCAAAAGGAAACCGAATGGAAAAGCCTATGATGTTGTCCCCTGATGGCATAACTCTGCATGAGTGTGAACAGCACACCCAGAAAAATTAGGTTAATCTTTCCATCACTATGGTGTTAGCAACCAAGCAACATACACCTTGCCAAGTTAAGCCACATGCTATACTTTATTGCATTTTTAAATGTTCCAGTTTCATTTATTTTCCTCCTGTTTACCTGGAGACAGTACAAATATGAGTTCTGACATGTTTTTGCCTACCTTTGAAAAATCTGGTGTGGATTTTCAAGTTGGTTCCTGACTTTTCGACCCCACTGGATGTATACAAGTCTGTTTTCCTGTGGATATGATTGACACATGGAAAAACCTATCATAAATACACATTGATTAATGGTTTCTTGATGGTCTAAATGCTGTATCATGTATATTTCTTTGAACAATCAAAATAAACACTTACATCACGGTCTAGAAATATTGGTAACAAACATGGAAAATCGCACATCAAACCCATAACTGAATTTACGCTGAAATACACAAACCATTTTAATACAGAATACTATTTATTGTGTTAAATAAATAAAATCCTATTACACATTCATTTATTCAACCAGTTCCATATCTGACATTAACCCGCATGCAAAAAACATTAATCCTTTACAAATCAAATAGCCCTCATGAGAGAAACAGTTCTGAGTGTAATTTTGTCTCACTGAGCAACTGGTGACCAAGCTGGACTGTGTTGTGGTTCATTTGCAGCTGCAGAGCAGGGGGAAAAAAGCCTCACGGCAACATTAACTACAATGAAACTAAAACAAGCACAATTAAAATACTGTCAACGTTTTCAAGTACGTTAATCAAAAGTATCATGGTAAGATCCAAATTTGAAATTCATGGTATACATCCACCTTTTTTTTAGCCTCTGACACTATTCATATTAAAATTACAATAACATTTTTAAAAAGTGGGAAGCATCTATCTGGTTGGTTTTTAATCTGGGATACAAAATTGTGTTTACAAGATCTCAATCTCAGAAAGAACGAATTGCAGGATTCATCAAGGTTTATGAAATTTTTTGTAAGCTATTCAAGTGTTTTGATTGAAACAGCAAGTCTTAGCAAACAAATGAGAATTTTTTTCTCACTTGTATATTCTTTTCTCACCCCTATTTGTAGTAGAAAAGATTAGATATTTATTTACTTATGTCAGTCAGACAGTCACTTTTTATAACTCTCAGCCTATAAAGGATTTTTTCTCTACATTGATTACAAGACAGTTAAACAAGGTTCCATATGGGGATTTTCACAATGAAGCCAGAAGAACAATTTGGGTTCTCCAAAGAACCTTTCAGTGAACAGTTCTTAAAGTCCCCATGAAATCAAAATTGAAGTTTTTTGGCTTTTAGTATGATAGGTTTGCCTTACTGCAATCTACAAGCTAGTGTGCTCCAAAACAATGACAAAAATCACATTTAGAAGATATAAGCATTCGAAACTAACAGTCTCTCACTTCCGCCAACATGGATCAATGATTTCGATGACATCACTCTACACTTCAGCTTCTCATCAGATTTTCTGTCCAATCAAATGCTCTCTAGGATCTGAAGTGCCGTGCCATATCAGGCTCAAGTGAAAACATAACTGGAACCATTCGGCCTGACGGTGGAAAAGATACCACACAGAGAGTACTCTGTGTGTGGATGTACACTACATCACCCAAGATCCCCAGCTGCACTACTTTTGCTGATGTGCTTCGGATCTAAAATGCATCTGGTTTTGTATACCCAGCAGACAACATCCATAAAACCACAGGGTTTACAGACGACAGGCACTTTCCTGGCTAGGGTTTTCAGGAGCCTGGGAGCTCCTGGCTTAGGCTGTTATCAAACAGGCCCGTTTAGCTCCTTCACCTGAGGGCCATAGACAGGTGTGATGCTGCCGCAGCCGAGGTGAGCCTCCAGGGGCCTTGTTTACCTGCACAAGTTGGTCTGCCTCGATAGGGGTGATGGTCTTTGAGGAATCATTGGGGAGAAAGCAAGAATTCAGTCTCTTGCGTATTTCCTGGCTTTGGCTAACGCAGACCCACATGTACTGCACATTCCACGGCGCAAGTCAGATGTGAGAGCCTGGTGTTGGCGGCTCGACACCCCCAATTACACACCCTCACGCTGCAATCACATCCTCCCTGTGTGCACTTAAGCAGATCACAGAAATACAAACCTAATGACCCAGAGGGGGAAAATGAATTCTTAAATACATTATTATCCTGGCAGTGCACTGAGTGTTCATTTGGGATTTTCTCAGCAAATCATATTCATTGATTATAATATTATTAAAACATATTTTTGATGATTTGACATTTGTTTATTAACCCATTAGCCTATCAAGTAATTTTCATTGTTTTCTTATTATGTATAAATACACTATATCCAAAAATATGGGTCGGTACAATTTTTTTTTAATATTTCTAAAATAAGTCTCAAGTCTCAAAGTCAGGCTGAATTGATTTAGTTAATACAGTGAAGTATTGTAAAATAATTAAAATAACTTTTTTCTATTCTAACACATTTTCAAATGTAACTTTTTCCTGTGAGGGCAAAGCTGAATTTTCAGCATCATTACTCCAGTCTTCAGTGTCACATGATCCTTCAGAAATTATCCTCCTATTCTGATTTAGAAACATTTATTATTAGCAAATTTGAAAAGAGTTATTTTTGTAGGAACTAATACAATTTATTTTCAGGATTTTTTTTTTTTTTTTACGTTCAAAACAACAGCATTATAAATGTCTTTAATGCACTTCAATTTAATGCATCTTTGCTCAAAAAAGAATTCTTAAAAAAAAAAAGACTTTACAGTTGACACAGCAAAGACAGAATTTAATAAAACAAGTCTGTTTTTGGTCCTTTTTGTGTGGTCCACCATTTAATATAATAATGAATCTATAAAAATAGTAATGAAGAGAATTACCCCAAATTTTCCAATATTGAACCCCTGCTTTCTTCCTCTGTTGAAACTGATCAGACTTGTTTATGCCTATTGGAATGGAAAGAGAAACAAGCAGAGGATGGTGTCATAGTAACCACATTTGCCACTTGGCACCCACTAGTCATTAAAATGTGGTGGGATGAACCCGTTAGAGGTTCCCCTCATTGAGGATAATTATGTCAGGCCATCGTTAAGAAGTTTTTTCCACACATATGTTTTAGGATCTTTCGACTCCATTAATATGTCAGTGACACATTTTTTCAGTGTTTGTCGACCTCGCCTCATAATGGGGGAAAAGGGAAGTTTGTGGCTTACCTCTGAAATTCTAGAGGTAATAAAATGCAGTTTGACCGACGGAATAAAAACAGATTTTCGTTTTAAACGAAATTAGAACGCAAGACTTATGTAAGTTGTAGGTCACGCCAGGTCACAAGGAAACGGACGCGATAAAGGAAGAGATTCTGTGACAGGCCGGTCAGTGACTCTCAATTTCCACTTTTTCAAAGCATGGCGTGCGTTCTAGACTCATCTGGATTTTCTCAAGATGCGAGTCATAATCAAAGCGGGTTTATTGCATCCCAGCCACTCCACTGAAGTGAGAAAAGGTCGGGACAGTAGTGGAATGTCCAGTGGGAGGAAGTGAGATGATAATTTAAGCGGCTGGAATGAGTAGAGCCTTCCTCGTGGTCAAAACAGAACAGCCCACACCAAAGTAGTAAAGAATTTCGTGTCATATGGAAATGTATTAAAAGTTTAAGAGTCATTGACCATTGCTATCATTTGCAGAGGCTCCTCTTAGCTTTTAAAGTCAAAACAACCATAGTTACACTCAATAGGTCAAGTTTTGGATGACACTCTTAAAAAAAGGTTCTAAAAGGGGGTTATATCTTAATCTAAACAACCTTTTTTCACTATAAAGAACCTTTTGAGGAATGGAAAGTTTCCATGTATGTTAAAGGTTCGTCATGGACCTAGATGGCAATAAATAACCTTTATTTTTTGGAGTTCGTAACTACAACATCTGGCTGCAAATACTGATTAGATGTTAATATCTCAACATAGGCGTTCGTGAATATTAATTACCTTTTAGTCTCACATAGCCAGACCTTCAGACTGACGACAGAACCAATCAGTTTTGTTCAGCATCATGTTTAGGGGCGTGAAAATCTAACCACGATGTCCCTACAATAACAGACCGTGTGTAAAACTCTTGGATGTATTTTAAAGACTCTATGCCATGAATTTCACATACTTTTGAAAATCCAGCATTTAGTTGATCCTGATAAGCGCTCATTGTCACAGTTGTAAACAACAGCTTTCTTGTTTCATGAAGGGGTTTGGCATCAGCGGCTTTATTTTCAGGTGGGGAGTTAAAGAATGTGACACACTTGTAGAACATAAGCATGTAGAGCTTAATTATGGTATGCAATGCCCCCTTTTCAAGATCCAAACAATTCCTAAACAACTAATATTCATTCCATGTTTTGCATTGAAACGTCACATTGTGGAAGTACAATGGATTGCAAACAGCAGTTCATGTCATCTTTAAATAAATAGTATGTCATGTAAAAATGGTCCAAAAAACAAAACAAAAAACTTTTGTCATTTAGATGGAGAGGGTGAGAATCACAACACAGCTTAACAAGACACAGCTGAAAACGTAAGGAATCATAGAGCCAGAATAACAAACTCCTAACACCAGAGTTTGTGAGTAAACATTCAAGGGACACAAAATGGCCGACTTCCAGAGAGAAATTAATGAACATAAGCTTAGACTCATCTGTTCCTCTGAAGGGTTTGTTTGTGTAGGCCGGAGGAGGTAAAGGGGAGATGGGAGTGAGGTGGGCCTTGAGTAGATCACAGGGAACCTGAAAAAACACGAATCACACAAAAAAAGCAGACAATAATGTCCTTCACTTTCTGTTTTGCAGGTTGATACAGAGATCACACAAAACAAAAAGTGTTGATGAAAAAGGACATGAGCACATGCAAACCATATGAACACACAAAAGCTAAAACCTAACTATGAAATCTTTTTAATTTTTATTTGGTCTTTTGTTCCTCTTTTTCCTAAACATCCTTTGTGCGCATGTGGGAGAACGAGCAGCATATTTGTTTTGCTGCCATATGAACCTAATAAAACTGACTCACTGAGGTTCAAAAACTGAAGTTATTGTTTTTGCTGGTTATTAGTTTTATTAGCTGTTCGTGAGCACCCATTTAAACTGCACAGCTCATTTGAAAACAAAAGGGAAATGTTGGGTATTAGTCAATTTAGATATTTTTAAGCACTTCTAACTGAAAACATCCAGCCCTGGCAGAACTCTTACACTAAGGTAAATAACATTAAAGGCACAGTATGCGGTTTCACCGCTAGAGGTCGCTTATTCAAAACAATAACAAAAGTGTAGCTTGATGACGCTGTGAATGAGCGTGGAATCATGGGAGTTGTGGTCTTTACATCCAGAGCTGAATGGAAGCAAATCAACGGTAGCCTGGCTGCCAGCCGGAACCCCGCCCTCAACAATTTTTGGTCGGGAAGTTCGGTCTGGACTCGATCCGTTGAGGAGCTATTATGCCCGATCAAAAATTGTTCGGACCAATCAAATTGTCAGGTCGGGCTTTATACGATGATGGACAGATGAGCAACCATAGACATCATATCTATTTGAGCAACGGTAACGTAAGCATCCACGTCATCAGAGCGCTTGGGTTGAATTCATGGCTGCCGCTGGAGAATTGAGTTGTGTATATTCAGCTATCGCGTGTGTTATAGAATATATAGACAGCACATTAATTTTAGAAGAGGAACAGAGAACCGCGATCAAGGCATTTGTCGATGGAAAAGATGTTTATGCCGTCCTTCCTACGGGATTCGGAAAAAGTTTAATCTATCAACATGAATCTATATCTCAACATACGTCACTTACTCCGTTGCTCTGATTGGTTGTAGGTCTATCCAATTGAGTGCAGAGGTTTTTTTTTTCCTGGTTCGGTTGACACACGCCCCATAATCACAGCCCAATGGAGCAGTATCAGACTCACATTCTTTCTAGAATATGAGTATGACGAAGTCAGGCTAATTCAACGGGACTCCAGCAGAAATCAAGTTCATGGATGAGCCAATGTATTCAAGTTTTATTAACGTTACTGTGGTATGAAGCAGGCGGGGCAGAGAGCCTGGGACATTTTACGTTGTGGTTTTTATTGTGCTTATATTCCGCAGTCAGCCGCTGCCGCTCCTTTCGTTTTGTCGTTTATGCTTACTTTATTATTTAAGTAACATTTAACGTTCACCACCTCCACCTCCCCTGAATTTGAACTTTGTTACAGTTACGTTTGATCACTAAAAGTCACATTATTTAATTCTAAGGAAATTGAGGATACCGCAGATATGACGTCAATGACAGGCGGCGCAATGACACGGGCCGTTACACTGGTTAAAAAAAGCTGATTCCTTTGGATTTGGGATAATGCAAGTAGACAAGTCAACAAAATCAAAAAAAAAATTGGTTTTTGGATAGTTTAATCCAAAAATCTTAGCATTTTTAAATCTTAAAGGTGGGGTATGTGATTTGCAAAACGGCCGGCAGATTTTGAAAATACACAACTCATAAGGTCCTACCTTCTCTTCTCCAATGCTGGCCCTGACTCCACCCATTCGAAAAACATGGACGCGCAATCAAGCACGAGCGAAAACTCAGATGCGCTCTCTCTCTCTCTCTCTGTACCGAGGCGACTTGCACTTCCTGTGACTGGGTCACGAGCTTTGAGTATGCGCACGAACGGGACACGCGCGTGGGGGGAGGGGGGGCATGGTACAACCGTTTGAATGACGCATTTTCTGTCCAATGATTCTAGACGGTCTTGAAAATGATTGGCTGGAGTTTTTCGAGTCCTGCCCGTTCCACAGATGATTAAATTGCTTAATTTTCATTTCAGTGCTTCCAATTTACAGCCAGTAAGTGGGTTAGGAATAGGATTTCAAGTGATTTTGAAAAAATGGTCAAAGAAAATCACATACCCCACCTTTAATTTCAACATTTACTAATACATTATTAAAATCAAAAGTTGTATATCTGTTAATATGATTAAATAGATTTGAGCTAACAAACTAACAATGCATAGTTGTACTTTTATTAACTAATGTTAACAAAGATTAATACAGTAACAAATGCATTGCCCATAGTTAATTAATACAAATGCATTGCCCATAGTTAATTAATACAAATGCATTGCCCATAGTTAATTGAGATCTATGGAATGATCCCATCCTCATCCGGAATGCAGAATCCCTGACAGCATTCAAATGACAACTGAAAACTCATCTCTTCCGTGAGCACTTAACATAAAAAAATAAAAAATAGTTTTCTTTAAATCCTTGCTTGTCTGGCTTATGCTACTCTGAGCAATGTTTGAACTTGAACTATTTTGAGCACTTCTTGTGTTGCTTTTTCCTCTTCAAGATGACTCGCTTGGTTTAGTCCTTAGATGCAAGTCGCTTTGGATAAAAGCGTCTGCTAAATGACTAAATGAAAATATATGTCACAGGTCGGGAGGGTCGACTGGGTCTACCCCCTCCCTTTAGAATATACCACTGAGGAGCAGACCAGAGACCAGGCGGACAAGGAAAATAAAATGTAACAGGTTTTATTGATTAAAAGAATTTGTGCATCCTAATTAAAATTCCTCCTTCCTTCCCAGCATCCAGTGGCCGCCGGGACGTCGGCTGGACGACAGGTGGGGGACTGGGTCCACTCGACCCCCTCGGACTCTTCGGGTGCCGAGGCTCTCGGCAATGGAAGGAACGCGGACCTGACCAGCAGGTAAGTGCTCTAAGCACGACTTATCCTTCTCGGACTCTGAGCAGACTGTCCTCTTCTCGACCTCCCAAGTACAGAAGTTTACAGCGGTGAAGAGGAGCGTCGACTGGACAGCCGGTAGGGACTCCTGGTACGGTAGGTTTCTTTCCTCTGCAGGGGATGCAGAAAGCTTACGGCTGTGGAAGGAGCGTCGACTGGACAGCAGGTGGGTACTTCGAACACGGTTGGTTCCTTCCTATACAGGGGATGCAGGAAGCTCACGGCTGTGAAAAGGGCGTCGACCAGACAGCAGGTGGGTACTTCGAGTACGGTTGGTCCTTCCCTATACAGGGGGTGCAGGAAACTTAGGGCTGTGGAAGGGGCGTCGACTAGACAGCAGGTAAGTACTTCGAGTCCAGTTTGTTCTTTCCTATACAGGGAATGCAGAAAGCTCACGGCTGCGAAAGGGGCGTCGACTAGACAGCAGGTGGGTACTTCGAGTACGGTTGGTTCCTTCCTATACAGGGAATGCAGGAGGCTCACGGCTGTGAAAGGGGCGTCGACTAGACAGCAGGTGGGTACTTCGAGTACGGTTGGTTCCTTCCTATACAAAGGATGCGGAAAGCTTACGGCTGTGAAAGGGGCGTCGACTAGACAGCAGGTAGGTACTTCGAGTCCGGTTGGTTCTTTCCTATACAGGGGATGCAGACAGCTCACGGCTGTGAAAGGGGCGTCGACTAGACAGCAGGTGGGTACTTCGAGTACGGTTGGTTCCCTCCTATACAGGGGATGCAGAGAGCTCACGGCTGTGAAAGGGGCGTCGACTAGACAGCAGGTGGGTACTTCGAGTCCGGTTTGTTCTTTCCTATACAGGGAATGCAGAAAGCTCAGGGCTGTGAAAGGGGCGTCGACTAGACAGCAGGTAAACACTTCGAGTCCGGTTTGTTCTTCCCTATACAGGGGATGCAGAAAGCTCACGGCTGTGAACGGGCGTTCGATGGGGGACACTCGGAACAGCAGATCACTGGGCTTCCTCCGTTCTCCAGACAACATCAACGATGAATCAGAACACCGCAAGCTTTAAATTCCACCGTCGCTTTATCTCTTCTGCAGCGGCTCCAGACTGCAACACAGGGCAAGGCCGATGGGCACGTGACAGAATTTGGTATAGTAAGCATGCAGTAGCTTCACTTCAAACACACACGGTGAGCACAGCATCAACTCACGTCACTCTTAACCACTCTGTGAAATATAAGGCCACGGCCCACCTCCTTGTACTGAACAGCAAGGACAGTAAAACGGAAGAATATATGGCGATCTCACTCGTGCATCATAACAGCTGTCTTCACATTACGGGTCTAGACTCCGGTTCCTAGATCGCTTCTCTTCATATACAGTGTCTTGGTATATAAATCACGTATCATACGGCCAGTAAAAGGTTTGCACTTATCTCTACCCAGGCAGGGGACTTGATGTTTCCAAGGCAATTTCTCCTCTGCTTCTCTGTTCCACTCCACCAAATCCTTCGTAGCGGATTCCCTTCCGCGGATCTATCTCGCCAGTCAAGTTGTCCCACAGAAACTCTCAGCCTTCCTCGACGGAACAAGGTCAGGACACAGCACCCGAAAACCGAACACAGAACACTGCACTGAACTTCCACTGCACTGAACTTCTCTGCACTGAACTACTCTGCACTGAACTCCCTCTTGGTCTCCCAAAGCTTGGTTTTTATCTGTTTCAAGCCGCTGTGTGTCCCAATCACCAAACAGCCCCTTGATGCGCCGCACCTGCTGTCACTCTGTCATCAGCGGCTGCTGTTGCCATGGTAGCGACGCATATCGGCTGACTGGGTGTTGCGTCGAGAGCGCTCCGGGCAGAAACATTCCTCCGTGGAATATATAGTTCCGCTGCTGGTTCGTCACCTTGTGACATATACATTCATTAACATGACCCTAAAATTTTACAAATAAAATGTGAATTTCACTTGTGATGTTCCTCAATTCGTATCTAAAAATAACATTGAAAACATTGTTTTCAGAAATGGCTACACTGAGGAACACTGGAGAGAAACTGCAACGACATGAACGCAACTCCGCTACAACTTGTCTACTAATTGATTTGTTAACAGTTTGCAGTCTTTTTTTCATTCATAACTCTTTTATGCAAAAGCAAAATAATTGCCAGCTCATCTTGTAAAGTACAGCGGGTTTCGGCCTAGAATAGTTGAAGGCTGTGCAGACAGTTCTGAGGCTTTTCACTTCATCAATCCTCTAGAGGAGAGTTAAGGAATGGAAGGATGCTCATCTCCTTGATCCATTTCATTTCTGCGTACTCTAAAGAATGCCTGAATGAAGAAAAAAGACAGAAACTAGAATAGGATTTGTGCCAGAACACAATATCACTGTTTTACAATGTTTGGGATCAGACTCAGGGTTTAGTAATGCAAAATGAAAACAGCAATGACAGCTCACAGCTCTATCCTAATAAAAACATGAATCTAGTACAGTTTATGACATCACATGTTAAATCTCTGCCTAAGATCTTTCTTTATTTTCATAGGAGATCTTAATTATGTCGAACTAGGCGGCTCTCTTTGAGGTGAGTTTAAGTCTAAGACAGATTCATTAGTCAGATGTCAACCTGACCTGGTATAAACTCTTTAGGGAGTTTAGATAGCAGGCCCAGTGCTCCATCTTCCACTGCAAACGTCCAGTAGGCACATTATATTACACCCCTACATCTTCCCACTTCGCAAGCACTCTAAGAAACAGGTATTACGCTAATCCCTGTCGCCAATTTATCTTCAACACATATTCCTAATGCTGCAACAAATTCAACCGCGTCTGTAGAGCTCGCTTTAGAGAGGAGAAAGATAAAAAGAAGTGAAGTAAACTGATAACAAGTTATTTTTATTGAAACAACATATTTACATGTAACAATTAAGTTAATAAAAAAAGATTATTAAAAAGTATCAAAACAAAAATACAATTTAAAACCTTTTTTTTTCATGTTTTAATCTTCATTTCTTGGGGTGGCTTTGCTGTCCTTTCCATTCTTCTTTGTGAGACCACTGAAGTATTTCTCTCTGAAAGAGTTGTGACCGTGGTATGAGGTGAAGCGAGGGTCAGCAAGGTGCACTAGTTTGTCCGAATCCTGCAAGAAAGCATTTTAAACCGTTTAAAATAAAGAACAGCAAACAGAAAGTGCAGGATTCAAGCAGTTATTCAATGGCGGGGACTTGAAATTATGCATATTCATTTTTAAACAACAGAAAAGTGATGGTTTAACTTAAGAAGAGTGATTTTGTCAATACGAAATCAGGGTTATTCCACCAAATGTTGATTTCTTAACTCTTCAGAAGTTTTCTTCGCATCATTCGAGAACTAAAATCACATCTATTTTGAATAATAAATGTTACTTCAGCAGCAAATCAGCATATCAGAATGATTTCTGAAGGATCATGTGACACTGAAGACTGATGCTGAATATTTAACTTTGCATCACATTTTTAAATTTATTAAAATAGAAAATTATTTTAAACAAATATAGTTTTACACAATTTTTGATTAAATAAAAGCAGCCTTGGTGAGCCTAAGCGACTTCTTTCAAAAATCAAAATAAAAACTCATTTCCAAGCTTTTGACATGTACTGTACATTAAAAACAAAAGGCACGCACGCTAAAGAAAAATGGCAGAAACAGGCATAAATGTTTGGCTTAGTAGAGCACACTTTTAAGTTTTCCCTTCACAAGCTCACAGTCAAGTGCCTAATGACAGACAGCAGAGTGTTAAGTTCCTCAGATTTTCCTGCTGAGAGTGGAGGCCAGGATCTTAAGCAGAACCTGCTGGAGGAAGCACACTGCGCACAGGCTAACGAGGTGGCAGAAAGACTGAGCTCAAAGTGATGACTCCAGATCTTTGCCTGCAAACCATCAACGGCACCTTCTACAACACACTCCCTTCTGCCAGTCAGCAAGGACTCAGTTCAGGTCACACGCGCAGAGCCCTTCGTTTACAACACAACTTGCACAAGACAGACCACACAAGCCCACAGGAACAGACCCTAGTGTCCGTGGCGGCCTAAGTGGGCTGTAATGTCAATCAGAATTACAGGATGAACAAATGAAGAAAAAAAAAAAAAGCACAGTGAATCTCATGCAAACAGTCACGAAATGTCAAAGTCCTATTTCATTCCACAAATAGGAAAAATTATATATTTTTGATTGAAGAAAATTGTCTATTTTTAAGACAATTCATTTTTTTGCATTATTTATGACAATTATGCATATTTATCCCACTCTCTCAATTCTTAGCACCATATTGGAAAATGAACAATAAAATCTTCTGACTGTAATGCAAAAATATAAACTTTTAAAAAAGAAATTATCCTATTATTATTATTATAAAAGTTTAAATTCAATCTGTTGATCACAAACCGATCGAGTCTCTTCAGAATAATTTGGACTAAACCGCATAATTCACATTAATTAGTTTTACAATCTCTTTATGAACTTTTTGAAGCGTCAAAGTTTCAGTTGCGTAGCTGTCTATGGAGGGACACAAAGCTCTCATATTTTGTCAAAAAGATCTTCATTTGTGTTCCGAAGTCTTACGGGTTTGGAATGACACGATGGTGAGTAATTAATGACTATGGGTGAACTATCCCTTTAACCAGAAAAACAAACAGATCTTTGATGTAGATACTTTACAAGGGGAGATGAGGACACACAGATTATGTGTGCCAAAATTCAAAATGTAAAGAGAAACAACAGAGTAAGAGATGGAAACAGAGAGAAAGAAGGACACAAGGCAGGAACGGGGCCTCATCTGGACTCAGAGTTGTTTGACAGCACTAGACTAATGCTAGATCTGCTAAGCTCCTGAAAGTTTTGTTTTCTGTTCTAAAAATAAGCTTCACTGGGTAATATTTATCCAATAATGCAACAAGACATGTTCCTTCTGTTTCAAAAAAAGCAACAGAACCCACGTGAAGAGCATAGTGGGAACAGTAACACAGCCAATCAAGGACATTAGGATAAACATACATAAACAACAAGCAGAGGACACTATTCAGATGTTTTTTTCAGCTACTGCTGGACATGAGGAGAAGTTTGGCAGAGATCTCCATAATCGTACTGAGGGATCTGATGCCAAGACCACATACTTGAGCTTTGGGAAAAGGGCCAGTTTTTCACAGAAGAGACTCATTTGATAGTCATTTTTTTTGTCTTTCGGGTTTGAAGCAAGTTCAGGAGGAAGACAAGGACAATGTATCTGTAGGTAACATATTCGTTCCAGGTTTGGAGCATAAGTCAGAGGAGACACATGTCACTCTGTGTAGATATTCGTGAGTGTGTTTCAGGAAAGCTTTTATGGGAACAATTTGGGGTTTTGAAGTGAAGTGGCTGTCAAATCCAAAGATGGATTATTTTCCATAGAATGTGTGATTAAGTCATTAAAGCAGCTTAAAAACAGCGAGTCAACCACAGCCAGATGGCAGGTTATTTTCAGAGCATTCAATGCGGCGCCATAAAAAACGTAACCGTATTAAACATATTCAGGAGCACATGCCGACAGTTTACATAAATCAAGCTCATCTTAAGAGCAGGGGGTCTTCACCCAAAAAAGCCTCACATACCTCAGGCTCCTTGGTCTTCTCCATGGTAATGAGTCTTCGTGATGTGTGGCTGGACAGAGTTTGTTCGCAGTTGCTGATGAGAGTCAAACAAGGGTGAAGAGGTACCATCTCCTCACAGTACCTGCAGACAACAGAACAGGTTTTAGATCAGCCAGCTGCCCACTTTTCAAATAAAACACCTTGATAGTGGTAGGGGATGTCACAACCATCAAATGTTATTTTCAAAATTGCACCACTGCTCACTTGTATCACCGGCACTGCATAGTAATGGAAAAGGAGCGATCAATTAAATGAGTGGCTGATGTTTTTTTTACATTCCCTGCCACTTATTCCCTACTCACTTTGGAAGCCAAACAACGTTGACGGTTACCAAAATAAACACAGAACCAATGCATAAATATAGCCACATTTACATTTAAGGCTCTAGCCAATCATCAAGGACATTTGACATCGTGCTATAGTAATTACAATATCTGTCTTTGTGCTCATTATGAAAAAAAACCAACAACATAAATATAGCGACAATATTACAACCACATTTGTTGGGTTACAGACAAAACTTCACTAATTTTCACTTTTACCCCTTGTATTTGTACTTGCAAGTGACTTAAATTAACAAGAAGCTAGATCGGTTGTGGTTCAGTGAGGGAGTCGATTATGAACTCAGTACCGTTTCAGAACGAATAACTGACTTAAACGAGTTGGATTCAAACTGAGCAAATTCAAAGCTGTGTCCAAAATTCTTATGAATGACTCAGACTATATTTTCTCAGGAAGTTGGTGTCATTTAATGTAAGTGTCTCAATACTAAAATGTTTTATTTGTTACATTTGCTGGTTTGGAAATGTCACACTTTAAGCCGGGTACAGACATTTAGTCCTTTGCGATTGGTGCTTGTCAGACTGTACGAACATGATCATCAATTGTGAGCAATGACACACTGTCGTACAGTCTGACATTAATGACAACAACTGAGATCTTACAGTCAAGACGCATTAAAAACGGACGCATGCATGAAAACTTGCGTGAGTTTTACATCAATCAATGATGCGTTCGGTGATGTGAGCTGCATCCGCAGGATTGAAATGGTGGCTACAAAGAAATCTCTAACGTAGATTTTGGTTATGGCTTGTCTAGAAAAACAAAGACAATTTGACGGTCGTAGGAGAAGTCACACTGCAGGACTGTGAGTCAAATCTTCTGACACTGCCAGAATTTTGTCTGAGGTAAAATTTAATCGCAACGGTCATTAATCGGCTGTCGGTGAACATGACTTCAGACTTCAGATTTTAGCCTAGGATCAGAGGATTCTTTTAAAATTTGCTAAATTTGTCTCAGACGGCCAAATCGTGGCAAAAATTGCGGCCGAAATTCGCAAAGTGTGCACCAGGCTTTAGAAAAGTCTTAAGTATTGCGACTAAATTTCCTGGTATCTGTCTGATCAGTTTAGAACAAATCTACAAAACTAGATGTCTTCGTAAAGCCATGAAAGTCATATCTGATTATAGGCAACCTCTGTCTCAAAAGTTTGAGCTTTTATCTGCGGGTCGGAAATTTAGGATGCCAGTGTTTGTTTGTTTTTTCAGTAAAACTGAACTGTACATTGTTTGTTTATGTGTGAACGCATGTTGAAATGTTGCTGTGTGCAAGAAAAACTGGTGTGTGCTTTAAAGGCCGATTTAACGAAATAATAACTAACGAAAAAACATATAATCGCAAATGGTGACTAGATTGTTGGCACATTTTTTGTTGCATTTCTGACAATTTTTCACAACCTGGAGCCATGCCGCAACTATGCGAAACATTGAGAACATCCAAACTATTCATTGTTCCAAAGAGGCTGTGAAGACAGTTAGTAGGGACATTAACTCAGCAGGGAGTTGAGCTGGTGGGCTGTTAACATTCACGCGCTGACAGACGCGTTCGCACGCACCGACTCCCTTCATTTTTCAGACGATTACGTAAATATGACTAGTGCCTGAAATCAATGAAAAAATCTTTCCGAGGGCTGCTAGCTGTAGCTGAACCTCATCCACACAAAGCCACTGATCCACAAACCATTGCACACACGCAGTTAGCTCCGTTTCAAACAAATCATAAATTATGTGCCCTCTTTTCAACGGACCTGACAAGCAAAACAAGGAGCCATACAAAGCATACATATTCTCCATTGTACTGTTTACATGGAGCTACTCCTGTCACCTTGGAGAAATGTCTAACAAATGTCAGCTTTCCAGTAAAGGGCCCTCTGGAGAACTCTGTCCACAGAAATCACCTGACAGAATCACATTTCTGAATATAAGGCAATGAGTCAGAACAGAGTAGTGCATTATGGGGTACTAATGACTGACTAACGTCCCATGTGGATTACACTCATCTCTGCTTTCTCTTCATGACGTCCATGTCCTGTAAACGAGATTATTCTTCTGTTTGCAACAATATGAAGTGGTAACAAAACAATTAAAGTAAAGGTCAAATATGTGTCATTTGAAGTAAAAGACTCACTTTTCACCATCATGTTGATGTCTACATCACTGAGACACCATTCAAAATACATTAGGATGTTACTCTTTTATCCCTCCTTTAACGTTGTTTGTTACGACTGAACTGATGCGTCACCAGAAATCGGGAAATCTTGACATTTACTATGGCAGATGTGTTTTCATCTGGTCTGGGGATGGATTGTGAACTTTCTCCACAGGATGAAGTGGACGAATCGGATACTGAGGGCTGTTTCCACTTCTAACTGTTACAAGGGTAATCAACATCGAAGCCCTAGATTCCAGTGGCAGTCATCCGCTCCTCTGACACCAAATTTATAAACAAGTGCTGCTGCTATACTAAGGCCAGCTCTGAAGATCATTCACGACGCCAGCGCCTCCTTGTGGTGGATGTTACTGATTGCTCTCAAATAAATCCTTTCTGTCTGTCAGCAAACTCAAACATATTCAGATCAGCAGTCATTATATCATCTTCTGAACCGTCGGCCAGACATGCTAGAGTTCAGTTCTGTCAAGTTTGGTTTTGACACTTAAGCTTGGTGTCTGTATTCTGATTTTTCCTGTTAGTCTCTTGTGGTCACATAGGATATATATATTTTTAAATAAAAAATACAGTTCTATTGTGAAATATTATAAAAATTAAAAGAACTTTTCTATTTTAATATTTTTTTTTCCTATGATGCAAAGCTGAATTTTCAGCATCATTTCTCCATTCTTCAGTGTCACATGATTCTTCATAAATAATTTGAATATGCTGATTTGCTGCTCAAGAAACATTTATTATTATTATCAGTGTTGAAAACTGTTGTGCTGCTTAATATTTTGTGGAAACGGTGATACTATTCAGAACAGCAAAAACATTTATTCATTAACATTAAAATCTTTTGTAACAGTAACATTATAAATGTCCTCCTTACTTTCACTTTTGATTAATTTAACACATCCTTGGTGAATAAAAATTACATATATTTCTAATTACTAATCCAACATTTTTGAATGGCAGAGTGAATGAAACAAGTGTTTTGTTAACATTGTATCAGACACACTTTGAAATGAATAAAAACATAAATAAAAAATAATTGTGTGATACATGATTTTTATCGGCACAGATGACGCAAGCTAAATTCATGATTGTTGGCATCAGCAATCCTGAGGGAGTGAATCCCGTAACTACATGATGTAAAATGTCAACAAATGAGATGGAGGTGAGGTAAAGGTGTAGATCACAAGCAGCGGGTCCCTCCTTTGAGTCACTACTCTTCTCGGGCCCTGTAATCAGTGGATAGCACGATCTGTGGACACTGCTGTTTGTGGTCAGTGGAAAATACCCCACAGCTTCACACCTGCTCCACTGCAGGGCTGACCGCAGGTCAACAAGCCTGAGCAGGTTTAACACCCTCCACTGAAACAGGGGGCTTGAGCTACAGATATGCTTTGTGCTCATATTTACAGACATAAGAAGGTAAAAGATAGCCCCCTAGTGACTGATTCAGTACACATATGCTATATCTGATGAAGAAAACGCATGTGACCATTCAGCCTGATTAGATTGACTTACTCTGGTCTGTAGATTGGTAGCCAGTAGACGAGACGTCCACCTAAAACCAAGTGGTGGGCTGCAAAATTCAAGAGGTCGGCAAAGATATCACTCAGATGATAAGCCATTGAAACAGGGACGTGATTATCTCCAGAGCTGCATTGGGATATGAAACAAAAAAATATAATCAATAGAAGAAACTCAAGAGTCCTTCATTTATTTGCAGTCACGTTGTTCCAAAATTGTTTCTTCCATGTAACAGAAAACAAAAAAAATCTACATCAATTTTTAAATGTGCTGGTTGCTCTTTTTCATGCAATAAATCGGGACAGAAGGTTTCAAGCTTCAAAAAGAACACAAGCACCTTAAAGGATTAGTTCACTTTTTAAAAAACTTTTGCTGATAATTTACTCACCCCCATGTCATCCAAGATGTCCATGTCTTTCTTTCTTCAGTCGAACAGAAATTAATGATTTTGATGAAAACATTCCAGGTTTTTCTCCATATAATGGACTTCAATGGTAGCCAAAACGGTTCAAGGTCCAAATGAGTTTCAGTGCAGCTTCAAATGACTTTAAACGACACCAGACGATGAATAAGGGTTCTAGCGAATCTAGCGAAACGATGCGCCATTCGAAAATAAATAAAACAGTTTAAATATTATTAGCACAAATGCTCGCCTTGCTCTGTCCTGAAATGCACGTTCGTGATTCTCCTGTTCGAACTCGTTCATCAAAATGAACATATCTTTTTTCGAGTCATCGCATCGTTTCGCTAGATAAGACCCTTATTCATCGCCTGGTGTCGTTTAAAGTGATTTGAAGCTGCACTGAAACTCATTTGGACCTTGAACCGTTTTGGCTACCATTGAAGTCCATTATATGGAGAAAAACCTGGAATGTTTTCATCAAAATCATTCATTTCTTTTCGACTGAAGAAAGAAAGACATGGACATCTTGGATGACATGGGGGTGAGTAAATTATCAGCAAAAGTTTTTTAAAAAGTGAACTAATCCTTTAAACGTACTATACACTCATTAAGTAGTCCATGGTATTTGTACACTATTTTTGATCTGTCTCAAAGAACATCTCAGTCCCCAATCACACATGAAGTCTTAAAAACATCAATTTAACATTTGGTCTGTTGTGTCCTTTTTGAAAAATGTACAGTTCTTATGCAAATGCAATGAATGGATAAGGGTAACTGATACATTGTACATTGCCTTGTGTGTTTCACGCCAAAAAGAAAATCACATGTATTTGAAATAACATTAGAACTAGTTTCCAATACTCAGAACCATCCTTACATTGAACTCAACATCAATGATCATCTTCCATGGATAATCAAATCAAAGATAATCAAATGTCTCAAAAAAATATTATTATTTATATTAATATTAGTAATTAGTGTTCTAACTGTCATACAAAATGTTCTAATTGCCATTTAAAAGTTAAGGTTTTTGTTGTTGTTGCCATTTCAAATAAATGCTTTTTTTTTTTAAAAAAACATTCTATTAATTAAAGAATCATGAAAATATATCAGTTCATAAGAAATATTTCTTGAGCAGCAAATCAGCATATTTGAATGATTTCTGAAGGATTGTGTGACACTAAAGAATGGAGTAATGATGCTGAAAACTTAGCTTTGCCATCACAGGAATAAATGACATTCAATGTATTTTTTTTTATCAACTAAATAAAATGAGCATAAGAAACTCTTTCAAATTTCTTTTTGTAAAATCTAACAAACTTTTGAATGGTAGTGTAATTGTATAGTCTTGTACTATTTGGTGAGCTAGCAGTGAGGCAGTATGCTTATTTGATGACTGGCTCACATCTAAAAATTGTTTCAAGTGGTTCTATTAAAAATGCAGGTGGATAAATGTGATATGCTTACAAATCCTCAGGAGGTTTGATGATATCTTTATTAGATCCCGTTCTCCTTGTGGACTCACGAATACCATATGGAGCTGCATAAGGGAAACGAAAAACACTTGAAGCTTCAAAACAACAGTTAACGGTAACAAATAAAAACAAAACAAATGTGACAAAGGTGAAGTGTGTCATTTCTACACCACTAAACATATGTGATTAAAAATCCAGCTTAAGCTACAGTAGTAGCGGTGTTTTGGAACCTGGTAGCTGGTTTTTAGCTTTGAGGTATACCATAATATTTTAACATATAAAAAATGACACTCTTCACCTTTAAAGGCCTTCAGTTTGTAGGAACATACGGTCTGTAACAATGGCATCAAACATTGGGTTTTTTCTCCAAACCGCTTTGGAAGCATCGGACACCATGACATCCACGTAGAGACTCTCATTCCCATACTGCCGCAGGTTTGCTCTGATGTTCTCATCTGGTCCTCTCCATTTCTGATCCTTCCTGCTGGCTTTTCCTGCAACAGATTTAAATGCTCAAATGTGCACACTCACAGCAAACTTACTGACTAAATCTACATCGTGTGGAAAACTTGAAAGGAGAAAATAATAGTGATGAAAAAAACTTACCAATTCCATGTATAGTGTTATAATCGATGTCTGTCCCACATACATAAGCCCCAAAGTGTGAACACGCTACCAGAAGACTACCTGAAAACAAGAGGAACAATGATCATGAGAGAATTAAATAAGTGGTCTCTAGAATATATCTGCCTGTAGATCTTTATATATGCTTGACACTTTTAAAGTACGGCCTATAAGGATTTCCAGCCATCCAGAGAGTTTTCAACTAAATAAGCACATCTGGCCAGCAGATGTGGTGACAATAGACTTATGATAAAGCCTGGCAACATCATGGCACGCTACAATTTTACAGTGAGCCTCGCTTTGGGAAAACCCCTGAGAAAGAGAAATGCAGCCTCACGCTGTTTAGAAAGCCAGCAATCCTTCGTTTGACTAATGACACTCGAAAGTGGTCCTTTCAAAGTCAAAAGAAAGAGTAAAAGTGGGCCAACTGAGATGGAGAAGTGAGAATTCTTGTGAGCCATCACAAAAGATTGTATAAAAATCTGCTCCTGGATCCTGTTAAATGCAAATAAGAAACAGAATATGATGGCATAAATCCTCAATCATCCAGACAAGCTGTCAGATGTGATTTCACTCAGAACGAGACAAACACCTGCTTCGGTTTGGCCCAAAATGAAGAGTCAAATCTCTGATTAACAACCTGCCAAACAAACAATCTGCAAGACTAAATTATTCATTCTGATTTTATAAATGTGTTGGATGGATTCGAAACTTATACAGTCACTGACAACTAGTATAAAAGTAAAAGAACCTTCAATATAGTCAATAAATAATTAAATAAAGAAATTAAATAGTACTTAATTGATACAATAATTATTCCATCAAACGATAGTTAATTAACTGTAGGCTCTTTAGGATTGACAAGCAACATAACAAGTATTCTGGAAAATATTCAATTTATGATGCATGGTTAATATAGAATTTAAGCGATGGTAAGTTAAGATATTAATAAATTAATACAGTGAGGATCCATTAAATTGATCAAGTGAAAGTAAAGTCATTAATGTTACAATAAAATCTTATTTGAACTTGTTTTCAACACTGATAATAATAAGAAATGTTGTACCAAATCAGCATATTAGAGGATCACGTGACACTGAAAATTCAGCTTTACCCTCGCAGGAATAAATAGAAAACAGTTATTTTAAACTATAATGATTTTTCACAGCATGATTGTTTATTGATCAAACGAATGGTGAGCATAATAGTCTTCTATCTGCACAGACTTTTCCTCACCTGTTCCAACAAAAGGATCGTAAACCAAATCATCAGCCTTTACTTTGGCATGATTGGCCATGATGAAAGAGAGGCCAGCGTCCATACTAGTGTTCCCAATGAAATGTCTCTTCTTCACGCTGTGAGAGCGAATTAATTCTCTCTGACCATCTGCAATCTGAAGAGAAAACCTATTTAACATTTAAGAGTTGATACAGTATGTTACCTCTTATTTATAAGAGGAACATCATTCAGCTTTAGTATCTAGGGCACAATTCAAGCATTTTACAAATCCATACAATCGTCAAATGTGAAGCCTAGCACACATCACTAAAGAAACATTCTGAAACATCAGATATCTGGAAAAAGCTGCTCACCCATCTCCCAAAGTACAAATGGAAAGGATCATCTGGGATGTCATTAGGATCAGAGCCATAATCCTCCAGCAAACAGAAAATATGTTCTGGATCCTTTAGATTGACCTTCCCTTCAAACGGCAGGAAGTCTAGAGCCTGTGTCAAAAATACATAGTTAAGACATTCAAAATGGCAATTGAAGCTGTTACTAAATTAACACTAATTATGGATTGTATGCCACAGAATTAGGCATTCGAAGCGTACAAACATGTAAAATACTTACATCAATCTTATTGATTCTGTCCTTAAACTCTAACGTTTTGTTGAAAGTGTAGACGTTGATCTTATAAGTTGAATTCTGTTGTAGATATGGAGCCTGTGAAGAATTCATTCAAGAGACCGTTTATTCAGAGATAATCTCAAGGACACATTGTACTTTACTGTGAGGGAAACATGAACAAACCATGCTTTCTGCTGGATACGCCAACAATGACCTCCTCAACTCGTCTGTTGTTCTTCCATGACCCCAAAGTTCAAAAGCAGACCTTGAAATTTAAATCAAATATTAAACTTTACACAAATTCAGCAATTTAATAAATGTCACCGTATTTTTTTTATCATAGCTTATTTTAGTAACACTTTACAATAAGGTTTCATTTGATAACGACAGTGTGTTAGCTAACAAACTAACAATGAACATTATACTTCCATACTATGTAAAAAGAAAATACAATTGAAGTCAATGGGACCCATCAACTGTTTGGTTACCGACATTCTTCAAAATATCTACTTTTGTGTTCAGCAGATGAAAGAAATTCATTCATGTTAGGAACAACTTGAGGGTGAGAAAATGATGACAGAATTTTCATTTTTGGATGAACTATCCCTTTAACTAATGCTAACCAATTTTTATATAAAGTTAACTACAAAATAAAATAAATGGTGGAAATAACATTAAGATAAATAAATGCTGTAGAAATTATTGTTCTTTGTTAAAGTTAACTAATGTTAGGAACAAATGAAACCTTGTTATAATATTGACAAAAACACCCATGCCTTCATCCATACAATATTCACACAATGATCTTAAGCCAGTCATTGACTACATTCAAATATATGCAGAATATATACATTCAAATATGTGCAGAGTTCTGCCTGAACTCGGAACTCTGCATATGTTCTGATCATATGCAAAGTAACTCAAAACGTGGGTAAAAAATATCGCTGAGTAAATGCAATTAGAATCATATTTATAATACTTTGTCATCCTAAGCATTTTACATGTAATTTAAATAATAAAATATTACAACCTACTTGCCACAAACCGTTCTGGACATGACACTCCGTATATCATCTTCAGATAAGCCATTTAGTTGCCAAAAGGGGGACTTATGAGGAAAAAGTTAGAATTGTTAGAAAATAAAAGGCAAAATTATGATGTCAAGTAAAAAACTATTTTAGCATTACCTTTTCTATGAATGTTTCTGATGTATCAAATGACTGGTTCCTTAGAGACAGCAATGCTTTTATTTCCTGCAATAAATAATTCAAATTCCGATTCATGACTGTTTACCAAATACAGTTCAAATTAAAATAATTAACTATACAATACTGAACTGAGCTGTGTAAACAATAGTATGAATAACGAGCTCATTAGTTCAAAATACACTCTGACAGTTTAATCCAATAAATAAACATTTTGACATGAAGGTCTAAGTGTATTGAAGGTTTACAGTTTGTACCGGTAATCTAAAATCGACGTTATCGTGTGCCAGATGAAGTAAATATTGTCTGCAGCACGCCCGACCAGAGTGGAGCGCCATGTTTGTGTGCAACATTCAACATCATCCGATGTGTATATTATGCCCGTAACACAAGTTCCTATTTGGCATCCCCCTCTGCGGTCCGTACGCGCGAAAATCTCCTAAAAGGATTAGATAGTTGCATTTTTCAATGCCTGTTTTAACTAAGTCATACCCATGAGTAAAATTAGGTAAATTGTAAATGTGCTCGACAGAACGGTCTCTTCGTGAAAGCCGAATCATTTTTCACCTATGATTTTGTGAATCTTTTTAGAAAATGGAAACCTGATAACGTGTCACCTGATAATATCTTTTAATCTTATTTACACACTCATTAACTTCTTAAGGGTATACAATCTTCCCTGTCATTGGTTCATTATCTCGTACAGTGACATGATTGTCATGCTCTCATTGGTTAGTTTACACGTCAATCACTTTAACAAGCGGTCAGAAAAGTATCAACTGCACAACTTGTAATGTATCCACTTACATCGCTGTTCACAGCATGACAACCATTCACAAGAAGCCAAACAAGGGCGGTAAGGTGTTATAGTAGCCTACACTTAACGTGTGATGTATATATTTCGATGCCAAATAAATCTTTAAAGGAGATTAAATCGTTAAACTAAGCTGTCATTAATGTTTACTGTGATATAGAGTTGTATTGTTGTAACTTATATGTGTATTATGTTGTGTATGTGCCGTTTTATGCAGGGCGCTGTGCGACCTTCAGAATAGAAATGAGAAAAATGTCTCTAATGTCTATCTTTCTGAATTTTGAGAATGAATTCTTATTGAGAAGAAAATCAGTTTCTCAATTTAAATAGAATTTGAATTGAGGTTGCAGGATTGTACAAATTTGAGGAAGTATCGTTATGGAATTTTTTTTTCAGGAATGAACATGGGATATTTCCATAAACAGTTCATGAATTGATGAACATAGTAATAATCAATCTTTGAATATATTTATCCTATATACGGTATATTTATATTTGTCTTTTTATATTTTAAGTTTTCATTTTATATTTCTTTGTCTTTTTTTCATTTGTACCTATTATATATTATTAAGGTTTAATTTATTTCTATTTCAGTTTTAGTTTTTATTAATTAGTTGCTTCATCTGAAACTTGTTTCGTTAGTTGAAGTTATTCATCCAATATTTATATTTTATCTTATTTCAGCCCTATGTCAATGAACAAAAATGTTTTTAATAGTTTTACGTTGAATTAACGATAATAACTGTGTCCTAGCCATTGTTTCTTAAATTCCAAAATGACAGTACAGAAGTAGTACACGTGTGTGGTTCTACCTCAACTTTTGAGATCAGTATTTATTTTATAGTCTATAACTCAATATATATTTAGTTTATTTTAAGTGCACAGACTAGTATTGATTACATTGGGTCAGTCTTACTTGTAGACTTCACGAGGCTTTAAGTTATTTAAGGCCTGTACGACATGCAATCTTCTCACTCGCAGCCTTTGTTGTGTCAACAGTGAAGCATGCTGAAAACTAGAGCCGTCCTGTGAGCAAAAGGTCACCATGGAGACGGACGAAACACCTGCGCAGCGTAATGACGACAGGGCGGAGACCTGCACCGTGTCTGTCAAAGGTCTAACAGAGAACTGGCAGAAATGGTCCAACGATCACTGCGAGTATCAGAAACACAATCCCTTCAGCAACGGCAAGGTATTCCCCCGCAGATCCAGCGAGGACAGGAGGGCTACGGCAGGCCTTTAGAGGGCTCTAAAACAGAGCAGAGAGGAAAAGACGCCCACTCCCACATCAGCAGAGAGGTCACTGAGCTCTGCCAGGTCATTCAGGAGATTGGAGAGAGCAGAGACGACGGCCGGCCGGCTGTGCGGTTCGGGATGCTGTTTGAGAGATACGTCACCATCTCTGATAAACTGGTGGGTGTTCTTCTGCGGGCACGCAAGCAAGGGCTGGTGCACTTTGAAGGGGAGATGCTGTGGCAGGGGAGAGATGATGAAGTTCTCATCACCTTGATACAGTGATTTACAGAAGTGATAGACACCACGTGCCTGCCTCAAAAGTCAATATTACTGTCCAACATTGCTTTATTGGCATCCGTTTTACTTGAACAGGGGTTAGGAGACAGTTTTTCGGCCAAAGAAACTATTGCAAGATTGTTGAATTGAGTGTAATGAATTTAAATGTAGCAAACTGGTATATTCTGTTACCTTTTCATACGCTCAAAGTGGGTCATTTTTGTACCACCAACGGAATTGGAAAAATAATGTTTTAGACAAGATTTCAAAACACTCTTGTCTGTCAACCAAACAAGTAGCCCCGCCCCCATCTCATACCATTGGGTATGAGCGGCTGCTGTAAAAGCAAAGCAACAACGCTTACACTGTTCACATGTTCCTTGTCAAAAAAAAAAGTTGCCCATCAGCCCTGTTAGGCTGTCTATTTTCTGGTTTTGAGGTCTCCAGATAGAGGTCTAGTTAGACCAACTTAGATTGGTTTAACAGGGAACAACAGAGAAATTCTCTGCACACTAAACTGTGATAGTATAAAACGTATTTTCAAAAAATGCACGCTTTCGTCTTTAATGGGATAGTTCACCCAAAAATGGAAATTCTGTCATGATTTATGATCACCCTCAAGTTGTTCCAAACTTATTTTAATTTCTTTCTCCTGCTGAACACAAAAGAAAAAGAATGTCGGTAACCAAACAATTGATGGGCCCCATTGAATTCCATTCTATTTTTTATCCATACTATGGAAGTCAATTGCATAAATTGTTTGGTTACCCATTTTCTTCAAAATATCTTCTTTTGTGTTCAGCAGGAGAAAGAAATTCATACAGGTTTGGAACAATCAGTCAATGATTACTGAATTTTCATTTTGGGGTGAACTATCACTTTAAATGAACACCTACAATTTAAATAACATGCACCATTGTAGTGTTGAGAAGCCATAATACTCTAACCATAATCACATTTTTGCCATTACTTTGATGCACAGCGTTAAGGTACACAATGGTTTACTATTGAAACTTTTTAAAAAAATGTTTTCTATTTGCATGTTATTTTCTAATACGATGAATCACTTGCAAGGATATTACAAGTATTGTCTAGAAAATACATGTCTACTTGTGTATGGAGTTGCTTTGAATTTATTAGAAATATAATTAATATAAAATATATCTAGGGTGATGATCATGTGATAATTTTGAAGCACAAAAAAACTATTAAAAAGCATAAAACACATGCAGGTTATTATTTATTTTGTTTACATTCTTACACACATCATACAGTGCAAATACAACTTTACATCACTCAATAATTAAATACATCTGAGGCATACATGTCTTATAGATACAGTAAAATCTGTCATGGCATAAACATTTTATATTGTGTTATATGAAGGAAAACAGACTAAATTGCTCTTACATCACTGTTTGATGCAGTACAGAATGACAAAACACTGCCGTATTCTGATGCTGAAATCATTCAGCATTGGATTTAGGCTAAGATTAATCTAATTATTGAGCTTAATTGCCATTTTCAGCTCGTTCATATTTTAAAAAGTCTTTGTCACTGCTCTGTATCCTTAAAAATCATTTTATTTAAGTAAGACTGAAAGAAGCCCAACTGTTTACCATAAAAAATGTATGATTCTGTCAAGTTTATCAAAGTCATATTACTATTCAGCGTGCTTTTTTTCCTATTTTTTTTTAAATCAATTCAAAAGTAGCTATAATTTTGTAGCTGCAAATTTGATTAGCCCATCTGGCAGACAATAACTAACAATGAAAGTAGCATTAATGAGTATTAAAATCCAGAGGCACTCGTCTGTGGCCTTTTGTTATCACAAACAGATTGACTTGGACTGTTGTTCTGTGTAACGTGGCTCTGGGCATCTCAAACATGAATGTATTTTGAGTTCCTCTCACTTCCTGTACATTTAGCTCATAGAGTTCAGCTTTTGGAGTAACTGGTCTGCCTGTAAAGTGAAAACAGACAAGAGTTAGGGTCAGACATATGGGGTCAGTGACATGACGTGGATATTTTTTTTGTCCGAGTGCATTATTTCCTTTTAAAATATTTGACATGTATCACTTCATTCTGTAAAACCCATTTAGTTGGAATTCATTTTCAGTACATTCAAATGATACATATTATTTTATATTTTGGCCCAAAACACCCAAAATGTCAGGTGGCTCAACAGTCTCCAGAAATAAAAAGACTACAAGAAAACTATTTAAAGTGGTATTTTAATAATAAGAAATTCTAAATAAAATATAATACATAATATTAAACTTTTTTTATGAATTGAGGTAATAACCGTAACCATGATAATGCATCATAACTTCAATTTGTGTATTTAACCAATCTCTTGCACTGTAGCCTATTGCAGTTCTTGCGTTCAGAATGTGATGTCATGTGATTATTTTACCCCTTTTGCTTCAATAGAGACTGTTGACTAAAACACTTGTATTTTTCACTTTATTTTTTGATGTCGCCTTTTTGACCTTTGTTGCCATTGGCTTTTGGCTTGTTTAGTTGGGGACATTAAATTTAATTTTCAACAATAATATTGATCTGCCTGCATTGACACCATTATATGAGAACTGAACTGGGCTGTATGCTGACATCACGGTTTTCTCCAGAGCTGCTACATATATAAATGAACAAAATTAATAACTTTTTTACAACAAAAATGAAACATCACAGAACTGGACTGTGACGCTATTTTCTTTTGTTGCATTATTTTCCTGTTATCTCAGTAAAGCTGCTTTGAAACAATCTGTATTGTAAAAAGCGCTATATAAATAAACGTGACTTGACATTGATCATTTACATACTCAAAAGCAAGGGTAAATCAACAATTCTATTATTTAAAACGTAAAAAAGAACGTTGTAGTGGTAGAACTAGTAAGACACACACAGATCCATCCAGCAGCATCTACTACTGCAGGGAAAAACAAAAAAGGGTTTCATCCCCAGACATTGTAGCTTGTCCATTTTAATTTAATACAATTTGCTTGTTCCAATTACCAGACAAAAGGTCTCATTCAACAGGCGTAATAAATTGCTACGCTCAGAAAACATTTTCTTTGTTAATGCATCAACAACCTGCTCCAAAGGGGAATGTGATTATTAGTTTTAGTGGATGTAATTTACTTGTGCACTTGGAGGACAGGGGGAATAGTTGGGTGGCTGATTTGATTGCTTACCGTGATGAACCAATACGAGTTTAGCCTGTAGACCAAGCGTGACATGAAGCCCATCTGACTGACGGGTGCGAGAACATGGAGATGCAGATGTGTGACAGAGGAGAATGGAGGCCAGTGGAAGCCAAACCTTGGAAATACGATTGACATGTTGCCATAAATTGGCATGCTACATGAACAAGGACTTGATTTTAGTATAAGTGGCAAAGTATCGGATGCTTTATCCATTACCTAACATCATTTAAATCAGTTACATTGTTCTTCTGAAGTATCTCTTTCCCAATCTTCACCATCTCCTCCACTGAAGACCACAAAAATAGATTATACACAGATGACTGCTCAGTCAAACATGCATGCTGCAGTATGTGTAACTAAATTGGGAATTGTGACTACTTGTAAATGGTAAAACTGACTCATTACTTCTGATCGTTACTACAGAAAGGCTCTAGAATAGCTATTGTCAGATATGTCTAAATATTTACACCAGTCTCTGATAAATCACAGCGTGTTTACCTAATGGCACATGCTCTTTTCGGAGAGATTTACAATTGCCCACATGTTTATTTGGCACAACCAGATAGTGATGAGGAGCTCCAGGGTGTATATCTCTGAAACAGGACACAGTCTCATCCTGAAAAGTGAAAGGTTTTATTTAAAAAAACATAAAATAAATAAATAACAAGTATTGTTATAACTCTCTTTAAGTATTTTTTTAGCACTTTTGCAACTTCTGATATTTTTAAATGCGCTGTAATGTGCTTAAGTGACTAATAAACAAAACATGACTTGAATTATTGTAAAACCATATCAAATTAATGTTTTTCTTGTTGACAAAGTTAAAATGCAAGTAATAATTTTTTTATTAAAGACATGTCGGTGTATTACTTCACGAGTTCATGAAACATTTTGCATTATGATCTTTAGTCTCATCGTATCATCACACTTTATTATCTTCACTGTCACTTATTTGTTATCTTAGATAAAACACTGACAGCACACTTACATTGTGCAGGAGCTCAGTTCCCATCTCCCCCTTCACGATTTTACAGAAAATACATTTTTGGTCATATCCGCCATCACCAGTCTTCGTTGTCCCGATCTCAGGTGTCGGTGTGTTTACGGCGGCTGCCATCTTCAAAGCGCGTGAAGGCGGACCTAATTACATCACGAGCACGAGCGTCACGTCATTTCAACATACAAGTCCTCAGAGTCAGAGTTTTTAGAACCCCGATCCCTTTGTGTAAAACGATAACATTATTGGGACACGTTGTTGTTTTCGAAATTAAATCATTGGGTATTTATTAAGACATTACTAAGATATGACATGGAAAATATATAGTTTGTAAGCTATTAAGTTAATATCTAGTTTTATTCAATATTAGAAAATAAGATATTTTAATTCAGTCAGCAAACTAAATATGCTTCTAAAGCAGTTTTACAGATCATCCAACAGTGAATAAAACAAAAAAACATAATCTGCCCAGTTTGTCAGGAAGGAAATATTACAAACTTAAAGCAATATTTGTTAAAAGAAAATCTTAAGATTTTCCACTGAGTCCCTCATAACCTGATGTGGATGTCAAAATCACCCTGCAGTGAAAGAACACTGAATATAGGCTATTATAGATTTAATATAATTTATGTTGCTTTACTTAATCCTAGCCTATAGAATGCTAGACTTTTAATCAAATTTATTAAGTTCAGTGTCATTATGAATGTATATTCTGATAAAATCAGAAGAATACCCACAATTCTTGAAATATAATTTCTTATTATAGGAAATTCCATTCAGCTCTGTGCAATCAGTTATGCTTCTAGCAATTTAGAATATTTTTTCACGTGATATTGTCAGAACCTAGAGGTATTTTTTTTTCAATAGTGTTAGGACAAGTCCAAATGAAAACAAACTGAACCAAACACAACTGTGACAAATAGCTTTGGTTTCACCATTATTTCGTTTTAATGGTTCAAAAAGTCCTCATATTTCCTTTTGTTCTTGTATTTTGTTTTAAAAAATATGACCACAAAACTTAAAACACAATTTAGACAGCTTTACAGCTCAAATCGCATGCTTTTTTTGTATAAATCTTCACAATATTTTCCATTCAGCTCTCTGCAGTATTACAAATTTCTAAGCTTTTAGAATAATTTTTAATATGATATTGTCAGAACCCTTTGAGAAGTTTATAGTTTTGTTTCACCATATGCCTATTTATTGCTTTGTCTTTGTGTTTTGGTTTTCAAAAGTATAACCACAACACTTAAAACCTAAAATACTATTCTCACCCAAAAATTATAATTAACAAAGTGCTGTTACAAAAATGTAAGTTAAATTTGTAGTAACCGACCACCAATGTTTTAAGTTGGCGTATGTTTTAATTTGACCACAAATTGTTGTATTGAAGCTGAACATTTGTATTAATTTATAAAACTGTATTTGATTAGTTGGGCATCTCAAACAGCAATTCGGCAGAGACACAGGTATTCTTTATTTATGCCTAAGAAATTCTATTACACTGTCATCTAGCAGCCAGCGCAGCAGTTTTGGAGAAAAATCTCCCAGCAGAATAACTCAGACGAAGCTCCCGACCGGTTAAAAGTTACTAATCAAGAGAGGCAGAAAGGATAAGTGAGTGACAACACACTATGTTAAACTGCTCTGTTTAGCGGGTCAGCCGAGCAATTAATCCTGAGCACTCCAATATGCCAGGATGCCACATTTACCGCCTTAATGTATGCAAATGATGTCATTAAAATGCATGTTCATGTTTAGTCTCTAAATTAAGAGCTCATTTGCACTCCCAACAATCCAGAGATTCATTATTACAAATTACAAAAAATAATAATGACTCAAGACATCAAATTTACTCTCCTTGTACACCCTCCCCTATTTACATTATGAATGTGAAAATAATTTATGTGACAATCAACAATTTGCAGCCACTGTATTGGAGGTTGTCAGCTGGCCAAAGCTATTATGTTATCTCTTGTTCTGCGGCTCTATATGATAAATAATGTGCCAGAAGATGACTGTGTGCAATTACAGTCTGCTATGGTATTGTAGGAATGCAAAGGATTACCAAAAAAAAAAAAAAAAAAAAAAAACAGAATTACTGATAACTGAGAGGACTGGCAAATGTGGGACATAGAAGTTGATCGTGATGTGAATGGAAAATACAAACGCCTCAGAAACAAGCGTGAAAATATGAAGTTAAGCGCTGGCAACAAACAACGGATCTCTAAATGATTCATGACCGAAATATCAACTCCAGCATTGAGGAAGTCAATGTTTTGTCCTGAAGAGGTTTTAGAATTATTCATGAGGCATCGGCTTTGTAAATAGATCCTGTTGATTAAAATGGAGGAAGTTGGGGGGTGGTGACAACTGCAACTCATGAATCTCTCTCTCTCTCTCTCTCTCTCTCTCTCTCTCTCTCCTCTCTCTCTCTCTCTCTCTCTAGAGAGAGAGAGAGAGAGAGAGGAAAATATTTTGTTTCTTTAATCATGTACTGCCCTACTTCCAACTTCCTCTTTCATTCCATACGTCCCGCTGAGATGACTGCCATTGCTACTGGTCACCGTCACACTTGGCTTTATAAATCTGAAATCAGCCTGTGTTTTTTTAGGAAATTAAATGGCTACGCCTTAACAAATAACATGCTTGAGAGGTTAAGAGGCACTTTTATGATAAATATATTGTGCTTCCTTTGACCTTTCACCTCTGCTCATTTCTGTAGGATTTGCTGTTCGCAATCCAACTTCCGTAATGTGACATAATGCAAATGCAAACAAACGGTTTGCTAAAGCATTGCCTAAATAGCTGACAGCCTGTGTATGCGGCTATATATATATATATACTGTAGGCTATATACCCTATAAATAAATATACTGAAATGTAGGCCTATTTGAAATATAGGCTACATTTATTTAATGCTAAGTACACTACAAATACATTTACATAGGCCTATTTATGTACTTAAAATAAATACCCTGCAATTGTACTTGTCGGTATACTAAATTAGGCCTAAGTCTGCTAAATTAGAAAATCTGATTTTGTACTTAATGCACTTTAGTTATCCGGAAATAGTGCTGAGGTCCAAACTAAAGATATCCTTAAGAATATTTGATTGTGCTAAAGTGGTATATTGCAAATATACTTTAGGTATACTTAAAATCTCTTGCATTTAAAGACTGATATTATAGATCATACTATCCTTACTAATGGTATTAAAACCCATTTTGGGCTTAATATTAAGAAATGTGCATTGTGCAATCAAGAAGTACTCCAAATAAAGTTTAATTGTAATATTTATAAGTCTCGAGCGATATGTCAGATATGTTGAGCACCAAAATCAGCATATCAAGGATATCTGAAGTATCATGTGACATTGAAGACTGGAGTAATGATGCTGAAAATTGCTCACCAATATATAGGCCTATCTATTAAAAATAATTGGTTTCAAAGTAATTAATAATTAATATAATTAATATATAATGAATTACTTTGAAACCATGCACTGATAAATCAATCACAACAAGACCAGGAATGTGCAAAAGTAAACAGGGTCATATATTATTTTAAGTTGACTTTAAGCTCTAATTAGGGTACTTTAAAGGTGCTTTAAGCGATGTCGGGTGATGTCACTTCTTGTTGATGTTTAAAGTATTGTCAAACAAAACGGAGGCTAGCTAGACCCTCCCTCCTCCTCCTCATCTGCGCACTAAACCTCCAAACCCCACCCCCAAATCCTTCTTGTCGGTTATTGGCTGGAACAGTTTGTTATGTTTAGTGGCATGGGTTAGCCCAGTTTGTTTTTGTTGCTGTTTGTGGAGCCTGTCTGCAGGGTGTGTTTTTACAGTGTGTTCAGGGGACAGGCAGCTAGCGGATCATGAGGAGCAGTGTTGCCAGATTGGGACGGTGATTTCCAGCCCAAAAGCTCACCAAAAACCGCCCACTCCGAGAAAAAACCGCCCAAAATTTTACTGCCAAAATAATGTGATATAATTGTATTGCCATGTAATTCAAGGTTGATAAGCACCATTTTTATCTCCTTAAAACAAAATAACGATGATAAAATACAATAAAAAATAAATAAATTTCCCAGGAAAACGGATCAAAACAGGGCAATAATTAAGAAGAATTAGCAAATATGACTAAAATGTCCAGGTGGACACTGTCAAAACGGCAATCAAGAAATGTACCGATGACTTTAACCCTCAGAAGTAGCTGTTACACATTGTAGAACATAATGCAGAATTTAGCAGTCAAAACTGATTCATTGTTGATCAAACCTTTTTCAGCAGCTGTCAGGGACAGGAGAGTTCATGCAGTCTGGACGGTGTAAACGTTGCAGATGTCTGGTTAGGCTGGGCTAGTGCACATGGACAGGAGTCGTCCCATATTCGATTCCAATTCAAGTATTTCAACTGAACTTTGCTCTCCTCTAAGAGTTAACCATCGAGTCATCTCCCACCACAGTGTACGTTTTTAGAGTTGATCACTATCTTACTCTTTACTGTAGATACATCTGTATATGTACAGTAGGTCACTTTGGCATTATCGATCACTAGAATATACAGCTGCCTTCAAGTTATCGCGCTAAATCGCGTCTGCCTGCTGATCGCTGATTGGCTATAAGTGCGTGCTCGTCGGTGACGTCAACACCAACGCCAGCTGACTCTGCATGGGCGTGTGTGTTTGTCATGATGACAGCACATGCACACTTTAGCTTAGTTTTTTAACCAATTAGACTTTAATAAGTAGATGTTTGAAAACCGCCGAACTGACCCCAAACCAGCCCAAATTTTGTCCACCCGCCCAAACCCTTTTTTACCCGCACAATCAAATTCAAACCGCCCAATTGGGCGGGAACCCGCCCAATCTGGCAACACTGATGTTTGCGTGCCGCACAAGCCCTCAAAAGTGAAGCCAAAACGTCTCAATCGCCCCCCAGTGACCGGTCCTAGTATAGCCCATAAGCTCCGCCTCCCCATGTTATTCAATGGGACGTGAGACCAACTAAATAATTAAATTACACTTCACATATCTTTTTTCTAAAGATAGTTTCTGTCATTTACTGTAGTTTCTATCACGTTGATGTAATTTCTCATGATTGTTTTTAAAATAAGTTAGTTTTTAGTTAGTTATTTGATGCTATAAAAACGGTGCTGTGACATCATGATTGACAGCTTTGATTGACAGGTTCTCTGTGCGAGGTAGTCACTGAAACACCAACGGACTTTTTTTCATAATGTTTACTATGTGGTTAGTAGTTGTATTTACCTTATTTTAACGAGGTACTGCAATCAGCAGACATCATTGGAGAGGAACGGAGCAGACAGAGGCCACTTAAGAAAAGTGCAGGGCGTGTGCTTGCGATTGATTCAACGCGAGTGGGGGCGGGGCCTTGATTTCGCGGCTTTACTTCCTGCTCACGACTGCGCATGACTGGTCCCGAAAACGCAACTGCGCAGACTCAAGTTCCAATATGTCAGCGCCATATCGGGACTCTGGCGGCTTCAGTTCCCTCCAATGGAAAAGATCGAAGGGGCGTCGTCCATCTTTTTTTACAGACTATGGATGTTTGCTGTATGTGACAAAAAATGTTTTGGCCTAAAAAACGCGTGACATTGCTTAGAGCACCTTTAATTCCATAATGTACAAAATCTTAAAACTGAACACAAACGATTTTTTGGAAGGCTTTTTTTAAGGGTTCTTGCTGTGCCATCAGAACGTCATTTTTCTCTGGCTCTAGGGCTGCATCCGAAATAAATACTTCCCTACTGTATATATCAGGCAAAACACAGTATGTGACAAAAGAAGTAGGCCTATGTACGAATTCACAGCACCCATAAAAAGTAGGCAAAAAGATGACCTACTTCTTCCTGCGAGATTCTGAAGTGTGCTTATGAACACTTTACTATCCCAAGGGGCCACTGGAGAGAATTTGTGAATGGAAGTGAAACCGTAGAGTGAAACGCAACTGATGCTGGTAGGTCACATGATAATGACAACATGGCAAATGTAGTACGTCCAGATTACATTTACTACACACACACACTCATACTATATAGAATATACTTTTTTAGAAGTTGTTAAAGGGTACCTATCATGGAATTTTGAAAATTGCCCTTCATGTAGTGTGTAACATAGATCTAAGTGAACAAAAACATCCTGCAAAGTTTTAAATATGAAAGTTCACCGTATACAAAGTTATTGTCTCTCAAAAGTAATAGTCGACTCTGAGTCGCTGATATGAATCGATAGACGAACGATGCATTTTCTCTAACTTTCGTACGTCACTTGTACAAATTATTTGAATAAGACACGCCCACTCATTGCGCGCGCCAGAAAACAGTGAAAACAACATGTCGACGAGCTGTTCTGAAGTGCGAATCAAAAGCGAACTTTTTTTTCACTGCCCAGAGACGAGCATGTGAAGAATCTGACTAGAGTTTATATTTACAACTATACCACACAAGTATAGCCACCTTGAGTTGTGTTCGCGTTATTTTAATGAGGATTCCTTTACAAACATAAATGCTTTCAAGTGTGGATTCGCGAGTCGGTTGATACTGAAGGAACGTTTAGTACCAAGTTTATTTGGATCGGCTTCATCCTCCGAATCACAACCTGTAAGTACTATTAATAATTGTTGCTTTTAATGGGTTTTGTAGCATGCTCAATGTGTGTGTGTGTGTGTGTGTGTGTCAGTTACGGTCTCGCAGCTTATCTCCAAGCTGTGTGTGTGTGTGTGTGTGTGTCAGTTACGCTCTCGCAGCTTAGGTCTTCAAGCTGTGTGTGTGTGTGTTTTGAAATATGTAAAATGTTTGTCGTTGTTATTGGAGTTGTCATAAAGAATAGAGCGTATTGTAGTAGGCTACTGCAGTGCTTTATCAATATGTTTAAGCTTTGGGTTAAGGCGAAAAATAACTGACTGGGTCGTCTGACCAATCACGGCAGATTAGCGTCACGCAAAGGAGGGGTTTGAAAAATGAGTTGTCAAACGAATCATTTGGGAATCGCTTAGCAAATCAGGTAAAAATAAATGCATATTATAAGACAACAAAAGTGTTTTTTATCATTGCATGCATGTAAAACTGTTGTTGGGGACTCCAGAACAATATTAGGAACATTTTAAATGCCATAATAGGTACCCTTTAAGTAATTACTTATTCAAAATAAATACCTATTCAAGAGAGTGCGATTTCAGATGCAGCCTAGCTGTAGCCTATCTCATTTCAAAAGCTGAGTCCTCCGGAGGTTGCATTACGTCACCTACGTCATTGAGGCTGATTAATTTCAGTAATCTGACCACTACATTGCAAAGACATTAAGAAATTTCAACAATTAACAACTTTCTATGAATCGAGTCAATTTTAGAATTGTTGCTGACGTATACGCGGCCGACAAATGCGACCTCTGGAGGATGTAGCCTTCAAAATGAGAGACAGCTAGTCACTTGACATTTACGGCAAAAGTTATTTTTTCCAAAACAACTTTTATTCAGCAAAATGGCAGAATCACTTCCTAGCTGAGCAAATGCTAACAGGATGCTAAAAGCTAGCTTGCCTTTATCCAAGCATTATTCTGATAGCACTACAGAGGCAAACAGTGTTTTTAATAAAATCACCAAATGTCTCACTTATGGTAGTCTCTATAACTTGGGATAGCAAAGTATTTTAACATAAAAAATGATCTATAACACGAACAGGTTGAGTTAACTCAGTATTGCCACATTCTTCCAGCAGGAGGCAGTGTTATGACATCCTTCAGCACAACCTTCGAAGTGTGAGTGAACAGCTTCTCTCTGCCAGCTGCTTCATCATGTTTGTTCTTTTCAAACATCTGCACTACTAATTCTTTCCGTCAAGTATGCATCTCAGATAAACCATGGTAGATGTACTAGACCCACATCTGAGGTCACGATGTGTTTAAGTAGCGTTATCAACACATAAACTGTATTTACACAGCTGAAACTGCACTGTTGATGGTTATTTCTCGCATGTAGCTTCATCAGTGTCTGTTTTAACCCAGACAGATATATCATGGAAATGTTAGCGTAACTAAAGAGAGCAGGTACCATGAAACTCTCTGTTTACCCAGCTGTCTGTCACTCTTTCAGGCGTTCTCTCCTTCTTTTCGTTTCTCTCTGCACAGTCCATTTACTGTGGGTTTGCACAGGCACCTGGTGTTCATTTCCATCTCTTCTTTCCTTCAGGTCCAACAGACACTGTGTTTCCCCCTGAATTAATCATTGCTTTCTTTTGATTGGTTGATTGCAGCTTATATTTGCCCAGTAATGCTGATTGACAGTTGCTGATACAAGTGCCATAATAGGATGCCGTCTGTCTGTAAAGTCAGGGTCATGAATGTGCTTTTCTGTCACATGTAGGCATAAGTCTGTTTGCCTGGAAGTTTTATAATACCTGGAGAAAGTGAGTCAGTTTAGCATTCCCCACTCATCCTAACTACAGGCGTATTAATGCAATTAATCTGGTTTGAAATGAAACACTTTTGATCTAATAGCTTAAAAACAGATGCATTTTGCCTGCAGAACGATGTATCCGGCTAACATAGGCTAAAATAATGTTTTCTTTACGTTCCCATTAAGGTATGAAATGTTCTCTGAACATTAAAAATCCAGTTTTCTTTTTAAACATTTAAAAATAATAATTTATTGGTTACGCAAACATTAAGGAAAAATTAAATTTGATCAATCTTCAAATATTATGAGAATACTACTTTTGAATGTCCTCTAAATATTCTGAAATGAGTAGTCACTATCATTTAAAAAAATCTAAGATGAATGTCCAACTAAAACATTTCAGGAAAACAGCACTATGAACGAGGTATGCATAACATTTTTGCGCTAATGTTTTTAGAACATTATTAAAGTCCAGATAACTTTAAAGGAACATTCTATTAATGTTACTGGATGAACGTTTGTTCAGAACTTTGCCAGAATATTAGCTAAAATTCAGAGAATTTTGAAGCCATTTTGAATTTAAAAAAAAAAACTACTTTTTTTATCTCCTCCTAGGCCATTGCTCCGATTTTCATGAAAATTTTACCAGATCATCTTCAGATCATACCGACAAAAAGTTTACGAAGTCAAGTTGATTCATCAAACCGTTCTCGAATAACATGTGAACGAATTCAATGAAGAGCACGCCAAAATGCTTTGCGTATTCTGACCAAACTTGGTGTGTGTTATGACAACCATGACTATGGGTACATGTACAGTTTTGCCCGCAGTGCCACCTAGTGGTCAGGAGATACAGAAAATTTACATTTTTGCTTATAATTTTTTAATGGTTTGACCAAAAGTCATAAAACTGATCTCTTTAGATTCGGTGCAGCATGCAGAGTCGAACGATACCCAATTTTACGTTCCTTGTTAGCTGGGCATCTACCAGCAGTGGCTAAATCCTTGTTTGCCTCATAATGCTGAAATACAGTCGTTTATAAGATATAGATTTCAGTCACATGGCTAGATCAGCCATACTTAACATGCATGACAGTATTTTCATTTGCAAAGGGCAATCTATCATAGAACGACAGGAGATTGACAGAATACAACTTTTCTGTGCTGACAGCCCCAGTTGAGTTCCCAGCACAGAGAGGAGAGTGAAACCCAACCCTTTAAAATTAAAATACTTAGAACTGTATCTTGAATGTTAAAATGTAATTCCATTATACCACCAAACAGAAAATTAATGCATAATATTGACCTGGAGTAATTCCAACACTGTTGAGATGAGAGAAAAGCCTCTTATCTAGAATTGTAATTAAAAACTGTTGCTCTTTCCCAGTTTTATTGGGACTTGTTCATGAAATACAAGCACTACAGAAGCAATTTCTGCGTTCATTGTATGTAAAACCATTCTTACCTAAATTCAATGGGACAATTTACATACAAATGTTTTTATTAATGATTTACACATAATTTGTTCTGCTAAAACATTTCAGCGCAATACAATTGAAAATGTACGTTTGCTGCTTTAACTGCCTTAGAATTACACCCTGCATTGATGAGTTTAGTGTTTCGACTTTGAATTTAATTAGAGATGTAGAAATCTGTGAAACTTGAGCAGAAATGGAAATATTTTTGTGCGTAATATCCAGGATGAGTCAGAGTCATATTGTTCCTCACAAACATAACCTTAAATGAAAATAAATTGAACACATGCACACTTGTTATGTCTGCTGTATGAAGACCGATGAGCATGTTTATATGCAAAGCAGTTTGTTCAATAACTTTTGGTTATGTTGCAGGATTGCACCAATAGTTTACCAAGTTCACAGGCTGTGGAACAGCACCAAGAGTGATGTAGGACATTTAGAGTGCTGCTTCTCTTCACACTGCTCAAGGTTATTACACATCACAGTGAAATTCTCACATTCTCAGTCAAAGTGAATCCCCTTGAAATAGACCTGGACCGTTCTCTTACACCAAGCTGACGGTGCCAGACCTGGATCACTCTCACAAGACATCTGCTACCACTTAGAGGGGTAGCACTAGCACTTTACATGGTACCAGAGAACAGAACCTTCAGAAACAAAAAGCAAACCATTTTAATTGCATCACGTGAGATATTTCTGAGTGAAACAGGGTATTTAATATATATATTTAAAAAAAAAAACAAGTTGGGGCCTGATTTTAACCCTTTGAGAATTGATTGGATGCTGAAAAGTGGGTGTTAAATATTAGAATGGAGCCAGATCGAATTTGAAATTGCTAAAATAATGATTACGTGGGGATTGGTTACCATTCCCCTGGCTTTACAGACAAGGCTTAAGCCTATAGTCCCAGACTAAATTACATTATTGAGGTTTTTTAACTGAAACCAACTTGTGGTGCCATGTAAGTGCCATTATTTTGTCTCAAGATGCACACCAGTAATGTGTTTTTCTAAGGCGTGTTTTACTTAAATGGCCTAATCCTGGCTTAATCTAAGCCCTGTCAAACCGGGCCCTAGTCATTTACACCTTATGTGTAATGTTGTAATTTTAAAATATTTAAATTGCAGTTTTTATTTTTAAAATTAGTCTTGAGATGGTTTTCATCTAAATAATACAAATAATATCTAAAATATTTAATGTATAGTTGGTAACATTTTTCTAATGCTCGCCAAGGTTGAATTTATTTATTCCAGAATACAGTAAAAACAACAGTAATACTGTGAAAGAGTATTTCAGTTTAAAAGAAATGTTTTCTATTTGAACATATTTTAAAATGTAATGTATTCCTGTGATCGAAGCTGAATTTTCATAATCATTACTCCAGTCTTCAGTGTCATGTGATCCTTCAGAAATCCCTGTTATACTGTTTTCACATTATCATCAGTTTTGAAAATAGTTGTGCTACTTAATATTTTTGTGGGTACCATAATACTTTTTTTTTTTTTTAAAGATTCTTTGGTGAAAATAAAGTTCAACAGAACCGCATTTATTTTAAATAAAATATACTTTTGCAAGAATAATGTTTTGTGACAATTTATGTTGTGAAGTGAAGGCCAAGTATGGTAATCCATAGTTTGAATTTGTCCTCTGCATTTAACCCATCCATGTTAAAGCACACACATTAGGAGTAGTAAATAGTGAACACACACTTCAAACGTGGACACACACACCAGAAGCAGTGGGCAGCCCGTGCTGCGCCTGGGGAGTGATTGGGGGTTAGGTGTCTTGCTCAAGGACACATCAGTCATTTCCTGCCGGTATTGAGAAGTAAACCTGCGACCTTCGGATTACAAGTCTGACTCTCTAACCATTAGGCCACATCTGCCCTCCATTACCATTTTACAAATAAATGTAATAATTAAATAATTATTAAAAATCTTTCAGACCCCAAACTTTATATAATAATGTTGCTGTTCATGACTATGGGTACACGTGTTGGAAGTTTCATACTTTACTCCGTCCTTGTTTTTCAACTGTAAAACCCGTAATGGCTCTAGCAGTTGTGTCTGCACAGGATGGCTGTGAAAACACCTTAATTGTTACAATAACAAGAAACCTGAGGACAGTGAGGAAATCCACCATGTTGAAAACCAAGCTCAGTTCAGCTGCTCGCATCGGCGTTGCTGACCGCTCGAGGTCTGTTTGAAGACTATTCATGCTATTTTGTATTACAGCCTCACCACGAATGATAAAAAAACTGACATGTTGCGTCGGAACAAGCAGAGCTGGAGGAAGTTGTATGTCTGGACTGCTAATTGCTTCAGAGGGCTGTCAGTGAGGTCTGTATGATTGTTATTGGTGCTCTGGGCGCAAAGGCTGTGTACTGCTCCTGTGGGCCAGCCATTCCATCCTCTTGCTTTGTTTTTGCTGAGCCAATTAGTGAGCGTGATAACATCTGGTGTAAGAGGACAATGCGACTCCGTTCACATCCCCTAAGTGAGTGTCTCTCCCTGAAGCCCGAGGGCTTGAGCAGGCATGCTGGGAAACTGGAGAAGGAATAGCATATGGCCCCACTCTGATACAGCTGAATGACTTTCTTTTTTGCTCACACACTCTCGCTTTCTCTCCAGTTCTCTCACTCGCACCTCCTCTATCTCTGAACGCGCACACACACTTCACAGAAACGCACACAGCCTGACTAAACAGGATTACTGGGAGATTTGAGAGGGGCATGGAGAGATGATGGAGGGTAGCAAAGATCAGATTGAAATGCTATTTAGTCTTACGAATGCGGGAGGACATGGAGTTTTTAACGGAACCAAACGCTCTGTGCGGTATTTAACGGAGCTCTTAGTGAGGATGGAGAAAAAACAGGCTGAGAAACATGCTTCTGTCACATTGCTGTGTGAAAAGGAGGAATTGCTATGAGAAATGCAATATACTATAGTAAGTGTGACCAGAGTGCAAATTATACGTCATTGATTAATAGTTTGTAATTTTGGATGGATCATGAAAGCACCTTTAGAGACACTCTAACAATGGGTCCTAACCATATGCAACACAGCAAAATGCAATTAAAAAATATATTTTTTCGATGTTTTCGCGGCGTTGAGAAACAGAGGATCTTGTTTCAGAAATGGTGTTCCATTTATGCGACGTCGCAGCTGGAACAACAACATAAAAACGATGGCAATTATAACTTCAACTACTGATTATGTGATTTATTTCTTGTTAAAAGTGTCTGATATGAGTTTGAATATAATTTTGCGTGACCTTTATAGACATACTGAAAGTGACAATAGATAATTTACCTCAGATCATGAAAATAAATTAGAGACCGGGGATGGTCATTTGAGCATCAGTACCTCAGTGGTTGTTTTTGCTAGATCTCTCAAACTTTGAAACACGGTAGCTCACTTTGTGTGAGTTGTAACATTTTTAATGACCTGTTACAGGTCGGCTGCGTCTCGGCCAAAAAGCTGTTCTTGAACACACCACAAAAGCTTACAGGGTCAACTAACATGTGCGTTCTAACCCTGCGTGTAATGAAATAACTGTTTATATCAGCAGATATCAAACATTCATCAGTCAAAAAGAGAAATCGAATCTACGACTGCAGATATACAAACCATAAACAAAGCAGCGCTTGATTACTATTTTGAATTTCCATCATGTTAATCACTTATTCATTCCAGGCAGCTCATGTAGTTATGAAAACATTAGCGTTCTGGAATGCTCAGGGAAAATTATGTAAAAGTAGAAAGCCTTCTTGACTTTTTTCATTAGTTTTCATCACTTTTGCTTTTATTCTTGTGCACGGACTCGTTTGCTAAACTAATCAGCCAATCGAAGTGATCTCTCTCACCGACGGCCCTAACACTGATTCAACAAATCTTGAATCGGGCAAACTGCTGCCGACGTGAGCCCTGACTAGCCGATGTGTGGAACACACCGAAAAACAAAACTATTTTTATAGTATACTATTTGGCGACAGATGCTCACCGACGGCCGACCGTCGGCTTGATGTCACAGAACTTATCGATTCCTGTCTGGTTAGGACACGGTTTAACCCATTCTGCAACAACGGAACATGTATAAAACAGGTTTTGTCACTGGTTTCTTTCCTGATTTAATCAGTGATTTGAATGAATCTACTGAGCGAATGATTTAATCACAGTAACTTGTTTATATTGTATTTTGCACAAATCGGTTGATTTTTAATGTTTTCATAAAAACAGTCACTTGTCTCCATCTACTGGTGTATCAATGTAACCTGCAGAAAATCACTTTAAAATGTCCACTGTCTGTCAGGAACGCACAAACACTGGAACTGATATGATTCCGCTATATAGGCTGTAAATCTAGGCCAGTGTGTGTCATTAACTGGCATTTAATAATAAATTCTTTTTTGTATCATTAGAATGAAAAAGAAATGCATGCTGTAGAGTAGGCCAGCATTGACTCTGCAATACCACACTTTAATTTGCATTCAGCGGCTGTACTGAAATAAAACGAGCGAGTATGAATTTGAAATATGAGTGACTCTGCTGGGTTATTTGTGTAATTATAGGACAGAGAGGATTTGCCCTGATTAGACCTCAGGCTCTCTTCCTTACAAACTCGCTGTCTATCTATTCTCTGTTATCAATTTGTCGAGCAGAGTGGCGTTAAACAGCGCAGCTATCTGGGTAATTTGATCAGATCGGTAATTTAGGAATCAATCACAAATTGGATGAAAAAGGTAAACCGTTACCCATGTGATGTGTGCTGTTGATGTGCTGATTCAGATACTCACGGCTGAGTGAACAAATCGTTCTTTAAACGACACCGCACTAGCTCCAAACTGTTAAAGAGTATCCGATGGGATTCTTCTGGATCTATGCACTGTATCTACGCTACTAATGAAAAGTTTGGCCTCACTTGACTGAATTTATGTTTCTTATAATGTTAAAGGCTTATGCTTAAGTGTTTTAAATACATTTCATATACTAATATAAATTGTGGCTACATGTTTTTCTTTACACAAATTAACTATTCAAAATAAAATAATTATTTGGCTTGTTTAATATTAACCTGTTAAGCTTCACCCCCAATTTTGAAAAATCCCCAGAAATGGCATACCCAAACTGAAACAGATACAGTTCATGAACCATTTGTTCTAAAAGCACAAGTATGATCTCATTTGAAAGCTGACACCTGGCAGTTTATTGCAAATGTAGAATTAATTATTGTCATAATGAAAAATAAATGTTATAAATAGCTTTAAAGTTTTGTCAAGTTATTAGAAATTTATTTTTATGAAATATTTTCATGAAAATAAAATTGAAGTTGGCCCTGTAGCAATCTAGAAATGCACTGCAGCTAAAGCCACATGTCTGACCATGTTATATTACAAATCTGAAGATGATATGTCTAAAACTCTTTATTTAGTTAAATGTTTTTCAAGATCATGTCAAACGACTTTATTTTGATTAGACTCTAAAAAGCAAACTGATGTTTATTGTCATTTTCTAAGCATCTATTCAGTCTATTTTCTCTATTGTGTTGTGGTCTAAACGATCTCCATTCAGTGACAGTCTCCCCTGCACACATTCACACCTCTCCAGCCTCTGGTTATTGCTCTAAATATGCTTTCTTTTGTCTGCATTATAATTACTAACGACTGGCTATTCACACTGTTTCAACCCCTAATCTCTTTTAGGGAAAGTTCTCAAAGTTCTCATCTTACATTTGAAACTATATAAAATGACCTTCTTGAAAAAAGAAACATTTCAGCAAGCAGTCATATTTAGAAATATTCATAAATATAACAGCTAGGTAGCAGGTGCACCAAGGGCTAGCTAGCATGTTAGCTTAGCACACCATCAATACACGACAATTTATGAGATTAAAACCATGTTTGTGCTCTAAAACTTACTTTATAGCACAAGTCGAGTGTTTTAAATAACCTTCTGTGCTCTGATTTGGCTTCAGATAAAAAAATCGGACAGAAAATATAGTATTTTATAGTATTCTTCACCATGATAAAGTCTATATCGATTAGCATTACATTATAAATATAATCTATTATTATGAAAATACCTGACATGGCTCGAAGAACACAGGTAAACCAAATATCATTGCAATCATGTTTATTGTCCTCAAAACATCTTTATCTGCATGTTACAGCGATCTCTGTTAGTGTTTACGTCGTGATGGACTTCCTGAAATGTCACATGATATGATTCTTCTTCGTGTTCCAAATTTGGAGTCCATATGTGTACAGGGCGCCCTCAGGCTGCCAGTATGTATTGAAAACACAGTACATCAGAGTCTCCAGCGCTCATAATGATTAAATCGACGCATTTGGGTAGATATTCAATAAATATGATTCCTGTCTATATAAATCTGATGTAAACCTATGAGAATCTATCAATATTTCTCCAAATCTGTACACTTTTGAGCTAAAAGCCCTGATGGACGTTGTTTTGTCAAGCTCTGTCGTGACGATCTCACTGGAGTTTTTTTCTGAATGGAAGCGGCTGACGCTCATAATTCATATCAAAGGTATCGACTCATTTTTTGATTACATAACTCCAGACACAAATTAAGACATAACTGTCACTATAAGATTCTCAGAATACAATAGTGGTCAAATACTAAACCTTCAGTCTTATATCTTTTTAATGATGTATAGTTTGTCAAGGTATTAACATTGAATCTGATAGTAACTTTGAACGATTTAAAAAAAAAAAACGCTCAGAGCGCCCTCGCTCTGGCGAAGGTTAAGAGGTTAATAAATAATTAATGTTAATAATCAAAAGTAATTTAAAAAACTTTTCAAATGGATAAAAGGGGTTAAAAACTACAAGCATTTTTTTTTCTATATGTGCTAGTTAATTTTCTGTTAAACCAGGAAGTTTAAATGGGACATACTGAAGTCACTTTGGCTGCATCTGAAATCACACACTTATATAGGTGAAAAATAATATGTGGCAAGAATAGTATGTCCGAATTCACAACACTCACACAAGAGTAGGCAAAATGTACCCGGATGACCTACTTCTTCCAGCGAGATTCCTGAAGTGTGAATACCATGGACACTTTACTTTCCCATGAGGCCACAGGAGAGGATTTCTGAATGACAGTGAAGCAACGCAACTGATGCTGGTAGGTCACATGATAATGACAACATGGCAAATGTAGTTTGTCCGGATTACATTTATAATACACCCACTAACATTTTTAAGTGGTCAATAAGTAAATTTACTTATCTACTTGTGTGCGATTTTGGACGCTGCTATTTTGTAAATAGCCAATAAGCTTTAGTTATATACATAAAAGCCATGAACAATGATTTAACATTTTGTAGTCAGTTGCAAGCTGCAGATTTCATTACCAGAAAGTTGTGTAACAAGAGTCATCGATATTTTTGATTCTGAGTCTAATTTCTTAGAAAAGAAAGACTGTAAATTTAAAAATGTATATCTTTTAGGAACATTAGCATATAGATTGCTTCAGAGCCAATAGGCATGGACTAAAATCCACAAAACTTAAAATGCCCAGCTGTAATCTTAAAAAGAAAAGAAAGCTAAAATCTAAGATAGCTATGAATTATTTTACATTTTTGGATCATTACATACTTCCCATTCTTACATTTGTGTGATATTATCATTTTGATGACTCCAATATTATTCCAAAATATGCAAAATAGTAAGATAAATATAGAATAAAGATTGAGTATGTGTGTCCAAATATTTGACTGGTGTAAGTTCTGAAGCACCGAGGCAGTAAAATCATGCATTTTAGATTCATAATATAATCTCCCAGATGCTCATATTCAGAAGTTTTGCCATGCATCTCCATACCTCACTAATGCCTCATGGGATTGTCAGCCATTTGTTATCTCCTAGATTTCATACTGACTACTGGGCTTTCACAGGGAATGTTCCAGCAGTGCAACAAAACACTGAAATTAGCTAAGCTAATTAGGCTGTATAACATTTGCTAATTTGCAGGTAATGTAAAGAAAAGGCAATGCCCTTCTTGAACTGTATATGTAAAAAATGCAGAATCTCTGCAAGGTGAATGAAGGTCACATCGTGTCCCTGCTGTTCACGAACCCACTGTGTGCGATCGCTTCTTTGCCTCTGCTAAATGCTAAAAGAAAATTGTGCGCTTGATTTCGGCAGGCTGTTTGACCATATGGCCGCATTCATCATGTATCAGCGCTCATTAAAAGAGCCGTCATTTGGCACCGGTGCTCGGCTGGGTGCAGATGCACACACCTGACAACACCCCTGATTCTCTCACCTGAAATCTGCTGCATAACCAGTCTGCTGTTCAGTCAACCCGCACTGTGCCTACTGCATAACCAACCATACGGAGACACACATTCATCCTGAACTGAGATCAGTAGCTTCCCTGAGTGCTCGCGTAACAGCTTCACACACATTCAGCGTGGAACCGCCAACGCAGTGAAACGTGAGATCATAATGGGGTGGTGTGATGTAATGGTCAATGATCCGAAGTGGTAACTGAAAGGTTGGAGGATCAAACCTTATAGGGTTCGATGCAGGAATGATCACCACTGTGCCCTTGAGCAGGACACTTAACCACAGGTTGTTCCTATAACATGTTTACTGTAATGTAAGATCATTTTGGACAACAGTAATGCTTTCTAACTAATGCATGTATTCTGAGTCGTTGCTAGGGCATTGCTACAGTTTCTAGGTGATAGCTAGAGTGTTGCTCTGTGGTTGTTAACTATTTCAATTGCTTTTTATGTTGTTGCTAGGTATTCTGTTTGTTATTCTGGGGTTGTTATGTATTCTGATTGGTTGCTAGGGCATTGCATGCTATTCTAGTTGGCTGCTAGGGCAGTTATACACTCACCTAAAGGATTATTAGGAACACCTGTTCAATTTCTCATTAATGCAATTATCTAATTAACCAATCACATGGCAGTTGCTTCAATGCATTTAGGGGTGTGGTCCTGGTCAAGACAATCTCATGAACTCCAAACGAATGTCAGAATGGGAAAGAAAGGTGATTTAAGCAATTTTGAGCGTGGCATGGTTGTTGGTGCAGACGGGCCGGTCTGAGTATTTCACAATCTGCTCAGTTACTGGGATTTTCACGCACAACCATTTCTAGGGTTTACAAAGAATGGTGTGAAAGGGAAAAACATCCAGTATGCAGCAGTCCTGTAGGCGAACATGCCTTGTTGATGCTAGAGGTCAGAGGAGAATGGGCCGACTGATTCAAGCTGATAGAAGAGCAACTTTGACTGAAATAACCACTCGTTACAACCAGGTATGCAGCAAAGCATTTGTGAAGCCACAACACGCACAACCTTGAGGCGGATGGGCTACAACAGCAGAAGACCCCACCGACTACCACTCATCTCCACTACAAATAGGAAAAAGAGGCTACAGTTTGCAAGAGCTCACCAAAATTGGACAGTTGAAGACTGGAAAAATTGCCTGGTCTGATGAGTCTCGATTTCTTGAAATTCAGATGGTAGAGTCAAATTTGGCGTAAACAGAATGAGAACATGGATCCATCATGCCTTGTTACCACTGTGCAGGCTGGTGGTGGTGGTGTAATGGTGTGGGGGATGTTTTCTTGGCACACTTTAGGCCCCTTAGTGCCAATTGGGCATCGTTTAAATGCCACGGCCTACCTGAGCATTGTTTCTGACCATGTCCATCTTTATGGCACCATGTACCCATCCTCTGATGGCTACTTCCAGCAGGATAATGCACATGTCACAAAGCTCGAATCATTTCAAATTGGTTTCTTGAACATGACAATGAGTTCACTGTACTAAAATGCCCCCCACAGTCACCAGATCTCAACCCAATGAGCATCTTTGGGATGTGGTGGAACAGGAGCTTCGTGCCCTGGATGTGCATCCCACAAATCTCCATCAACTGCAAGATGCTATCCTATCAATATGGGCCAACATTTCTAAAGAATGCTTTCAGCACCTTGTTGAATCAATGCCACGTAGAGATTAAGGCAGTTCTGAAGGTGAAAGGGGGTCAAACACAGTATTAGTATGGTGTTCCTAATAATCCTTTAGGTGAGTGTATGTGGTTGTTAGGTATTTTGACTGGTTGCTAGGACATTTCTAGGTTGTTGCTAGGTATTTGGGATGGTCGCTAAGATATTTTAGGTCATATGACATAGCTAGAGATTCTGGTCATTGCTAGGGTATTTTGAGGTTGTTTCTAGGTATTCTGGTTGGTTGCTAGGTGGTTACTAGGTATTCTGTGTGGTTGCTAAAGCTTTCTGGGTATTCTGTGTGGTTTGCTAGGGCATTGTTAGGTGGTTGCTACTTATTCTGTCATTGCTAGCACATTTCTAGGTGGTTGTTAGGTATTTTGATAGGTTGTTAAAACATTTTTATGTTGTTGCTAGGTATTTTGGGTGGTTGCTATGATATTCTAGGTCGTTGATAGGGATTGTGGTCAATGCTAGGGCATTTCTATGTTGTTCATAAGTTTTCTGGTTGGTTGCTAGGGCATTGCTAGGTGTCTGCTAGGTGGATGTTTACTAGCCCCGGGCAATAGAGCCTAAGAACAGATGTTCTTGTCTAAAATTGTACATGGAGGATTTTCGCTCTAGTGTCTCATCAAAATGCATGGCTAACATACATTATACAGTAGGAAATAGTAAGCCATGGATTGTGATTCACTACAGACAGGGGCTTTAGGCAAGTTGCTTCTTGAAACGTATTTTACCTGATGCGGCCCAGAGAGAGATACAACATAGGGGCCAAACCTAAAGCTAATCTCAAGAATGTATCACATGTCAGAGCTCTGCTTGTTTAGTCTCGTCCATCTCCAGCCCACACTGTTTAACTTGAGCGGTTCTCTGCATCTCACACACAGCACGGAGAGCGACTGCTAACATACGGCACGTTAAATGTCTTCAGCACCAGAGCCTTGTCCCAGATGGCTGCTGGAGTATTGTTTGATTTTCCTTGTCATCAGAATGTTAACACGCATCAGTCTCACCCGACTCTTGGCATCGAATGAAGCTTGAAAGTGGATTTTCCCATCCATATACCAAACCATTATAACAGACTGACAGTGTGTGGTGTTTACAGTTGTACATTCTCACCTGTTCCTTGAATCTTCTGTCTTTTTTCATGTTTTTGAAATTATCTTATGCTCAGTAAGGCTGCATTTGTTTGACAAAAAATACAGTAAAAACAGAAATATTGTAAAATAGTATTACAATTTAAAATAAAGGTTTTCTATTTGAATATCTTTTAAAATGTAATTTATTTCTGTGATGGAAAAGCTGAATTTTCAGCATCATTACTCCAGTCTTCAGTGTCACATAATCCTTCAAAATCATTCTAATATGCTAATTTGGTGCTCAAGAAACAATTATTATCAATGTTGAAAATAGTTGTGCTGACAGAAGCTTTCTGTCCCTCCATTGACAGCCTATGCAACTACCACTCTCAAGCCCCAGAAAGGTAGTAAAGAAATTATAAAAGTAATCCATGTGACTTTAGTGGTTTAACCTTTATGAAGCGACTGCAAAAAACATAATCAATCACTTTATTTACAAAATATGAATCTCCAACCAACGCGCGCGTTCACGCAACAACGTTTGCTCTTGCA
>CM070831.1:10719025-10873438 GCA_036326025.1 Chrosomus eos
TTCTTTTTTCAAATCTAATTGCGCTAGGCTACGTTTCTGTGTACTAGTCATTTTTAAAACAGTTTTAAAAGGGCAGATCTCAGGAAATCCTTGGCCACCTACTTTGATAATTGCCTGGTACACAATATATCCACTTTATTGGAAATCGCTTTGGTCCAAAATTGTAAGAGCAGAGCAGAGTTTGTCTCTTTGTGAGCATTCGGAGAACCAGCAGATACTTTGTCCTTCCTCCGATAAAGGACTTTACTGTTTAAGCACTCCATCTCAAGGACTTCATGAAGAAGATAATATACTGTTGTTTGTGTTTATTGTCACTCCAAAAGTGGGCGAAAGCTCCGTAGAAAAAGCCTCAGGCGTTCTTTCAAAACACGCTAAACAATAAATAAACTCTCTTTATGTCTTTGACAGTGCTTTTGTGTCGTATGCCAAAGCTGTGTTAAACTGAAAGATGTCAGAAGTGGAAAACAAGACAAAAAAAGGAATGAAAATGTTCCCTGTTGATTGTCAGCTCTGGTCTAGAAGAGAGAGGTGTCTTAGCCATCTAATTGAGAAAAATTGCAGAGCGGCAGCCTTTTCAAAATCACTTAGACATTGGATATAATGGTATAGTTCATTCTTTCACAAGTTTCTCCGGTTCTGCGCACATAAATACAATGGTGTGTGCCAGCTGTACTTTGAAACCCTGATTGCAATTAATGTTGAGAAGTTGCTGGGGGAGGAGAAGAATCAAGTCCCTTTTTTATCTCCTTTTGCTAAGAGCCTGTGGGCGGGTTGATGGGGTTGCCTTAACACGTGGGATGTTTCTGAAGGGTTCTGCATTTAAAACAGCGCATACGATTTGAAAACATGAATACAATTCCTGTGATGGAAAATCTGAATTTTCAGCAGATATCAGTCTCACATGATCCTTCAGAAATCATTTTAATATGCTGATTTGGTGCTCAAGATTATCTGCTGCATTATATTTTTGATTTAATGTAAATTAGCAAAAATATGCATTACAACAATGAGGCAGACATTTTGGAAATGATAGAGTCCTCTGAAGAGTATGGATGATTCACCAGCAGGGGCTTAACAAAATGGTTTTAAATATAAAAGAATAGTCCACACAAATATAATGATAACGGCACAGGGAAACGATTATAATGGGAATCACTTTTTTTTTCAGCTAATGAACGATAAAAAGTTTGAGAGCCATGCAAAATCCATCCTTTAAAGACTTTCGAGCATTTGAAGCGGCACGTGACAAATGGTGTGAACGCTAATATAGTTATCATTATACTTAACTTTATAGTTAACAGTCTTTGAGTGAACAGGACTTAAAGGAACCGTATGTAAAATTGTGGCCAAAACTGGTACTGCAATTCATTTTCAGAATTATTATTTCGGAAACATAACAAGGTTTTTTTGGATTCGTAACGTTAGACATTTTTTTATCCGACACGTTTGTAGCTGCAGCTGCTAGTGACTAGTAACACTACTGACTTGTGATTGGTAGATAGGTGCATCAGACCAAAACACAACATGACAACATCAACATCAGTTGAGGGCTGGAACTTCACTTTTCAAATGACAATATCCTGGCCGGACTACTGTTGTCAGTGATATAAGTATTTGAAATGAACAAGATTTCTTAATGTCTAGTGACATAGGGCCATTTTATGATTAATTGAAATACATTTCTTACATACGGTTCCTTTAACTTTAGTCAACATGAAATCAAAATGCTTCCTTTTTTCTTGTTTATTATAAAGGATATATATGTGTTTATGAAATGTCTGTGAAATGTGTTTATTATAAAGGATTTATCCATCCACATCATTATTTGTTTAAAATTCATGTGTAATCTTTAATCAAAAACTCTAATCTCCCCTCCCCTTAAAACGTCTGTTCTCTTCATGACACTTGTCTCGGCGGAGGGTGGGACTTCACAACTGAGTGTAAACTGGCAACTCTCTTTAGCCCTTTTCACACAGAGATTCCGGAAAATACACGGATAATGTGACCCGGCATTTGTCCCGGGATTGTTTGATTTCGGTTCATTCACACTGCCAGTGATTTGCCGGGATCTGTGAGTGCGTTCACACACAACCCGTTAATGTCCCGGAAAGCCGCGTGACGTCAGGATGAGACGTGTAAAGTACGCGTCGAAAACATGTGCACGCGCGCACCTTTCCACAGAGCTGGCGAACGATCGCAGCTTCCGCGCAGATTGTGAGGAGCTCCTGTCTCTGCTTCTTTCCAGTTTGCAGACATTTTTTTTTGTTATTTCTTTGTAGATGACGAACACAAACTTTCTTCTAAGAGCAACAGAGTCGCGCGATGGCACATGCGTCATCACTATTACACACCCCTTACGGCATTGGTTCTGGCTTTTGTTCACACAGCGCGCGTTCCGGGTCTGAACACGGCAATGTTACTAGGTCCTCAACCCGGGATCGATCCCGGCATCAATCCCGGGTCGTGTTCGCGTTCACACAGAAGGCGTTCTGGCAATTTGCCGGGTCCAAAGTGCTGTGTGAAAGGGGCTTTTCTGTTAGGTGCAAAAACAGACTCTTAAAGGGCCTATGTGCGTTTTTCTGAAATTTAAACTCGCGACTGACACCTGTGGCCAAAAAACAGAACTGCTCTTCCTTTCTGCTCGCTCTCGCAGCCAGGGTTGCCAGGTCTGCACAACAAAACCAGCCCAATTGCTCATCAAAACTAACCCAATCACGGCCAAAAATAGTCAAATAGCGTTCCCGGGTGTTTCCCTATAACAATCATGTTCCAGTGAGTAAAACAATCGCATCCACCCGTGCACTACACACAAACAACCCGCAGAAACAGTGCAGGCATACGGACCTGGCAACACTGCTCGTAGCGCTCGTACGTGCGTGTACACTTCACAAGTCATCTGCTGCCTGCAAGGAGGTCAACATTATGTTTACAGAGGTAAGAACAGTCAAAAACATGTATTGTTTGAGATAAGTTTGCGAGTGTAGGCTACTTGCTGACTAGCGGTGGTGGCAGAGTGATCTGAAACGTTTAACATGAACGCGCTTGACGTCACATCCGCAGACAGCGCGGTAGAAAAATCCAACCCGACAGAAAATAGGAAAAATAGGATACAGGCTTATAGGTGCACCCACTGTGAGCGGACAAGGTGTCAGTATGCTCAACAGGAGATGTTTGAGTCATAAATGGTAAAATAAAAAGGCTATTGTTACGTTTATTTTGGGAAAAAAGCTGCATATAGTCCCTTTAAGGATTATAAATCTGGCTGGTAAAACTATGAGAAACAAGCAGGCCTACTGTACCTCTGTCTAACCTTTACACCGTGGCAGTAAAAAGAAAAGCTTCCGCTATGTGACAGATTCTTCCCTCCCATAAAGTTAGTTTCAGGTACATGCATTTGGTAGATGAAAAGGGGCAAGTATAAGAAGACATTTATTCCAACTGCCATTTAAAATAGTATTTTAAGATGAAATTTTGGTAACACTTTATTTTACGACCCGCAAACAACTGCGTAAGTAAACCGAAATTACGGTGTACGTTTCTGTAATTATAGCGTACTTCCGTGTAGGTATAGGGGAACAATATGTTAAGTTTTGGGTAATAAAGGGGTAACAAGCAGATATACAACCTGTAAATAACTGCGTAAGTAAATCGAAATTACGGTGTACATTTCTGTAATTATAGTGTACCTCCGTGTAGGTATAAGGGAACAATATGTTACGTTTTGGGTAGGCTAATAAAGGGGTAACAAGCAGATATACAAGCAAATTATTTATAATGTAATTATTTTAAAACTAACAGGTACCTATTATGTTAATATATTCCAGGCAAAAATTGTACGTCTGTTGTATATAAAAGTTATCATCACATTTCTGGTAAAATATGTTCTTGTGCAATTTTACAGGGTAATTTTGACATCTGTGGGTTGAAAATGAAACGTGTATGGCACAGTATGATAAAAAATGAATTTATTGGCTTTTCTTACTAGATTAATTAATGTTAAATCAACCCACAGATGCCAAAATTAAATGTAAAATTGCACAAGAACATATTTTGCCAGAAATGTGATAACTTTTATATACAACAGACGTACAATTTTTGCCTGGAATATATTAACATAATAGGTACCTGTTAAAATAATTACATTATAAATAATTTGCTTGCATAGCTTGTTACCCCTTTATTACCTTATACCTACACGGAGGTACACTATATTTACAGAAACGTACACCGTAATTTCAGTTTACTTACGAAGTTATTTGCAGGTTGTATACTATCTGCTTGTTACCCCTTTATTACCCCAAACTTAACATATTGTTCCCCTATACCTACACGGAAGTACGTTATAATTACAGAAACGTACACCGTAATTTCGGTTTACTTAAGCAGTTGTTTGCGGGTCGTAAAATAAAGCGTTACCGAAATTTTTATAGGTTCTTATAAGAGTTGTGTTGGTAATTTAATATTTTTGTTTATTCTAAATTGTTGCTTGTGTTTTTTTGTATTATTTGTTGAGTCTTTGTCTAAAGACAATATTCTACCTCTGTGGGGGGATATAGACAATAAAAAATTTGTTGTCTTAAAATTTTTAATTTTGATTCTATTGCTGTGAACAGAAATCCGGTCTGGGCTTGATGTGTCAAACAATCTGGACTATTAGATGTGGATATATTTCACTCTTCTCAGAAAAATGCACCTGTGGTTTTCAGCATTTGGCAGGAGTCGAGCCAGATGCTGTGCATGTGAATTTATGATGTAGGACGAGTCACATGGCCCACTTAGAAAAGCTCCATCTGTGTCTTTAAAAGCGTGAGAAAGCCATGCCAGTTTTGTTATTCTGTCACCGCAAAAGTTCAAGCTTTGTGTCTGTCTCTGCAGTTCACAAGTTCAGGAGTTATATTTAGGGACTGATTGAGCTGCTCTATCTGCTTATGGCTCTTAAACCCAGAGTTTTGTTCCTTTTAGCGTCGCCATATTTCCATGAAGAAGTTTTGATTGGTCACAGGCTTACACACATTGGCGGTAAAACAAGCTCTACACATTTCATTTGTTAATAGGAGACAGCGTATGAAGTGGAAAATGTGAACAGTGTCTGACTGTGTCCAGCCCTGACGTCTGCGCTCTGACTCTTTGGCTGTCACACAATTTCTGCAGAGAAAATGATCTTTAATGGATTCAGAAATCAAATGCGCTGATCCCATAAAATCAAAATTGAAGTTTTTTGGCTTTTATATGAATATGTTGGACTTACTGTTATCTATAAGCTAGTGTGCTCCAAAACAATAACAACATTTTCATTTAGAAGATATAAGCATTCAAAACTTACAGTCTCTCATGTCCGCCAACATGGATCAAGGATTTTGATGACATCACTCTGCATTTCAGCTTCTCATCAGATTTTCTGTCCAATCAAATGCTCTCTAGAATCGAAAGCGTCCCGTCCCCTACAATATAAATAGATATTGAAGCTGCAGCTAAAATCAGTCACTTATTCACACATTTACTGATTTCTACATGGTGAATGGCACATAGTGCACTATATAGAGGATAGGGATCGATTCAGACAGTATAATATATATTTTCCATTGGGGCGAAAAAAGTCTGGTTTCACCTTAGTGTCACTGTGCATAGCTGTAGCTGAATAGTTAGGGCTACTACGCTACTGTATTTTAATAGTGGTCATTATGGTGGTACTTGGAGAGCCACATATTTTCTGAGGTGGTACATGGTGTAAAAAGTTTAAGAACCACTGCTTACAGAATGCTATAATTTAAAGCGATATAGTAGATTAGGAGGAGAAACTGAGGCTTTACCGAGCTCAGCGGCTCTGGTCGAGCTGTGATATTAAATGAAACGCTATTGGCTATTTAAAAAAGGGGAGGAGCTGTTTGATATGTCTCGCCCTGAAACAGGGTAAGACAAAAACACGTTTTGGAAGATTGATTATGTATTGACTCATTATTAAAATTTTGTTAATAAAAAAAAAAAATGTTTTTACATAGTGTACCTTAAATGTTCTGCATGAAAACGAGGCTTGGATATATTGGCCTCCTCCTCTCACATCCTTAATCACTTGTGATCCCGCGCGTGTTCGTCTCTGATGTTACTTCTGATCCAGCTGGCTGATAGAAACGCGAGTCAAACGTCTTCAGTATTCCTTTGCGCTCCCATCTCTCCTCCCTCCTCGCTCTCCTTTGGGTTCATGTCATGGTGATGGATTTAACCCAAATAAACTAATTTATCTTTCAATTAGTGCCAGGCCCATAATATGCTGTGGATTATGAAGTAATCCAGGCACTGAGCACTGTGAGGAGGAGTGGGACCACACCTATTTAAACACTGTCGTGGAAATCGCTCTCTGCCGTCAACACAGCCAAACACGTACGTCATTGTTGGTGCTTTCATGGACCGTTTCCTCCGGCTGATTTGAATTTTGACTATTATCATTATTCTGATTTATTTGTTTGGCTGTGGATGAGTAATGCGGTCAGGAGGTGGGAGGGTGTGCGTTTCAACTCCAAATGTAGAAGGTACATGGGCCCCTGTGCCTGGCTATCAATCATCTGTGGGGGAAAAAAGGAGAAATATCACATATAAAAGTTCAGAATAAATGTACATGTTTTCAAAACATTATTTCAAGGCACTCTGCCAAAGTTCCTTTAAGTCAAGTCAGTTTCATGTATAGGTCTAATATCTGGAAAGAGCTATCCATTCAGCGCAGTCTCATCCCAAGAAGTCATATACTGACGTCTTGGGACGTCTTTTGACCATACGTCAATATCCGCCTTTTTAGGGTACCCTTAAACGTCGGTTAGATGACGTTATCGGATCCTAACTCTACCCCAGACCTAAACCTACCCCTAAACCTACGACGTCACCTACTGACGTAAAAGGTAAAACGTCAGTTGTATGACGTCCCAGGATCGTCATTTACCGACGTTTAAGGGTACCCTAAAAAGGCGGATATTGACGTATGGTCAAAAGACGTCCCAAGACGTCAATATATGACTTCTTGGGATGAGACTGTGTTAATCCATTAGCGTTTCCATTCATCTTCATGGCACTTGTTCAGCTAGTGCAGGAGCCCCTGAAAGTACGTGATTAGTGTTGCATTGCTTTTATACAACAGATCAATGAACAAGAAGTCAATATTAAGAAACTTACATTTTAAAAACAATATTGCTCAACATAGGCTTGGAAAAAACGACCCAGAACAAAAGAAAAAATTAATTCAAAGAAATTGAAGATAACTGTAGTTAGAAGAGACGTTCTCGCAGCAGTGTTTACTAGATTTTGTCATTTAATGACAGGATAAATTACACAAAGTATACTGAGCATTTATTGTTATTTTTTTAAAATGGAAATATAATAAAACATTGCAAGATTTATAATGTTAATTATTGCAGAAATGCCTCAGCATAGTTTTTCCTGAATGTGAAAGTGTTTTTGTGCAACCAGTTCAGTAAACGATTCAATGACTCACTCATAAAGACAGCTATTTGTTACGTTCCTAGATAAATCAGTGTGTATGAGTGATTCATTTACTTGCTTACTTGCAACCTGCTCTAAAAAAAACAAAGAAGCACAGGCGGAGTGAGAAGTCCCAGTCTTAACACTCTTGAGATGTCGCTCTACCAATCAAATTCGAGTATAGTAACTAACTAACTAAAAAACGCATAGGCTATACTCACCTTCTTTGTCGCACTGCATGCTTGCGAATCACCCTCTACAGTATATCCGGGCACCACCATTTTCATAATGTAATGAAAGAAAAAACACCACTTTCATAACCTTATTCTTTAACAAATTAATTATAAAATAAATATACCAATTATTAACCTAATTTGGGCTGTCACTCAAACCTAGTGTCCAGAATGCTTAAGGAGAACGTGAACACCGTACTTTAACAGGGGAATTCCGTTCGACACCTCGCAAAAGCCTCTAATGAATTTGAATGAGGACTCTATTTGTTTTCCATGTTTTATTTATTTTCTTGCTTTTCGCAGTAAATTAAATCGACCTCACCAATGCCTATATTAATCCTGAGTAATACATCGGCCTGCCATTCTGATTATATTCTTGTTGCGGAGCTGTTCGTTATTGATTTCCCCCTCCCTTTTCTCTCTCTCCATCTTTTTACGTCTCCCCTCTCTCCCTTGTTTAAGACTTTAAAAGAAGTAGTTCACCCAAAAATAAATTCCTCCATCATGCACTCACCCTCATGTTCCAAACCCATATTTTTTCCCAATGACTCCAAACTCTTTGTTATACGATAGCATTGTGTGAAGAACAGATTATGTTTAAGTGATTTTCGCTCTGTTTCTTCAGCTTTACTTTGCAAGATCATGAGAGGTAGCGATATCTGATTAATTAATGAATCGTTCATTTGATGTGAATCATTTAAATAAATCATAAGCTTTAATGAATCTGACTAATTTGGTTCTAGTGAACTGACTAGAGCTGTTTGCAGATTTTTACAACTATCAAATGTACATTTAAATGTTAGTATGTTCCTCAAACATACTGTTGTTAAGTTGCTTTACATTATATTTACATAATTATCTTTAAGGCACTTTTGCATGCTTTTTGACTTTGGCAGTGAGAGAAGAGATGAGCAAAATTCATAATTTCTCTTGAATGTAGTTGTGGAACAAGAGCGTAAATAAATTTGGATGGAAAGATGGAATTTCATTTTTGAGGTGAACTATCGCTTTTAAGGCGTCTGTTATTTTGTGCTCTTATAGCTCAAATCCTATTAGAGTCTTCTGGTGGGTGGCGCACAGGTCTTTAAGAGAGACTGACAAGAGCTGCAATACAGGGTGACTGTGACCTTTTAGACTGTGCCCTCCTCCTCTGCCTTTCGCACAGCCTCCCATTTAATGGTCTCCACTTTCCTCTGACCTGTGGCTTTACTTTGACGTTTTTCATATTGGTTCATTACACCAAGTCTGTAGAAGTGTTGTTTTCCCTTTGCCCTGCATAGCTCAAATACCTGACTCTCATCCGAGTGGGCTGGAGATCCTTGTGGCAAAGATAGCACTTGTTCGGCAGAGTGAACTCAAAATATACCAGTCTCCCTGCCATTTTTTTCTCTCTAGATAGTGAGATTACAGTATCTCTAAGACATGGCCTTTCAGCTGTGGTTGAAAAAAAGCCTCCACCCTCTGTCAACATGATGGGAGTGAATGTGATATCTAGACAAATGCTGGCAATGCTTTTAAGTGGATCAGATTAATTTTAAAAGTCTGTGCGAAAGTCACAGCGAAGGAATTTGGAAAGAATCGACTGCAGCGCCGTTCAGATTTGCCAGATCATTTTGTTCCAGAAAATTCAAGATATTTTTAGTAGGATGTAAATTTATTATGTTATAGAACTCGTGCATTCCAAATAAGTGAATGGGACTTTCGGGAAAGTCTGGAATTTTCTGGGCATCTATTCTATAACATAAAAAAGTGTGTGTTGAATCACATTTGACGAAAAAAAAAGTTGCACCACTGTCCTAAAGAACGCTTATGATTCACTGCTGGTGTGTTTTTGGCCGTCACTCTCACCTTGTGACTGATTTTTCCTAATATGACCGGGCAGAAAAGTATGCAAGCTAGGACAGTCTTAAAAAGGGTTTTGAAACATCTGAATTTTATCTGCTTTTTAAGTTGAACATAGAAAGAAGACAGAATTGTATGGGTTTACTTACTATTGTAGCAGTTTAGTTAGACCTTGAAGAGCTTGCATTTAGATAGATCAAAGCTGAGAAAAAAGAGCGGAAGGACATAAACTGTGAAGGGCAACACAATGTGAAGAGAATAAAGACTTTGCCAGTAAAATTCATCCTCAAGGATGGCGTTGTTGCAGAAACCCATGGCACAGATAGATGTGCTGGTACAGAGTCCTTCTTTGTGCTATGAAGCCCCTTGTTAAATGTCCTGCAGATAACAAGAAATATTGCAATTTAATAATAGTCTAGTCTCATCACTAGCATTAATACTACAAGCAACACATAACTCAGCCAATACAATTTGTGCTATAATGATAATATTTGTTCTATTACTTTCCTAAGCAATTGAACCATTTTTGCCAGTCAGACAATAACAAGAATATAAAATCCTATAGGGAACCAAACCAAATACTGTTAAATGCAAAGAGCAAAATCATCTAATTCACAGTGAAAAGCCATAAACTGACATTCCCAGAATGCGTGCCAGCTCACATTTGATGGTTTTTAATTCGATTAATTATGTTTCTTCTAAGGTTTTTGTTATCAGTTATGTCCATTAGGGTTTTATGTTACATCTTCTGTTGTTAAATTATTTAGTGTCTCGTGTGCTACCATGATTGTGTTTTGTATTTGTGTATACATGACATTTACCTCAGCTTATGGAAAAGCTACTTGTAATGAACTTTGATGTGGTTTTATCTTTATTATGCACTGTAAAAAGTGAACAATTGGATCAACCTAAAAAAATTACTTCAATTGGTAACACCTAAAAAAATTAAGTTTTCTCAACTTAAATTATCACGTTTTAACGTTTTAACTTAATTTTTTTAGGTGTTACCAATTGAAGTAATTTTTTTAGGTTGATCCAACTGTTCACTTTTTACAGTGTGGTTACAAAACATTACAAAAATTACCACATGGTCTTGCTAATTCAGCAGAAAAGGGCTGTACCAGTTAATTTTTTTTAGTTGCAAATTATAGTTTTAAACTGTTCAATTTACAGGATGTTCTGTAAATGTGTTTGCATTTTTACTGTGTTTTTACTAAATTATTCCTGCAACCACATCTGCCAGTTTTTTCCTGTAAAAATTACATATTTTTTTACAGTGTATTTTGTTTTTAAATGTTTTATTTTGAGCTAACGTTTATTTTTTTTTCATGTAACAAAATAATTTTTTTATGGTTTTCATTTTAGTTCACTAATAACCCAACTCTCAAGTGCATCAAGGCGTGAGCCTGTGCACAACACTTCATGGGAAATTAGCACTGGAGTTGGGTCGTTTCATGCTGCATGCTCTTCAGGAAGTGAGTAAGGTATCTAACATTCATGCTTTCATGGGGAGCCAAAAAAGCCATGAGTAGCAGGAACATTTTCGGGAAGACAATACGGAGTAAAAGATGACTCACCCTGAGGAATTTAGAGTAACCACAATACTGACCAAAATACAGAGATAGAGAAAGTGAGGGAGAAAGAGAGAAACAAGTGAAGAAGATGAAAGGATAAATGAAAATTTCTCAAATCTACTATTCCACAATTGTTATTTTAACCAATACCTCTGGAGGCATTTTACTTACTCCAGTGCAGGGCAAGATTGTGACCTTTGTAACATCACAGTTCCTGGTTCGCATACAGCCCTGATATCACATCCTTCATTTTTCATCCAGCATGCCAGATCTGTAACTAACCTACATTAGTCCCCTGTGGGTGCATGTACATGACAGCAATTTTCTCCAGTGTCAATAAATCAATATTTGCTCTATGCACGATTCATGCGACTCTTAATGCTTTTCATTGTTCAGCTCACATGTATAGGCTGTGTCTGAATTCCTACACATTCATAACATGTATTAAATTGGACAAAGAACTAACTTCTCAGCCTTTGATGAATTACATTCTTTATACAGGAGTAAAAACATTCTCAAATACTGTATGCTACATCCACCCTTGACTTTCAACAAGTCAACAATCAGGTATACAATTGAGCCAGAAGGAGCAGCTCTCTTGATACATAAAAAAGAGCAGCCTGACTCAGACTACTCTATCTTTTTTACTCTATCGATTTTTATTTTATTTTTGCTACAGTGGTCACAGTTTTTCAGTGACCCCACCACAAAAGAATGATCCATTTTTATTTTTAGCAATGTATTTTTATATTTGTTAGAAATAATATTTACACTACCGTTCAAACGTTTTGACAGTTAAACACATTTTTTTCTAAATGTTACACTGTAAAAAGTGATAATCTTCATGCTTAATTGAAATTGTTTTAATTAAAAAATACAAAAAAATGTAAATTACTTAATTTTAAAGGTATACAATATGCATGATTTTTCACCACCAGGGGTCGCTAACCTCTTACAATAATAAGGGCGTATATTGATGACGTATATTCCGCATTAAGCAGAATTATGGATCTTCTCATCAAGCTGATGGATCTTTTATGGATGAGTGAATACATTGATGTTTTTAACACGACTGTATGAAGCAGGGCGCGATTGCTAGACGTATACCAGCGCCACACGCAACGCGAGTCCCGTGGATATAAAGGTATACGCAAGTGCTGAATACTCACACAGGTCAGTTTATTAGACAAATTAAACTTGAGGTAACGCAGCGCTGTTTCACTTATGCTCTAACACTATCACACTAAACTGCATTTGAGTGTGTTGAATGTTGTTAGTTAGGTTGTTTGTTGGCTGTATGAGACTAAGTAAGCTAGATCAACATTAGAATAACATACAGACCATATTCTAATATTTCATCATGTTGAACTAAATAACATTGATTAGTTTTATGTACATTTGCTCACCTGGATAAAGTACACGCAACACTCGCGTCTCTGTCAAGTCGAAGTTAGTCCATAGACTGTAAAAAAAATGGACAAAGCGTCTGTGACGTCACCCATAGACTTTCCGAATAATGGTTCTGATGCCGTTTATGGGGGGTATGGGCGGCGCCATCTTTTAAAATCTCGGGAAAGCCTAACCCTGCCCACCTTCTGGTAAATCCATATATGGTTAAAAGGACGGGCTTTGTGTGAGACTGAGCCAGCCGGTGGATGCGCCTCTTCATCCAAGCAGCCTCAGCTATCTGTAACATTACTATTGCGACTTGCGAGTGTACACAAATATAAGTAAACACTTTGCAGATTGAATGTCCTTTATGAACAAAATGACGGAATATGTTTTTATGCTTCCATTGTTCGATCGTGCCCGCGCAACACACACACGCACACACACACACAGTTCGATGGTGCCTGCGTCTGTCTCTCTCTCTCTCTCTCTCTCTCTCTCTCTCTCTCTCCACACACACACACACACACACACACACACAGAGTTCAATCGTACCTCTCTCTGAGGCGATTTAATGCTAACTGTTGCAGTGCCACTGCCCACAAACATTGATGCTAAATACAAATACTGCTAACTACGTGAAATAGTAGTGGAATGTCACTTACCGGAAAAAATGGAGCGAAGTAACTTACTCCTACAGTGTCGGTTAGTGCAGTTTATAGCAGAGCAACCCTTTTTATTCACGATATTTCAATACAAATGTTCAGAAAGGATACAGAGGTGGTATGATGTGTTGTGTCAGATCATGGCCGAGAGACGTCAAATTTCACTCGGCGCAGCCCGTTATCAGCTGTCAATCAAAGTTAACCACGCCCTTATTTGTCATACATTTTATATCTAAATACGATCTAAACTAACGAGTTAGAAAAAAATTCACCCCCCTCACAGTTGTCAGGCACTCGGTACCTATCGAAAAATACAATAAAAGTCCATGGGACCAACCTGTAAAAGCATGAATTTATGCTGTGAAAACGGACATTTTAACATGGGGTCTATGGACATTTGCTCACTTTTGGGACCTGCCCCTAGCGGATTTTCGATGTATTGCAGTTTTTCGCACTTCCGGGTAGGCTTCATTTATGAGATTGGAATGTTGCCGCTTGAGTTAGTCGCGGACGTTAAGCTCTCGGCATCTCGAAAGATGTTGATCTTCATTTTAGTCCTCTTTTTGTCTCAAAGTCTGCTTGCCATGGTCCATTATGTTTGAACAAAACAACAGCAGCGTGAGCGTCCTGCTAGTCATAACCCAGTTGTCAACGTATGTCATCATGGTTACTATTGCAGTGCGAGGTCAAACCTGGCGGAAACCGGGGGTAACGCGGATATGACGTCATTGACTCCTGCTCACACGCCCCGTTTCCTTGGTTAAAATCGCAATTTTCGCACGATTTACAAATAGTTGGAAACATTTGGGATATTGTAAGTAATCAACTAAACAAAATATATAACATTGGCCTAGTGGTTTTTGGATATTTTACTGCAAAAATCCTACATATTGTACCTTTGAGGCAATGGGTTTCTTCACTTTTTTAAGTTCATTTTATGGGTTTACTTACTATTGTAGCAGTTTGGTAAGACCTTGAAGAGCTTGCATTCAGATAGATCAAAGCAGAGAAAAAAAGAGAGGAAGAACATAAACTGTGAAGGGCAACACAATGTGAAGAGAATAAAGACTTTTTTAAAGCCAATTTTAAAGCTTATCTTAAAAGCCCCAAAGTTTTGAACGGTATATATACTTTTTTTTTTATACAAGACCATTCTAGTAATTTTGACAAAACCTCATATGTTATCCAGCTAGATAACATTATCTTGGTGACAAATCAGCAGAATTTACATCAACGTAGAATGATTTTCAGTGGCAACGCAGCACTAGCCTGAATTTACAAGTGACAATTCTGTTCTGTAAAATATAATGTCAACAACTGGAATATGATCAACATGAATTAGCTCAGACCTTTTTGTTCAGTCCAAGTTCATTTTGGCTCTCTATAATAATGTCTGACATTTACGACCCACTCCCAAAACATTTTGTGGAAACGTGCTGCCCTCTGAGGCGTAAAAGTGCATCTCGCTTTCCTTTACAGATAAAACTTCCTGTCTGGCTTGATACAGAAGCCGCTGTGGATGGCTCTGTAAATAACTTCAGCCAATGGCTTTACCGACATTTAGTAGTGAGAGAATGGTTTGAAGCTCTGCCAACATTAACAGAGAATAATTTGGGTCCAAAATACAGTTACCGGAAATTGGCCAGCCCAACAGGAAGCATGGGAAGAGGAGTTGCCTTACCCTGCGGAAGCTCTGTTGACTCTTCTGGCAGCAGGACCGTGTCTACTAACAGCGCTGCAGGTCATGGAAGAGCATTTCTCACTGCATGACGGTATATAGGGAGTTATTCTGAAACTGAAGCTTCCTACAAGCTACTCATAATTTACAGCAGACAGTCTACAGTCCAGTCAATCGAGTGCTATACAATAAGTTGCTAAAAAATGTAGCTATAAAAATTTCTGGTAACACTTTATTTTGATAGTCCCTTTTGAACATTCTACTACTATTAGTAACTTTGCAACCACATGTCAACTAACTCTCATTAGAGTATTAGACTGTGCTGTGATGGTCCTCCAACAAATATTCTACTGACTAGAAGTAATTTTGCTACTATATTAACTTATTCTAACCCTAAACCTACAAGTCTACTAATATTCTACTAACACTCTAATGAGAGTTAGTAGACATGTGCAACATTACTTATAGTCAACATAATGTGTTAAAGTGAAACCCAATTTTGTTAACAATTTAGCTATATTGCTAATAAGCTATTTACATCACCAAGATGGCGCCGCGGATGGCTGCCTCGGTGCGGAGCTCTCCAGTTATTGTGTTGTTTTTGTTTGTTTGTCCTGTGTTTAGTCATTATTTTCCTATCAGCTTCACCAAAGACGAACTACTGGACATTAGGAAACACACACCAGATAACTTTTCTACAGTTTTTGATAATTCAGACGTTTTGCTGGACATTCTCGTCGGAGGGGCAGCGCTGTTGTTCAAACGCGCGCTCAAACGCAAACGAGGAAAGCGAGCGGGCGCGCTGGTGAAACTCCGCGAGCGCGGCCTGCGCACTGCACTCCCTAGTATTCATCTTGCGAATCTCCGATCCCTTCCTAACAAAATGGACGAACTTCTCCTCCTCACCCGGATTAACAAGGATTTTTTAAACTCTGCTGCTCTGTGCTTCACTGAAACCTGGCTAAGTGAAGCCATACCGGACAACGCAATACATCTGCCGGGCTTCCAGCTGTTCCGAGCGGATCGCATCGCGGAGCTAACGGGGAAGACGAGAGGTGGTGGATTGTGTTTCTACATTAACGAAAGTTGGTGTTCAGATGTAACAACACTGAAGAAGATGTGCTCTCCTAATTTAGAGGCGATCTTCATAAACTGTAAACCTTTCTACTCGCCACGGGAGTTTTCCTCTTTCATTCTCGTGAATGTTTACATCCCTCCAGACGCGTGCGTGAGCGCGGCACTACAACAGCTGGCTGAACAAATAGCCGAAACGGAACAAAGGTACCCAGACTCTCTTTTAATAATTCTAGGGGATTTTAACAAAGCAAATCTTTCCCGTGAACTTCCAAAATACAGACAGCACGTTACATGTCCCACAAGAGACAGTAATATACTGGACCACTGTTACACCACAATAAAGAATGCGTATCACTCCGTTCCACGAGCAGCTTTGGGGCTCTCTGATCACTGTTTGGTTCATCTTATACCGACCTACAGGCAGAAACTGAAATCAGCTAAACCTGTAATAAGGACTGTAAAAAGATGGACTAATGAAGCAGAGCAGGATCTACAGGCCTGCTTCGATTGCACTGATTGGACTGTTTTTGAAGCTGCTACCAACGATCTGGATGAGCTCACAGATACTGTTACATCATATATCAGTTTCTGTGAGGATACATGCATTCCTACCAGGACATTCTTATCATTCACCAATGATAAACCATGGTTTACTGGGAAACTCAAACAGCTTCGTCATGCCAAAGAGGATGCTCACAAAAGTGGGGATAAAATCTTGTATAACCATGCCAAGAACAGACTGACAAAGGAGATCAGAGTTGCTAAAAGAGCCTACTCTGAAAAGCTGAAAAACCAGTTTTCATCCAACGACCCATCATCAGTCTGGAATGGCCTGAAGAACATCACCAATTACAAGTCACCATCCTCCCGATCTGTGGACAATCCACACCTGGCTGATGATTTAAACTCATTTTACTGCAGGTTTGAAAAGCCCTCATTCACACCTCTCACCGGCTCTGACCTGCAGTTCACACATCCACCATCACCTCCTACACCCCCTCCTCTCCCCCCTCCTGCCATCCAACCTGAGCTTAAGGTCTGTGTGGAGGACGTGAGCCGAGTCTTCAAAAAACAGAAGACTAGGAAAGCCTCAGGCCCAGACGGCATCTCGTCTGCTTGTCTAAAAGCCTGCGCTGACCAACTGGCCCCGGTCTTCACGCAGATCTTCAACAGATCATTGGAGCAATGTGAAGTTCCCTGCTGCTTCAAACGCTCCACTATCATTCCGGTCCCCAAAAAAACCAAAATCACTGGACTTAATGACTACAGACCTGTCGCTCTCACGTCCGTGGTCATGAAGTCGTTTGAAAGACTGGTGTTGGCCCACCTGAAGGACATCACTGGACCCCTGCTGGATCCTTTTCAGTTTGCTTACAGAGCAAACAGGTCTGTGGATGATGCAGTCAACATGGGACTGCATTATATCCTGCAACATCTCGACAGACCTGGGACTTATGCAAGGATCCTCTTTGTGGACTTCAGTTCGGCCTTCAATACCATCATGCCTGATCTACTCACAGACAAACTGACCCAGCTCTCCATTCCATCCTCGATCTGTCAGTGGATCTCCAGCTTCCTGACGGACCGGCAGCAGCTCGTGAGACTGGGGAAACACACATCCAGGACTCTCACCACCAGCACTGGCGCCCCCCAAGGGTGCGTTCTCTCCCCACTGCTCTTCTCCCTGTACACTAACGACTGCACTTCTAAAGACCCCACTGTCAAGCTCCTGAAATTTGCAGACGACACCACTGTCATCGGTCTCATCCGAAACGGTGACGAGTCTGCTTACAGACTGGAGGTTGAACAGCTGGCTGTCTGGTGCAGTTATAACAACCTTGAGCTGAACACGCTCAAAACAGTGGAGATGACCGTGGACTTCAGGAGGAACAGCCCAGCACTCCCCCCACTCACCATCATGAACAGCACTGTGGAAGCAGTGGAGTCATTCAGGTTCCTGGGCACTATCATCTCTCAGGACCTGAAGTGGGACAATCACATTGACTCCATTGTGAAAAAGGCCCATCAGAGACTGTATTTCCTTCGCCAGCTGAGGAAGTTCAACCTGCCACAGGAGCTGCTGATTCAGTTCTACTCAGCCGTCATCGAGTCTGTCCTATGCACTTCCATCACTGTCTGGTTTGGTTCAGCTACCAAATCAGACATCATGAGACTACAGCGGACAGTCCGGACTGCAGAGAGGATCATTGGTGCCCCCCTGCCAACCCTCCAGGACCTGTACTCTTCCAGAGTGAGGAAGAGAGCAGGTAAAATCATCACAGACTCCACTCACCCTGGACACCACCTGTTTGAACTGTTACCGTCAAGACGGAGACTCAGATCACTGGCCACAAGAACATCTCGGCACAGGAACAGTTTCTTCCCACAGGCCATTTCCCTCCTGAACAGTTAACATATCTCCCAAGGCATATGCCTTTAAGTGCAATACCCCCACTGTTTAGTGCAATATCTCCTAAACTCAGGTTATTTATATTTATATTTATTCATACTATTCAAAATACTGTATATATGTTCATAATCCGAAAATGTTTATTCTGACTAAACCCAACCGTGGCCTTATATTTTATATTTTATAGTATTTTCATATATATATATATATATATTTTTTTTTTTTATAATTTTATTTTATTTTTAGATTTTGTATCACTGTTTCTTGTTGTATTTGTATCTGTATATGTGCACTGGAAGCTTCAGTACCAAAGAAAATTCCTTGTGTGTGCAAGCACACTTGGCAATAAAGCTCTTTCTGATTCTGATTCTGATTCTGATTCTACTACAACAGTATACTTTTAATAAACAAGTATAAAATGTATTTTTCCGTCAGATTTATAATATTTTCCATGACAAAATACAGTATTATTTTTCAGACAAAGCAGTATTTATTAGTAAAAAACAACAACAATAAGGATCATTTGACAACATTAGGAATTGGTATATCAGGGGCAATATCACTGATTTCAATACCTCTAATAAATGGAACATTTTTGCGATTTCTGAGAGCCATCTTTTAGTATTCCGGTTTTCTTTTTTTCTGTTTTCGTACAGAACATGATCTATCATTATTTATCTATACTTTTGTCCAAAGTGACTTACATTGCATTTAGGTAATAAATATTATCAGTTAATATATAAACTTATATAATAAACGTATTTATGCTGTTCATAAATAAACGTATAGACCAGAAGTCACACATTATAATAAATATCACCTTTTCATTAATAATTAAGTTTTCAGGGCCCGGTTCCCCGATAACGCTCACTCTTAGCTCGCTAAGAAGACTCGAATGATATATCTTACCAAAGTTGTTTAAGTTCCTAAGTGTGTTCCCCGAAGTGTCCCTTAGGAAGCTTCTTAACACGCTGCCTCTTACGTTCGGCGTTACAAAGGCGCTGTCCCAAGTGAAGGTGCTGAATTAGTTGGCATCGATTGCTCAGGAATCGATTTTCCACTTCACGCGAAGGTGCATTACGCCGTAAGTAAGTAAGACAACACGTTTTATGCAAATGAAACATTCCTCAAATTATTCCAGTAACATTTATTTTAACATAGTTTAAGTTATCAGTAAAATATAGACTATTAATTAAATTATCAAATGGTCAAATGTTCACACGATATGTTGAGGTAGACCAGGGGTAGGGAACGTCGGTCCTGGAGAGCCACAGCCCTGCAGAGTTTAGCTCCAACCCTGAAAAAAACTCACCTGATTGTAGCCTTAATGATCCTAAAGACATTGATTAGCTGGTTCAGGTGTGTTTGATTAGGGTTGGAACTAAACTCTGCAGGGCTATGGCTCTCCAGGACCAACGTTCCCCACCCCTGAGGTAGACAAACCGGGTATCCCTTGCTAATCATCCACCCTCCTTATCCCGTTGTGCAACTTGTGCCGCTTCTTGACATGGGTTTAACGACTTCTAAAAATTATGTAATACACTTTTTATATAAATGGTAAGGTACTTTACAATCAAAATTGATTGGCAAGCAGCTGCAGTTATTCTGTTTAATGCGGTATTGATTGCCATTGGTTAATGTTTTCAATAAAAAGCAACCTATCTACAATGAACAGAGAGAGAGTTAGATACAGAATATGGTGGGGAAGCAATGTAAAAAAAGGGCACCAAGTGTCACGTTTCTGTATGTTTGAGTTCTGTTTTTGTGATCTTGGTTTCCCCTGTCTTTGTGGTTTTTGGTTTAGCCCTGTTAAGTTTTCCCGCTCCTCGTTTGTGTTCAGTTTCCTCACCTGTGTTCTGTTCATTATCCAATTATTCCTTGTGTATTTAAGCCCTGTGTTTTCCCTCAGTGTTTGTCGATCGTCGTCCATGTGTGGTTGTGTGTTTCTGATTTCCTGGAGTTTTGTTCCTGTTTAAGTTTGGAAAGTTTTCATTTTGGTATTAAATCATTTATATTGAAGCTTTCGTGTCCTCGTCTTCAGCACCTGCACAAACCCTGACAGAACGATCGACCTTTAAAAGAAAAACCTCCAGTGTAGGCCTCCAGTCGAACATGGAGAATGATAAGCGGGCCTTCGTGGGAACCCGGATGGCCATATTTCGCGGGACCCGTGGAGGCCGCAGTAGAGGCGGTGGTCGAGAGCAGTCCCGACACCACTCTCCAATCTGGCCCCTCTTCGAGCCTGGGTTGATTCCGTTCAGCCCAGCCAAGCCTGCACCACTGGTTCCATCCAGCCAACCCGCGCCAGTGCCCATTGATCCTGCGCCTGATCCATTTGATGACCTCCCAGAGCTTCTTCCGCCAGAGACCGTCCCGCCAGAGACCAGCCAGCCTGAGCCCGTCGCCTGCCCGCCAGAGCCTGAGCCCGTCGCCTGCCCGCCAGAGCCTGAGACCGTTGCCTGCCCGCTAGAGCATGAATCTAGCCCCAAGTCCCATGATGTGCTGGCCCCGTCCAGTTCCGAGTCCCTTGATTTGCTGAGCCCGTCCAGTTCCGAATCCCCTGATGTGCTGGTCCCGTCCAGTTCCGAGTCCCATGTTGACCCAGAACCAGAGCCAGAGCCCGTTGACCCAGAGCCAGCGCCAGAGCCCGTTGACCCAGAGCCAGAGCCCGTTGACCCAGAGCCAGAGCCCGTTGACCCAGAGCCAGAGCCCGTTGACCCAGAGCCAGAGCCCGTTGACCCAGAGCCAGAGCCCGTTGACCCAGAGCCAAAGCCCGTTGACCCAGAGCCAGAGCCCGTTGACCCAGAGCCAGAGCCCGTTGACCCAGAGCCAGAGCCCGTTGACCCAGAGCCAGAGCCCGTTGACCCAGCGCCAGAGCCCATTGACCCAGCGCCAGAGCCCGTTGACCCAGCGCCAGACCCAGAGCCCGTTGACCCAGACCCAGAGCCCGTTGACCCAGAACCCGTTGACCCAGCGCCCGTTGATGTCAAGTCAGTTCCCGATCATGAGCCTGTCCTCCCCAAGAAAATTTTGGGGGGGCGCCATACGCCTTCGCCGTGGCCGGCCAAAGATCCACGGAGGCCCGAAAAGATAACACCGCCATGGCCACCTGAAGGGTCTATACCGCCATGGCCACCCGAAGGGTCTTCACCGCCGTGGCCACCTGAAGGGTCCTCACCGCCATGGCCACCTGAAGGGTCTGCACCGCCATGGCCACCTGAAGGGTCTTCACCGCCATGGCCACCTGAAGGGTCTGCACCGCCATGGCCACCTGAAGGGTCTGCACCGCCATGGCCACCTGAAGGGTCTTCACCACCACGGCCACCTGAAGGGTCTTCACCGCCGTGGCCACCTGAAGAGCCAGTACCGCCCTGGACGCCCGAGGGTCCCACAGCTCCGCCTTGGACGCCCGAGGGTCACACAGCACCGCCCTGGACGCCCGAGGGTCCCACAGCACCGCCCTGGACGCCCGAGGGTCCCACAGCTCCGCCTTGGACGCCCGAGGGTCCCACAGCTCCGCCTTGGTCACGACCACAGCCTGTTCCGCCTTGGTCACGCCCGCAGCCTGCTCCGCCCTGGAGGCTTCCTGGACCTGCACCATGCCCTCGTCAGCCTCCAGGGCGCCCACCCTCCCACCCCTTTGGATGTTATACGGCGCGAGGTCGCGCCTTCGGGAAGGGGGGAGGTAGTGTCACGTTTCTGTATGTTTGAGTTCTGTTTTTGTGATCTTGGTTTCCCCTGTCTTTGTGGTTTTTGGTTTAGCCCTGTTAAGTTTTCCCGCTCCTCGTTTGTGTTCAGTTTCCTCACCTGTGTTCTGTTCATTATCCAATTATTCCTTGTGTATTTAAGCCTGTGTTTTCCCTCAGTGTTTGTCGATCGTCGTCCATGTGTGGTTGTGTGTTTCTGATTTCCTGGAGTTTTGTTCCTGTTTAAGTTTGAAAAGTTTTCATTTTGTTATTAAAAACATTTATATTGAAGCTTTCGTGTCCTCGTCTTCAGCCACCTGCACAGCAACCCTGACACCAAGCTTCTCGTCAGAGGAACTTGAAGTTTTGCTGGACGAGGTGACCTTGCACAAGGTGACACTGTCTTCCAGCTTTCGGAATAACTTGTGCAACAGTCAGAAACAAAAACGCAGAAACATTAAACGCTTTAATGCCATTACGAAATAGCCTAGGCTTACCACCATATTAGTTCTGATACCAAATAAAGTCAACTTCATAAATAGGCCTGTATCCATTGCGAACATATTTTATTATTAGTCTTCAAAATGTCCATAACATAAAATCATTGTTGAGCCACAACATTGTCAACATACCATAGTTTGACTTGTACTGCGCTGCATGCGTTGATTTCTAAAGACTGCTGCACAGTGGCGGCGACTAGTGTCTTGAGCTTAAACAACGCTAAGAGAGAGCTTACGAATGGTCCAGACCAACATTACGAAAGTGTGACTTACATACTTAGCGTACGAACGTCTCGGGAATCGTGCCATAACGCAGCCCATTCTCACCCCAAGGCGTCATCTAACTGACGCCTTGGGAATCAGTTTGACCATGCTTCAATATTCGACGCTAAAGGTACCCTTTAGCGTCAGTTAGTTGACGCGATCCCAGGGCGTCATCTAACTGACGCGTTACCCTTAGCGTCAGTTAGATGACGCCCTTCTACCCAGACCTAAACCTACCCGCGTCATCTAACTGACGCGTAACCCTTAGCGTCAGTTAGATGACGCCCTGGGATCGCGTCAACTAACTGACGCTAAAGGGTACCTTTAGCGTCGAATATTGAAGCATGGTCAAAATTGTCAGTTAGATGACGCCTTGGGATGAGAATGCGTTGCATAACGTTAAGAGAGAGGATAAGGAATAGGTTAAGAACTACTTAGCGATAAGAACGTTTTGAGGAACCGGGCCCAGATGCTTACAGTTCAAAATAATATCTATTAGATTATTTGACTAAATCAAAGATACTTTAATGTAAGAATACTACTCGACATAATATCAAAAATATCAATAGGCACAACATTAAACATGAACAAATACATATGCATAACATATAACTTACACTGATCCAACTAAAACATTCTTATTTTTTCTCAAGTCTAGTGATATAGCAGGACTTAACTGAAAATTAACAATAATGCCTTGCAGCGATTCAATGAATTAGTTAAGCAGTTTTTGAACAAAACGTTTTGATCACTAAATAAAGTTGCTATTTCACTAACACTCCAACACTGTCTATGTGTTCAAAAGGCTTCATAAAACCGTCGAGGACAACTCCGCAAGTTCACTGACAATGGATAGAGCATGTGGGTCCGTCCATTTGACTGCTCATACTTCAAAGTAATGATCATGTTTATGTCTCAATGTGCTCACAGCTCGTTCCATTTATAAAGCCCAAATTAGTCAGAGAGAATGGGGAGTGGCGGGAAAGTGCTGACTAATGCGGCAGGCAGGCCGTCCAAACTCTCTGAGTGACTGAACGACCTTGTGTCGGTCAGGAAGAGACCCCTCCAGCGCACCGGCAGACAGGTGATCTATATAGCAGATCACGAGGAGAGACGCAGCAGACACTGGAGGACACGCTCTCACACGTGTGCTCCTCGCTGCAGTTTAATCTATCACACAAGGACAGTGGTCCTCTAATTCATCATGTGTTTTATTTTGCACGCCGCTTAAATCTCTCCCGGTCGTGGCGGAAGAAGTGGAGAAGCCGAACTGCTTAACGAGTGAAAAATGGGCTCGATGCGCGTTCATCCTGCGGCAGGCCTCGGGTTTTAATCTGAGCGTGCTGGAAGCTGCTCAAGTTTGACTTCAGGTTGAACCTTCAGATTAATCCACAAAGCCGTTTATTATTCAAATGTGTGAAAGGGATTTTAGGGGACCGAAAGTGAAACATTACTCTTAATGATGTCCCGAAATGCGGTTACATTATTTATCCCTGCAGTGGAGCTGTCGGTTCAAATTTATCCTAAAACTTCGACAAAGGCAGTGGGGGCAAATCTGCAGTGTCTTTTAGGAGCTTGATCTGTGTATTTGGAACATGGTGGACAAGAAGACTCAGAATGTCTGTTACTCAGGATTGCATCAGACGCTTTGATGCTGATGTCATATGTTTTCATATCAATTTCTATCGCAATGCAAAAGAGAACATTACCTCCGTTTACAAGCATTGTTTAGATTAGGAGACTATTATGTTGCTTGCAGGTTTGCATTCACAGTGATTTGGATCATTTCCTCCATAGCCTCCAGTGAGCAGCTAAAATGCTATTGCTGTTTCTGTGGTCTCATCATTCCTGTTTTATCAGTAACAGATACCAGGGCTCCAAAATCCATATTTTACATAAAAATACACCATCCAATCTAAACCTTTACCCTCAAATATGACCGCACTTATGCATGCCACTCAAAAAATGTGATGTCATTTATTTCAAGAGAAATGCGACCCTATGCACCAACAATGTTATTGCCACTTTTCAGTTTAACAAAATAAAACATTTTCTTGGATCTAAACTCAAAGGGATAGTTCATCCAAAAATGAAAATTCTGTGTCATCATTTACTCGCCTCCATGTCATTTGAGGATGATGTGAATAAAAAAGAAGACATTTTTAGGAATGTACTGCTAGTTTTATCAAGTACAATAAATGGACACTAATGCTGCGTTCCAGGCAGGTTTTTCAGCACGTAAATCACGACTTCAAACCACGACTTTGTAGCGTTCCAGGCCAGTCACGCCAAACTACCTGAGCGCAATGTACATACTTATTGTTTCAGACACATAACATTGTAATACATAATCGTGTGTGTATTATTACATTATTATTATATTATTATTAATTTGACTGCAACGTTATATTGTCCTAAAGTGTATTCTCACCATGTACCGCCTGCAGAAACACTGCATCCGTAGGGGCTGCCATTGTTGTTTTGTATGGTTTTGCGGGCTATGTGACGTCAGAACTCGTAACTGGGAGTACATCGATCTAGTACGAGTTCGCGGGTGGGAAGTCACTTGTTTGACTGCCGTTCCAGTACACTTTCACGGTTATAAGGTTGGAAAAACACGGGTTAAAGGTTGCCTGGAACGCGGCATAAAGCACAATAAAAGCAACATCACACATTACCCAGCATGCTTTGCAATGGGATTTTAACATAAATAAAAGTCTTTGGTTATGGCAACTGGTTTCTGATTTTTCAGTATTGGTCCACAAAAGTCTGTGCCTATAGATTTAAGTCTTGATGGCTGTGTGTTAGATACAAACCTAAATTTAAAGGTGCTATATGTAGCTTTTCTTCTAAATTGAATCCTTTTTTTATTGCCTGTGTGTGAAGGGGTTGTAATCACACGTTACAATGATCCACTTGTCGGGTTTTGCTATTACCTCTGAAGGCCAGTATTCCTATTTCTTGAGGGTTCCTGAAGCTCGTCAGGCCAAACGTGAATCGGATCAACTTCGGACGAAAACACGGATCAACATCGGCAGAGCGTTTGAATTATGGAGAGACCTCCGCTTTGTTTTAGGTATAAGTATATATTTAGGTATAAAAACAGACCCAAAGTTGGCTTTCATCCCTATTGTGATGCTTTCTCCGGTGTGTTGAAAGTCTCAGTGTGGCCGGTAGCTACCATGAGTGCTCGCTCTTGAGTTCGAGCATGCACGCTCTTGTAAAAATTGGTTGCAATCTGAAACATCACCGTTGGAGGCCGCTAAAAACTACATATAGCCCCTTTAAGTTGTGATTCACACTCATGTTCCTTCCAGTGAGCTGTTCAAGTTAGTTGAGATCATTGACATTTGTGAATTAATCAAGTTTACAGATTTTGGATTAAAAGATTCATTGAAAAATGTGAACAAAATTCATCTATTGATTGAAAATTGTTACTTTTCTCATTATTGCATGAAGGAAAACGAGGATGGATGTCCAGAAATGATGAATGACAGTGAATATTTTTTCACATGGCCCCAGTTCTGATTTATTCACATTTTGGGAAAGCCAGACAGATATGGAACTACACGAGAGTGAATAAATGATGACAGAATTAGCATTTTTTTGGGTGAAATATTTATTTTATTGACTATAAAGGGTCTTTGAACAAAAGTTAAAGTACTTACTTAGCGAGTAAAGCTATGAGTCACTAACAAGTCTCTAATGCCACCATAAACAGATCCAACTGCCCAAGATCAGCATGGCTGAGGTGGCAGGTTTGGGCCATCACATAACTTTAGGCTGAGAGGATTGCGCAGTGCCAGGATCACACATCCAACACACAGCGGGGGCTCGAGAGGAGCCCAGCAAGATTCACGGCTTCTACGCTCGACTCTCTCGCATTCAGACTGTTCTGGTAGTTTAATTAACACCTTCTCCAGCTAAAATGAGCCCAGGCCAAAGTGTTCCCTAACATAGGAGAGAAGGACAGGCCGGCTGAGGCCACCCTCTCTGCGTTTGATGAATGAGCTGCTTGACAGCAGGACTTTTTTGGGCCCCTCTTCAGTCTGGCTGCCAGAATCCCCCCCCAGCCCCCTTCCTTTGAATTCTGATTTATACAGCTGGTCCACTTCTTCCTGTGTGAGCAACCAGACCAAAGGAACCGCAGACTTACTGTATCAGCCTCAATTGCGATGCAAAACCCAGGACCCTGCTTAACTACTCCCCCGATTTTCAACCGTCCCTCATGTAATGGATCCTGACAGGGCTCCATTCTCATGTTCATCATGGCATGATTGAATTGGCAGAGCTAAACTAGCATGTAAATGGCGACTACGGTTCCTGACGTCACGATAGAGCAATTGTAGAGTGACTCTGAGGGACAGCAGAGACTCCCATGACATTCATTGTGCTTGACATTCCTGACGTGCACCTAAATCTCTTTCTACTTCCTTTTATCTCTCCATCCTTCTCTTGTCTGTACATCTTTCCATCCGTTCATCACTCTTTTCACATTTCTCAGAAACCATTTCTCAGATGGTTGTGAGCTAGTCGAGTTTAATAGTGCTTTTGCTGTTAACAATCTTCTAACCTAATTTTTCCCTATAGGAAAATAATAAGACTTCCACACACATCTGTGTTCTTTCTGGTTTTTACATCTACCCTTTAGTCCTAAGTTTAGATGTTGAGCTTTAAAGTGTGTGTCATGGTTATTTTTTAGCCTCTCTGTAAAAGTTTAAAGCCAGCAAACAGCTATTGGATGGCTCACAAAATAAGACACAATGAATCCTACCTTGGTACTGCATTGATGAGGGCTGCAAATTATAAGACTATAAGGATAAACATACAAATTAGATGAGACGTACTCTGAGTCACTTCAGAAATATGCTTTGTTGACATTGTTTTTTTTAGTACTGTGCGTAAAAGAGTGCCTCATTACCTACTGCATGGCAAGTCTTTTGCTTTGTTCTAAAACTAGCGAGCTGCCTACATAGGCAGCATTCTAAAGCATCAGAGGCGTGTGTGTTGAAAATGCTGCCCCCTAAAATACCTAGTTTTGGCCAAAATCTAAAGCATCATTAGATGTATCAATGTATCACTGAATATTACTTAATATTTCTGTGCACTTAGTATTTTGTGCTGGTTAGAGTATATTAGCTTATCATCACACTAATGTAAAACTCTACTAAAATCAATTGCGAGATGTACAAAGCTCTTTTTGTATGATGTATAGAGTTGCATATGTTCTTTAACTTGAGGTTCCATGATGGAGAGCTGGAACTATAAAGGCAGCAAACAGAAAAACAGAAACTAGGTTTTGGAACAGAGCTATTTGAGCATTGCTATCAGTTTTACTTAAAATGCAGCTTAAACCAGCTTAAACTGGTTTGCTGCTCTTAGCTTTAGTTCAAATTGGTATCCCAGCCTGGCCAAGCTCATGTTTAACTGGTTTAACTGGCCATCCAGCTAGTTTCTCAGCCCCCAACCTGCCAACAGACCAGCCTGACCATCAAGACCCCGCAAACCAGGAAAAAACTATTTTCAGCAGGGTTCATTCAGCTAAATTACTCTTTGTACGAAATACTTGATAATATGGCCATGAAAAAAGAGAAGAAAAAAATATATATATAATGCATAAATCTATATATATATATATATATTATATATATATATATATATATATATATATATATATATATATATATATATATATATATATATATATAATTTTTTTTACAGGAAATTCAACAAATAAAAAAAAGTTGGACCAACTTCAAAAGTCTGGTGTTACTTATTTACTTAAAAGTACATTGTTTTTATTTTTGTTATGTGGCATGGCTATAGCATTTTATATAAAAAACAGTTTTAATTAAAGTTTGACATTTTATGAGAGTATTGGAGCTGATGTAAGCCTGCTGGTACTGGCATTTACAAAGCTCACAAAAGTTACATTTTTACAAGGGCACAAAACAAGAGTTATAAGCAAATAAATTATATGACAATGGTTCACCTCAAAATGATGCCAATTTAATCAATAATTCTTTCAACATACGGTTGAATATTTTAAACACGAGAGCTGTGAGAAATCCCCCCCTGTCACTTCAAAGCAAATGAGACCTGCTGGTGAGAGTTAAAAACATTTGGGGCACAAAATAGAGAAGTAAACAGATCAGTATCTGCAAGAAAAAAAAGCCATCAGCCTAACCTTCTTTACACACTTCTGCCTGCTTCTCATCACAGATCCAGAGGAAAATGAGAATCCTCGGGCTTGGAACATGAAAGACATCAGTGCTGCGTTTTCTCCCCAGAGGTTTGGTCACACTAGTGTTTTGAGATGCAAATGAGGCCGGAAGCAGCTCTGATTGTGTACTTCAATGAGCTAGTGTCTTCATCAAAAGGAAAACTGTTTAGCTAAAGCAAAAATTGATAAGTTAGGACTAGTTCACCCAAAAATGAAAATTCTGGCATCATTTACTCACCCTCATTTCGCTCCAAAAAGGACAAAACGTACCATAAAAATAATCCATACAATGAAAGTCTGCTGACATTGCAACTTTATACAACAAACACAAATTTAAGACATTACAGAAATCTTTCCCTTGGTGCAGAGACACAGGAGAACATTTTAATGGAGCAAAAATTTACATTTTTGTCGAAATATTCCTTTACCCAAACAGTTTGGAAAGTTAGGAAATTGGTCTATATATAGATTTGAGAGGAACGGGAAAGAGAGAGTGTGTGGGAAGATGATGTTACATATTGTAAAGCAAAATGAAACTTGTGCTGAATAAGTACTTTACATCCATCTCCATCCTAACATAAAACTTTGTTCTATCACTTTTGAGAACTGGGGTTTCTCCTCAAATCCAAAGCGTATTCTGTGGACTTGCACTGTCAGACAACCCAGGAACTCAGCCAGTAACCGCTCACACTGACGTTCCAATTCCCAGAGCTTTCACTGTAAAAAAAAAAAGTTCAGCTCAGTAATCTTTACAGAAAAATGTATTTTTAACCCGTTCAATTGTTAACTTTAAGATAGTTTACCATATATGGTCAAATATCACATATATAACATGATAATAAACACAATTATAATAATAATGATCAACATCATGAAAACTATGAAAAGTACTTTTTTGTGGAATTTTTTAAACAAATTTAACAGGGTTGTTTTCTATAGTGTAAAACTTTACCGGGAGATTGTGCCTTTAACAAAAGGTAATCACAGGTGCAGGTGAGTTTCGTTCCAAGTTCAATTTTCATCGGTGAACCGGCCCAGCTGCAATGTGCGACACATGTTTAATGAGGAAGATAAGGATTAAGACATTGATGAAATAGATACTGCCATTCTCCGCCCTGCAGTGCAAACATGAAGGGAAGTGGGTGAATTACGACACACAATGTCTGCCCGCAGTGCTTTTGTAATTACAGTGGAAGTCACCATATTTCTTACCATTAATATGGCATGAAAGTCCCTAGGGGAGCTGTCAAATTCCCACAAAACAAAGCATCATGGGTAGGTGGCGCTGATGATAATCTTAAACCTCTCTAACTGGAAAATATATTCTGAAAGATCCAAAAAACAGCAACACCGTTACATCTTCCTAAAAGCAAGCTGCTAACTTACAAATAAGGCGAGGCACATTGTTATTTGATTCTATAAAATAATGTCGACGTGCCCTTTAAGGGATCAGCATCAGCATACTATTTACATGTAAATTGACAATAAGATTGTTTTCAGGATGGGTGCTATTTCATACACCTCCGCAACCATGCTGAGTCAGAGAACAGAGAGTGCTTGAGCAGGAGCTGTGGATTATGTAAACCAGACAATTTAATGTTATTGCAGGACAAGGATGTTTAAGTTCATGGCATCCTTTACGGGAGCAGCTCGTTCCCTTGTTCCCTGATCTGCTGCACTCCGGAGTCTCTCCTGTCATTAAACTCGCCAAGTGGAAAAACAGAAACCATCACGGCAAAGAGCTTTTCGCAGCTGCTACCAGGGAGACAATCCTCTAAACGGCCATCTTCCTAATATAACACCTGATAGAACAACTGTGCAAAGAACACAACATTAGGAAACGCAATTGATAACGGATTCCCAGTTACATTCTAATAATTGTAGATTTTTTAGAGCAGCCAAAAAAAAAAAAAAAAAAATTATTACACAATATGCTAATTAACAAATTCATATAATATATGAAATTACAAAAAGTGTACATATTGTTTGTTTTAAGGTCAAAACTTAAATTTGTATTGCACATTTTCATAATCAATTGCATTAAATTACAAAAAGTGTACATATTGTTTGTTTTAAGGTCAAAACTTAAATTTGTATTGCACATTTTCATAATCAATTGCATTAAATTAGCACTTATTAATTATATTTAATGTATGCAACAAATAATTTTAACACAATGTATCGCAAGGGATTTTTAAGTGATATAACCACACACACACACACACACACACACGCGCACGCACGCACGCACACACATATGTACAATATATTTCAAGATTTGTTATATTTCAGTTTATTTTAATTTTAATATTATAATATTTATTTTTAAAGATGAAAATGAAATTCAGTTCCAAACAATATAAATAAATAAATAGTTAAATACACGGATAAAGAATCTGAATGATAAAAGCGTGTGTGCACTTAATTAATTGTTAATGCAGGAACAAAAAAAGAGAGAATCCATTAGCCTTTACTCCAGCTCTCTAAGATAGACTGAACAGTATATGCTAGAATGATGGCACTAAGCCAGTGACCCATCAAAGGGCCATTTTCATTCAGTTTATTTTTGGAAAGAAAGACATCTTTTTTTTTTCTCCTTCCATATTCTCACAATCCTTTGTTTGGTTAATGCAGATAAATAATGGGTTGGTTTAAGCTCTCAAGCTCTATATATGTTCTGAATGAAGCTGCCTTTTTCACACTGGTAGTAAGCTGTTTTACAGTATATACAGTGTTTATCTCAAATTGTCTCACTGACCAGGTCATTTCCAGTGGATCCTACATTTCCGTCTGCACTCCGCTGCCCTATAATCAGCAGTGAAAACACATTTCACAGGCCTGATTACCCAGGGCGTCTGCACAAGTACAGAGGCAGGACCTGGAGTCTGCCTAACACACTCACGCTTAAAGCAAACTGATGTGTGGGCCCTTCATCAAAGCTCTCTCTCCAGCAGGGGTGAGAGGGCTGGGAAAAAGGCTTTGGACCTCTATGGTTCATGGTAACATGGTGGTGGTGATGGCTTTGGAAAATTCTCTCGCCTGCTGTTCGACAGAAAGCCTTTCAAGTTAAGCTTAAGCAACCAAAAACCATATTTGTTAGAGAAATACAATTTGTGATGCGGAAAATGGCAACGGGTCCTCGTTGGAATCTACAGTCTATCTTGTTTTCATTTCCGAGGCCTTGTGTGCCACTTTTCTCAGTATCGCAGTCTGAAAATTGCACCTCCATTTTGTAATTATTTCTGCATGGGCCCGGCGTGAGGAATGACATTAGAGGAGATGATTACGACCTAGTGGATGTGGAGCTCAGAGGAGGAAACATTAATTTCAGGGCACAAGCACACGTTTCAACACACATTCTTTGATATTCCACACATCTTTTCAAAAGCTCTTTGTGCCAAACGTGACTGCTTAGACAAAACTGTTTTGGGGGGGTTGGGGGTTTTAACAAACTAAAAGTAGCGTCACTACTAAATTAACTACATTTTTCAGCAGTGTGCCATTTAGCTCAGTTTTTTTCTAAACTAGTGGTTCTCAGCTAGTCTGTCATGGATCCAAACAATTCATTCTCATAGAGAGTAGGAAAAACAAGCTAAATGCAAATAATAGAGTACACTGATATTATTTTCATGCTATGGCTAGTTAAACCCTGATATTAAAACGCTATACTATGTAATCTAAATAAATTAAAAGTAAAATACTAAAATCAATCATGTGTGAATGTTAGCATAAAAACACTATAATGTGAAGAATTCCTTAATAAATCGTGTTTTTGAAAAAGTTGGTCGATGAGACAATGATAGAATGACACAATCACAGTTTTTTATGCCAGAATGAATCAGTAAACAACAGGTACAAAAAAAGTGCAAAAACTGTCATTATGATAGAGTCATTGAATCATTTGTTCAAAAACAAGGACATTTTCATAAAGACAGCCACTTGTTTCATGCATAGATGATTGTGTCATTGAGTGAATCGGCTGAATGAATGATTGAAAGACAGTCACTTGTCACCACCTCTGGCGTAACAATGTAATTTGTAGAAATAGTCCTGGTAAAATTCCCACAAATACATATATACTGACAATCTGCCAATCAGATTTAAGGGCCAAAAATGTTACATAAATTGTTTCTTTAATATTCAAAAAACGATTGCCTCCTTAAATGGCTTCAATTAGCCAGTTTTTTTTAGCAGCTAATAGTGTGGCTAACTTTTTTATCAAAAGTCTAGCTTGACTTCAAATTATGAGTAGCCTGCAGTTTGACAAGCTACAGTTTCAAAGTAGCTTCCCAATGGTGTCACCCACCGAGTAACTGGTGAAACAGAATCACAAAAACGTTGCCTCAGCCTGAAATTCAATATATTCATTACATATGCACAGAATGATTTCTTGACTGTCCCAGAGTGCTTTGGGGAAGTTAATCATTTATATGATATGTTTCCTGCACGTCTGTGCAATGTGCAAACATTGGAGAGTAGAGTTATGGCAGACCGGGGCTCGCATTCCACTCGTCTGCTATATAAAGTCACAAAAGAAACTCACAAATGTCATTTTCCACACACGGGTTGTACCACTGCACGACTATCGCGGGGTAGGCAAGATTCACAGGATGATTTATAACGTTTGTGTGACAGCTGAACGGTGGCCATATCATGAGATGAGAGCTTATTTCAAACTGCAAGTGCGAGAGTATTCACATCACATGGTCAGCGGTTTGCGCTAATTTCTCTCTCTCTTTCTCTCCCCGTCTCTGTGCCACTCGTCTCTGTCAGCTCACCTCAATGGGGTTGGTTAAATCGTCCATAACACATAAACGCTCGTTTATAAAAGCTGACAGACATGGCAGTCGTTTACAGAAATTAATTACCTTCCACTAGAGCTTCATGCGTCAGTCACGCTAGACCAGTCTCAACTACCTCCATTAGAGACACCTCCACCTGCTGAGAGACAGACAGAGAGAGGGAGACCCATAAAACACATCTTTTCTTGCCAATAATTTCACTCATGATGGAATTCCAGACAGAAAGCCAAATTGTTTTGCTCTTTTTTTGTTGTTTTTTTGGAAAAGGCAGCGACTTTCATTAATTTGTGGTTGGTTAATGGAGCCAATCTGTTGAATGTTCATACGACGCCGCCATGACTCTCTAATTACGGACACAGATCAGTTGAGCTTGGTTAGCTTTTAGCTTAATGAACGCAACATGGCAGAAAGTGGTACATCTCGGCTCTATTAACAGAATAATAATTTATCCATTGCTGCTTTTGGAGAGATTAAAATGAACTGGTATTTTTAGTGTCATTCCTCCAGCTTTACGGCAGTGAGAAGCGGCGTATTAATGTAAACTTGTCAGCCATAATTTTAGCTTGGTGTGATTTTCTGAGAAAAGCCTCCCCATCATTTGTTTATCAGGGTATACGCCAAATGGAAAAACAGGAACTAGTTTAATATCCCCCGTTTCAACATGAAACGGCATTTGCAAGCCATTTTACTTTGGCAATTTGATGCATTTCTGATTGATGCAACAAGATAAAAATGTAGAGCGGGAAATTATGAAGACAAATAGACTATATATTTTCCTTTGGAATAGCATGCACAATAAGACCAAGAATGTGTTTAAAAGGTATAGTTCACCCAAAATTGTTTTTAAAATGAAAGTAATGGGTTAGTTCACCCAAAAATGAAAATTGTCATTATTTACTCATTTACCCATAAGACTTTTAATCATCTTCGGAACACAAATTCAGATATTTTAATAAAATCTGAGCAATTTCTCTCATTGACAGTCTATGAAACTAGAGGCCTGCATTTCAGCCCGAGCCCGACGGGCCCCGACTTATTTACGCTCCTAGGGCCGGGCTTCGGGCTAATTTTCATAGTTCACACGCGGGCCGGGCCGGGCCGGGTTTTAGGCTTATCTTTTTATAGCATATTTTAGACATTAATTAAAATAAATATGAGAAGATGACGATTAAACGCAAACATAGAAAGACGTTTTATAACCTATCACACTGACATATGACTGACATGACAGTCTGCTCACGCTCACGCACACACACACACGCACGCGCACAGGTTTCCCGGCGGCATTCGCGCGACCGGCTCGTTCTGTGTTTAGAGTCCCGGTAGCGAGCGTGACTTCAGCGCAGCTGGAAAAAGTACGACTGGATTAAAACCTTTCACTGTGGATGCTGTGCTTTTTCTTCACGATGCTCTGAGACTGTTCTTAGCCATGTTTGGAGGCTGTTTTTTGTTTGACTTCATTTTCATGAGTCTGTTGGAAACAAGGATGTAAGGTGGAAATAAGAATGGCCATGTTCTGTAGTGAAGACTTGATTTTTGAGGTGAGATAACCTGCATGGTTGTTTTTAATGTAATTTATGTTGATTTTTTTAGATTGCGTTCTCTGTATTGTAGCCTATTGTATAAACTTATTTAGTTTGCGAGCGCTGTTGCTCTGAGCAGCAGAGCAGTTTGCCTCAGCTTTTCAAAAATGACAAAAAACGTTTAAACAAACGTTTAAACTAACGTTAACTGTCTGTGTGATATGCTTAAGTTGTTTTATATCTATGGATTTTATTGTAGCCAAGTAAAGTGTTGATTTGAGAGGCTATAAATCAATGGATCAAACTTATTTAACTCGCTGTCGGCTACTTGGTCGTCATAAAAATAAAAAACATTTTTTTTCTTAATTAACTTTATAAAGAAATGAAAATAAACTTACCGGTAAATACTTTGCCTTTGAAAACGAAACATATCTGGTTTACTGACTGCAACATAGGGCAGGCTGTGTATTATCCTTTTTTTTTTTTTTTTTTTTTTTATAAACGGGCTCGGGTCGGACTCGGGCTGATCATTCTGATGAGCTGTCGGACACGGGCCGGGCTAGGGCCTGAGCGTCTGGGCCAGGGCCGGGCTAGGGCCTAGATTTGAGGCCCGTGCAGGGCTCTATATGAAACCACCCTTTTACGCTTTAAAAAGTTCATAAGAGATCGTAAAACATTGAGCGGTTTAGTCCAAATATTCTGAAGAGACTCGATCACTTTATATGATGAACAGATTTAATTATGTCTTTTATTCACATATAAACATTCATTAACACACATCAGTTGGTAAACGGAAGCTCAAGCATGTTCGCTTAATGTGCGAGAAGAACCAATGAGGTTCATTCTCCTGTTGTGAAGCACATTTGAGCTTCTGTTCAGTTGAGCTTTTGTTTATGTTTGCTGATGTTTATATGTGAATAAAAACCTAAATTCAAGGAGAATTCAAGTCTCTTCAGAAAATGTGTACTAAACCGCTCGATTTATATGGATTTGTTTTACGATCTCTTTATGAACTTTTTGAAACATTCAAGTGGTAGTTGCATAACTGTCAATGGAGGGACAGTTGAAATAATGAAATAATAAATTTTTGGTTGAACTATCCCTTTTTAAGGGGTTAAATGTTGTTTTGAAACCACGGCAAAATCGGTTGAAACATTCTTTAAAATATCATCTTTTGTGTTCGACCAAAGAAAGTCATACAGGGTTCATTTTGATCCTCTCCCCACCCAGCTCTTTTTCATCTCTCTCTTACACTAACCAGTCTTCTAAAGCCTCTATACCCGAACTCATCCTCACACACTCAGAAATATTCACACACATACACAAATGCCCATTCCGCCCTCCTCTTCAGGCCAGCTAACTGTAGTACCGGCAGTTACTCAAATGACACACTTAAAGAAACGTAGGATGAAATCAGTCATTTGAAGAGCAGAAGATTGTGCTTCTTGCTGCGCTACATGTCTGGTGTGAATCTGTAGCCGCTCTTTGCCGGCAGAGGATCTAATAAGTGCGCCGCTGTGCTGTGGGTCGCCCTGTGTGAGATTAGAGGAACTCTATTAAACTTTATGGCTTCGAGTCGAAGAGCGGGGAACAAAGCTGTGTGAAATGAACCTCAACTACCCCGGGACTTAACAAGGCGCTCATGAGTGATAAAACACACTGGGACGTTTTCTTGGAGATGGGTGGGTTGGTTTCGAGCCCACCTACTTCATTGATATTTCAAAACATATGGTTTTCTCTCACCTGTTTGAATACTGCTTTGGGAGGAAGTTGAAATATTGCTGGTGTTATTTATCCATCGTTTCAAACATTTTTACTAAAGAATGTCTTTAAACCCTTCTGTGCTACAACATAGGTAATGTTTTGGAAATAATGCATACTACTCATATTATCGCTGCAGTATACAATATGTATCCTCTGCACTGTATGCAAATTACCTACCTAAATACCTGAATGACCTACTGCATTTGTAAAAATAAGCAGTATACAGTTCCTGCTACATTGTATGTATCCCACAATGCACGTGTTCAATTTGACCTTTTTATATCCAGTGTGATGGATGAACCGGAAGGTATATCAATTGCGATTTTGAACATCTGCAGTGTTCAGAATTGCATACTAGCATACTATCTCTGCCATATCTATATACTATATTGCAGAAATAATTAGAGCAGTATGCCATTCTGAAAATAGCTATCCATTTCTTATCTTATGATGTGACTGGACTGCCAAATGTTACTTTTACTAGGGCTGCTTATTATTTAAGCATTAATTAAACCAATTAATTATAGTTTCTGCAGTTAATAGTGAATTACTTTACCTGTCATGTGCATTTAGAGGAGGTTAAACCAGGTAAGAAGACACTATGCGGGTGTTCTACACAGGGCGTCCATCCAATAGGACACGTGCAGCCATTCTCGACCCGGAAAAAAGCATGCTTCGCAGGGCCTGGAAAAAGCATCTGGATAAGAGCATGTAGCACAAGTGGGTAAATACTATTATAGCTCAACGCATTCTCACCCCAAGGCGTCATCTAACTGACAATTTTGACCATGCTTCAATATTCGACGCTAAAGGTACCCTTTAGCGTCAGTTAGTTGACGCGATCCCAGGGCGTCATCTAACTGACGCTAAGGGTAACGCGTCAGTTAGATGACGCGGGTAGGTTTAGGTCTGGGTAGAAGGGCGTCATCTAACTGACGCTAAGGGTAACGCGTCAGTTAGATGACGCCCTGGGATCGCGTCAACTAACTGACGCTAAAGGGTACCTTTAGCGTCGAATATTGAAGCATGGTCAAACTGATTCCCAAGGCGTCAGTTAGATGACGCCTTGGGGTGAGAATGGGCTGTATAGCTTTACAAAGCTGAAAATGGATGTCACATTGAATGTGTTTTTTTTATGTGTTCCCTTTAATCACAGAACATTAACATTAAAAAATTACTTAGAATGCTAAATTACCATTTTTTCCCCCAAGATGATAAATGGACACTACTCACATTCACAAAAGTAAGGTTATGTAGTAGCATACTACTGTTTGAAATGTTTAATAATACAGTAACTTAATAACAGATCTTCCAAACGTAATAACAGATCTTCTGCAATCCATATTTTTAGCCTGAAATGTAAACATTAAATATAACAAAGTGTTATGAACATGGTAATGAAAACTTATTACATTCTCACTATGGGCCAGATTTACTAAACAGGGCAGATTAGCGTTAGAGCGCAATTCCAAAAATACGCAGATGGAGGTGGAAAGTTTTGTGATCTACTGACGACGTCTCTTTTTTTGGGCAGTAAATAATGGTGCAAATACCAGTAAATGCGCAAACCTTACTAAATCACATTGCATAATTCATTTAAATACTTTCCTACCACAAATTTTGCGTCTGAAAGGGTAACTCCTACAAATACAAATGCATATGCAATAAGATCAGCCGCAAAAATAACTGTGCCCACACATTTTCAGCGCAGATTTTTCACTGCATGTCTTTAGTAAATCCTGTCAGTACTTTTTTAATGCAAAAAAGGGTTTGCGCTGGCACAAGTTGTTAGTAAATACCCATGTCTCTCACACACAATCAATCCTAATCAATCAAAATTGTGTTTCTTGAGATGTGATTTGCCATGCAAGGTCAGTCTGACCCTGCAACAGCTAGTCTGGATCTTTAAATGGTAACAGCAAAGAAGAGCCTGAAAGCCAAAGGTAGAGCTCAGGAATGCACTCCTACTATGTGCCTGGTAGTACTACGATCAAAGCAGGCACTCCATGATCAGATCGTATATGGATTCCAAACTTTAGATTGTTTCCATTCCATTGTTTGCAAACAATGAGCCATAGATAAGAAATGAACATTAACATAGCCAAAGATTGCTGTGATAAATTGTGTTGGTGAGGTGTGATTGCAAATTGATTATGCATGCATGTTCGATGTGCTCTATTTCTATCTGTTTCTTGTTCGTTTTCTCACATGCTTTGTCTCTAACACTCTCGTTCTCACTCTCCCTCCCCCTCTTCATGATTGATGGCATTGCAGCTTTTATCTCAGGTAAGCCTGTGCTGTTACTTATCTAGCCTGACTGTCACTGGACAAGAAAGGTGTTTGCTTGCACCACTCAGACAGCAGATTGGCTGGTCCAGAGCCAGTTGGGATAAACCCCCAGGTGGCGGGACAGTGGCCAATGTAGCTGTGCTGAAGTGTGGATGGTACATGCAAAACTACATTTTCACAATGTATGAAGAAAATGAGTGGTGCAAAAAACAAGGCACCAAAATGCTAGAGTGTTGTGGCTGGTTGCCAGGGTGTTGCTATGTGGTCGATTTAAAAGAGTCCACCTCCAAGCTATAAGTTATCTTACTATCTAAACAATCACACTGGATAACCATTAGACTTTGATATTACATGTGTTAGCTAGAGACTGGTGTGATGGAATAGCACATTAGTGGTAGATTTAAGTATTTTCATCCACTGGAAAAGAATATGTCAACCATAATATAGTGATATTCTCCATGTCACAGTCTCTGGTGTTCATTACTGAATACTTAACCAAAACTTAACACTTTAAGCAAACAGTAGAGGCCTGTTTCTCCTTTTACGCATTAAACCAGTGTTCGAATGACACTACAGCATTACATCCCTCATTCTATCCAAGGGACACAATTATCCCTTGTTTTTTCTATCGGCCCACAAATGAGAGCAGCCGACTCGTATTTTCCCAGCTGTGCAGCAGTCCAGATGAGAACATTTTTTTCTTCTTTGCTTTTTGAGAATGGTACCCCTGAGTTGCAGGGAGCGTGTCCAGCTCCATTTGCAGAGTTCTTTGAAGACCGTAGCAAGAACAATTACAGAGTCATGGCACCAGCCTCAATCTGTGAACGTGTACTCAAGCTAACCCTGCACAATCACTCCAGAAAAGCCCCAAAACATTAGACAAAGTAAGGAAATAAAAAGACTATTAATTTTCTTTTACTCTTCGAAAAACTTCTGACTACCCTTCAGACAACGCATATAACTATGTGGTGCAATATGAAAGTAAAAACAGACCTTGCAATTTGAATTTTTGATTCTATGACAACATTTATGTGAAACATTGTAAATTTTGTAAAAAAAACATGGTTGAAATCATATATGTTACACACATATATAGAAAATAGAAATGGTCATATTTCAAAATGACTGACATGGGCAAGAAAACAGCCTAAAAATTGGGATATAAACAACTACTAAAAGGAAAAATAAACATTTTATACAGTATTTATATAATATAAATACAGAAAATAATATTTAGCATACAATATTTTTTAAATATACGTCCATATTTGTATGGAATTGTAAAACAAAGATGATTAAAATATATGAAAAACACTACTTTTTAAAATACTTTTAAATATATTTTACAATATATTTTCAAAGAAATAAGAAATTTCAAAGTAGTATTCTGTCATATGGTATCAAGCAATGAATGTATCACAGGAATCTAATTTGAGATAAAAGAGTTTAAAATACTATGAAAACATACTGTAACTTTCAGAACTCAAACCTTCTCAGACCAAAATGACCACAGAAACTAGGCTGCAAAAAACAGCTTGTTCTGACTTTCTGAACTTTCAGTCTGAGCATCACATTTCTGCATGTGAACCTGTCACAAAATGATGCAGAATTGAAAAAATGTATTATTTAGGATAGACAGTTAAGAACTATATTGGACTATATAAAACGGCGTTCACAAAGATTTTTAAAGGCAACAAAGTTCTAAGGATCAGAGACAGGGTGGAAAATGGTCATAAATAACTATGAATGTCCTGTCACATATATATATATATATACATATAAAAATATGAAAAGAATAACTTTAATAGTGTTGTCACCTCTTGAAAAGCAGCTCCATTTGGATTTCTATTGCTGTTAACTGTTTTGACTTTTAGTGGCCATGCACTTGGTGTGCTGTGGAATTATTTAAACCCTTTCCACAGGCTTCTCATCTCTCTCTCTCTCTTTCTCCCTTCCTCCCTCTGTGCCTCAGCATTCCAATCATAGTGATGAGAGAGCTAGCCTCATACACCTCTCTCTCTCTTCCTCTCTCTCCCGCACTGCAGACTTCTATGAGAGTCTGTCCAAATGAAAATGTATTGTTGTTTTTCTCAATCGTTTTTTGTTTATTATGTCTCACATTCCTTTCACTTTACTGCAGTCTTTGGGTCTTTGCTATAGCTCTCATAATTATTGCCGTCAGTCTGCAAACACTTAAAGCCTGCATTTTCTTTTAGCGCTAATTTGTCACGCCCTGAAACTGTCTCTTATGAACAGCCATATCTGCATGTGAACTTCTATTAAAAAAGCACTGTGAATACTGGTAAAAATACCACAACGTCAAAACAATGATCAAAGTGCAAACTCAAACAAAGAAAGAGGGTATAGGAATGTTTAGCCACAGATTTTTCCTTTACTTTTTTTTTTGTTTGCTGTCCAATTTTTCTACTTCAAATAATTGGCCACAGTAACAAATATTATTGCAGAGGTTGTGAAAAAAAAGCATCTGCTATGAAACTGCACTCTTTCCCAGCACAGCATTTCACTTCCTGGATCAAGTGCTTTAATATTATGGAAGAGCGCAATTCTTTCTGCACTTATTTACTAGTATTAATGTCAGTGTGTCAGTATGTCAGTGTATCAGCCAATGCAAAGCTACCAGCATGTTTCAGACAAGAGCAAAGAAACATCTTACAGTCATTTATGTTTTATTTATTGAGAAAGTGAAGTTAAAAATACACTCTGAGGGTAAAAAGAGAAGAAAAGAAAAAAAAAGCTTGGGGGAAAGGGAGATCAGATGAGGTACAGTCTGTGGTTGACCAGAAGGGGGCCTCGGCTCCTTGCTGTGTCGTCCTCAGTCTCCTCCCCCAGAGTGTGGGTGTAAGAGTAAGTCTTCCCCTTCTACACTACTGATGCCGTGCAGTGGGCGGCAGTTCTCCCATGAGGACAAGCAGAGATAGGCTGGTTAAGACACTCCCCTGGCTGGGAGTGGTTGCAGCCAGCCCTTAGCCCAACCCACCAGGCTGTGGAGGAGGAGGAACACGGCAGTGCCCGAGCTGATCCCTTCAATCTTCCCCACAGTGTGGAGCAGCCGGCAGCGCGCACACACACTCACACACTCTCACACAGCCACACACACTCACACTCACTCTCGCACACACATTCTCGCGCGCAACAAAGCAGGCAGACGAGGGAGGCGTGTAATAAAGAAAAGAACATCACAGAGGAAAAACACTGGTGCTGCACTTGGAGTTTTCGGATACTGCAGCCTGTCTGGAGTTTGTGCCGATTCCTGTGTGCCTCGTAACCTCACGGCTCACGTCTGGTCCTTTCCTGTGGAGGGTTTGAGTCCCATCAGCTGTGCGCACAGAGATCCGAATCCAACGACTGTCTACATTGCCGCTTTGTGCATCCGCCAGACGGGAACAAAGTGTGCGACTGGGATATCTGACAAGCTCCTCTGGGAAGCAACGCTGCACCGACTGCCAGAGAGAAAGAGGAGAGAGAGAGAGAGAGTGAGAAAGGAGCAAGATAGATAGAAAGAGGGCAGTCAAGGCATGAGCAGGAGACTAAAAGCCGGTTTTCCAGAGAAGTGATCGCCACAGTGCCCCTCCTCTTCCCTCACCTCCTTCCTTCCTTTTCTCCTCTCTCCTGTGCCGCTGCTCTCTTTCTACGCGCACACCTCCTCTGCTATCCCATCCTCGTACCTCCGCTGTCCTTCCATCACCTCCTCCTTCCCTGCTCCCGAAGACGCGTGAAGAGGAGAAGCACGGCGCACACACGCTCGCTCGTGTCTGTATCATCTCATTCTCTCTCTTCATCCTTCCTCTGACTCCGTTCCTCACACGGATCTAGCCTCTAGCTGCGGAACCACAAGCGGGGGCTTTTTGAGTGTTGGACCCACACGCGAGTCTCTGTCTCCAGCCACAGCCAAAAGGATTCCAGCTACATGGGCAAACGTTTGGAACAGCAACCAATGTACCCCCAGTACACTTACTATTACCCTCACTACCTTCAGACTAAGGTAAGGCACCTTGGTTATCTGGTTTTGTGATGTTCCGATTTAATGCCTCACACACTTCCTTGCGTCCGCATCATTCTGACAGATTTCTGACACACAAACCACATGACCGATACTTGACATGGGCCGCTCTCTAGAGGTGCAAGAGTGCCCATTTATCTAGAATGCATGCACACACTCTTGCACACAAACTCACGATTCAGAGATTCTGTCCTCTCAGCTGCGTAGCCTGTGGTGGAGGGACTTGAATAATTGCATCCAGCTCTCTAAGCCCCAAACCCACCCGGACGTGGAGAATTGATTACCACAGGCTGATCGATAGTGCCGAGATGCTATCGGGGGCACTGGTGATCTTGGCCTCCCTCTGTGATTCATGAATGTTTTTATGCGCCGCGCCCCATAAGAGGCTGGCACTTGCGTTACATGTTTGAGTGAATGAAAGTGGAGAGAGAGCTATGATTGGATCGGAGTTTAAAAAATGGCTGTTAGAACAAAGGGCATGAGGACGCATTTTCCTGATCAACTTGGGGTGAGTAAATTATGAAGTGCAAAAGACGAATGTGAGGGAAGAAAATTTATGGAAAGTCTTTTTGAGGAGTTGCTTGCTCAACCCTGGCCAAATATGCAAGCGTTCCCAAAAGACACATGATAAACGGCAGTGGCCAAGTCGTTCTCCATCAGCAAGTGTTTATGACCTCTCTCTTTTACCACGCTGTTACAATCCAAAAATGTATTGAGAGCTTGGCCAATCTCAACCATCAAAATATCATAGGAGCTTGCTGAAAACGACTTGATTGATGCCCTTCTTCACTAGTCTATACATGACACTGGCAACAGGCACCGTTTTACCCATCAATACACACGCACACACACACTCCCCACTCCTTGTAGCTGCCTTCAAGGTCACGTCAAATTGGATCTTGCCCACATCCGCTGTCTAATGAGTTTCTCAAGAGTGTCTCCAAGGGATGTGGGGGCTCGTCCAGAGCATCATGTCTTTGTCCTTCTCTCTTCTCGCAACCAGAAGTCCTTACAACAATAACTCACCGCGCTAAGTAGGGCCTGTCAAAGAGAATGCATGCATATTCAAAAGGTTTAGAATTGTGCAAAGTATGTTGGAGGATCACTACTTACCAAAGTAGAGCACTATGGCAAACAATGGAGCATCATGGGTAATGGTCAAATGGGCCGGTCTGGGAATAATTATTGATCTGTAGAATATTAAAGGAGATGGAGGAGGTTTTTTGGCACTGGGAGAGAGTGTCAGATTTCAGATATTCGGTCTCGCCTGTGAAGGATGGAGACCTCATGTGAGCACGGGTCAGTGTGAGTGCGATTGCGTGTGCGTGCGTGATTGGGGATGTAAATGGCCTGTTATTAATCTTGATTCTAGCGTGCTCTCTGAGTGGAGGCATTCCTCCGGGGGAAATCAATCATGAGGGGGAAGAGGGGCAACTGACACACAATCTAACCTCGCTCTCTGTCCCTCTCCCTCTCTGGCTCTGTGCGCAATGAGAGGCAAATGTTAAGCAGGGGAAATTATGATGCTACAGTAAGCTGTTAATGTCGAGAATCAGTTAAATTATATAAAGACCCTGGTATCAATTACATGTAAATTGCTTACTTTCATTAAAGTAGTTTCAAAAGAAAATTAAACGTGGCTCAAAATTCACCCATTGTTTTATAATGTGGATCATAGATATCACTGAACAAGAAATTTGGTGCAAACAAGATCACGCCTTGGGGCAAGATGTTGTTACACAAAGTAACAGGGAATCTATCTATCTGTAAGGCCTGTAAACTTTTAAACATCAATGCTTTTTAAACTTACCTCAAAGCTTTCATGCAAGGCTTTGTCAAGCCAACATTTAAAGCTTTTTTTATTATTATTTTATTAGTCCTTACAGTCATATTTGAATGGAAATTATTCATCCCTCAATTCAAATTCAATAATAGCATGCAACCCAAATCAATGGATTCACAAATCTCACAATGTAACAGTACCAATATCACACCACCCTTTCCCCTATCAGGTTTTAGCAGAACATGGGTGGGTGTATAAACGTGAGTAGTGTGTGGGCTGAGGTATCCTTGACAGAAGCCATACACCAGTGGGATATAAAATAGAATTTAAGAGAGGTAATTCCCCCCTGGTATTGTGTCAACAGAGGCCAGTGGGGCCCCGTCTTCCATTCAATCAGCAGCAAGAAGTCAGAGCTTTATGTGTGTGTGTGTGTGTGTGTGTGCATGTGTATGCATTGATGTTTCAAAAGAAGGGTAGGAAAAGAGCCAGAGCGAGCACTCAAATCCAGAGCCATGAGATTGCATATGCGAGCAAGTGTGTGTGTGTGTGTGGTGTTCGGTTACACTCTGTGAGGTCAGCTTTATGTACAGCAGAAATAACATCCAGTCGGCCGTTTAAACCTCTCCTCTCAGTGGGAGTGCACACTAACTGCCCTGCAGTGAGGTGACATGTGGCTTGCCAGCAATGTTCCTGCTGCATTATGGGAACGATGCATATATGTGGCTCATTATATTTCTGCTGCTCTCAATGTCATTTAGGATTATTACGTTGTGATATTTACTCCGCTTGTGGATAATTACCAGACTGATGCTTCATTTTCCTCTAGCGGCACCAATTTTTTACCACAATGGGGGAAATGCTCTCACCTCCCCTCCTCCAAACAACCTTCATCTGAATAATTAAACTCGTTAATGGACAAGCAATTTTCAGGTATCAACGACAATTTGATTTTCAGTATTCATTACCAACATTAAACAGGTGAACGGATAGATTAAAATCCATAAGCACACTCAGCCGTTTCACACGCAAATGACTCACTGCAACAAATTGAGTCATTTAGACCTAAAATATGCTTAACATTTTGAATAATAGTCTGGTTGTTATTATTTTTTATGCGGTTATTTGTTCCATCAGTTGCCCTGTCCTGTGAGTACAACGATAACATTACTTGTAATAGCATTCTGTGATGTCAGACTTTAATACTGTTTCTAAAAATTCCACAAACATAAAAAATAACAATGTAATAAAATATTTGGGTTGTTTGTGCTTTAAAGTATTTTGGGGTATATGAGCTTTTCTTGTTGGAAGCGAGCCATAATGACATACACGGAAACATTAACTTACAAGAGCACAGGCTTTGTATGCGTGTGTGAATTATACATGTAAACACTTCCGTCGGGAAAGAATGTTTGCTGTAAGTGTTTGCCTGTAACCATCGAGTTGGGGATTTCAGATCTGCGAGAGTGCTAAATTATGCTTGTCCATGTGTAATTTTTCTCTTAGCATCTGAATGCACGTCTAAACCACAGATAGGGCCCTATGAAATCCGTTTTATTTTCCCCCAATACGGTTTTATTTCCTCTCCAAATTATGTTTTTATTTTTCTGTTTTAATGGTTTAATTAAATCGTAATAATCAAAAAGGATGTCTAATCAATTGATAAAGGTTCAATTTTAGGTTCATAAAACCTAATATATATAGCAGAACAATATTTTGCAGAACAAAACAATATTTTGTTATTTACTTTTACTTTTTACTTTTACTTTTTTACTTTTATTTAATAAAAATTTATTATACAAAATCGTGGTTATCAAATTAAGCATACAGCTTTAACAATTTAATTGTATGTATCCATCCATCCATCCATCCATCCATCCATCCATCCATCCATCCATCCATCCATCCATCATTGATCGTGAATGTCTTTTGGAAAGCATACAAGCAACAAACGTTCATATTTTTAGTTCATCAATGTCCTTCTCGTTTCCTCCCTGTCTTTCTCTCCTCTTCCCTCCCTTTTCCTCTCTCTCCCTCTCCTACTGTGTCCTAGGCATTCTCTCCAGCCATCTGTTCAGAGGGGTGGGGTTCACTCTGAAAAGAGGAAGGAACATACTTGGCAAACATACCCATATAGGTGGATAAAATTTTATGCCCAAGACTGTCCTCGTTTCAGGGGTGAAACGCTCTGCATTAGTCATGAACATGAAAGGAAAAGAATACAAAGCGCACAGAAGAGCTGTTTGTAGCAGTACTTCAATATTTTCTGGCCCGTTCTGAAAGTGAAATGTGTTCTAGATTTTCACATCTTGCATCAGAGAGTAATAACTCTGATGTGCGTCCAATCACACAAAAACAATATAAGAATGTGCAAGAAGAAACTTTCATTGTCACTCACGCTGCTGAGTTAAAGTATTAGCATTGATAAAACTAATAGTTCTGGCTGTAAAATCTGATCCGATGAGACATGCAAATACAAACTAAAGACCATAGTTCGTTTTCATTATATTAATGCACCAAACTATTAGAAAAAAAGCTTATTGCTCAAAGGTTGCTCTTTCATAACTCTTTTAAACTTAAACTAAAAACGAATCGTACTAATGATTAAAATTCATCTTAATTCAAGCAGATTAAATTAAATTAGATTTTACTTATGTGAATTTCACCTGGGGAAAATCACTGATTGATCCAATTAATCTTAACTGCTTCAGAAAATAAAAACAATCATCTCAGGGCATGTTCACATGCTAATTATAGCTTCTTTTACTAATTTAACACATGGGAGGAAAATAAAGTATAATAATGAACTATTTATCATTTATCAGATATTTAACACACACCACAGCCTTCACAACTTAAGCTCCACAACAGTAACCACAAAAACTCCCAACATGACAAATACTGTTATAAAATTACTCGTTTTCACATTTACTCTTCTGATCCAGTTTAATAATAAACTTTATTTTCTATAGCGCCTTTAAAAGTAGCATCTCAAAGCTCTTCACAAGAATACGTTTAATGAAAAGCATGCTGGGAACTTAAAATCCAATGTCCAGTTTCAGTTAATGTCATCAGAAATGATTTACAGTATACTTCCAACATAAATAAATTGAGAATAATGTATACATTTGACAAATTCAAGTGAATTGAACGTAACCAAATTAAGTTTAAGCTAATTTTAATTAAAGGCATAGTTCACTCAAAAATTAAAATTTTGTCATTTACTCATCCTATCAAAAGAAGATATTTCGGAATGACTTCACATGTTTTAGTCCATCAATTTAAAACCAGTGAGGTCCATTGTATGGACAAAAGATTTGTCAAAATACTTTCTTTTGGGTTCCACAAAATAAAAAAGCAATGCAGGTTTTGAATGACAATTACATTTTTGGGTGGAGTATCAATTTAAATAAATTGAACAAGCAACAAAAAGTTTTTTTGTTTTTTTTTTGAGTGTGTGGGATAGAATAGACTTATAAACTACATTACAAAGGTGCAATACTTTTATATAAAAAAAAGTATTTTTTCTTGTGCATCTGGTCAGTGTCGCCTTTAAGCACTTCCAGGATTCATCCATGGCCAGAACTCATGTGTGGTCCAGGCTGTAATGGCTTGAGCTATACCTAGAGCTATACGACCTGAGCTATATCTAGTTGGTTTCTATTGGCTTGAGAGAACCAGAGGAGAAAGGCACCGGTCCTGAGGTAATGGCCCTGCTGCATTTTTAATAGAGGACCACTTTGTAACAACCCGAGCCTGATGTATTCTCCCCTTTTAAAGGCCCTGCCATTTCTTTTTTACACACAGCTTGCTTTTAGGCCACTGGCATAAGTGCTCGACAAAGCCTGTGTCCAGGGATAAATGGCCGAGGAGGAACAAGCCATAGTAGCCATAGAACAAGGCTGCAGCAACACAGGGACTCATTGACGTTTTACCGCCGGCGTCCGAAACAGTTTCTCATTGGCACTGTCGCTGCTGGGCTTTGTGTCTTTGCATCTCTGAGATAAACAAGGAACAAGATTTTATTTAGAGGTTGAGTGTTTAGCTGTAACTAGATCAATGTGGATTTGTAAAATGATAGTGTTTTCATATGAAGCAGGGATGTGCTTGAATTGGGATTTTGGTTAAATGGATAGAGGAATAAATCATCTACGTAGATGTATGACAGCATCGTCAGAGGTTGCACATGCATGTGTGTGTGTGTATAAAACCGGTGGTTAATGAGCTTCAAGTTGTAATTAGCGGTCAGGAACGCTGCTTTTGCTATGAATTCACATAGATAGCAGAGAGGAACGGCATGTGCAGCTTGGCTTCAGTCACAAACGATAGCCACTCGATTTCAAGAAACAGAGGAGGGATGTAGTGCCTTTCAACCACTCCTGTCATCCCTCTCTTCCACCCCTCCCGTGTGTTTTCATCTAGAGACTCATTGGAAAGCGTTTCCCCCTGAAAGCAACCAAGGACAGAGTAGGCGAAGTAAGGTGTCATAAATCCTTGAGAAGGTGCTCCTCATTCCACGGACCCCCTACACACACACACTCATCTCCCACTCCAACCTTTTCCGTGTCATGAAAAGTACATGCAAGGACTATGCACACACCTTTTGAGTGTTAAAGAGCCTTCAATAATAGGATTCAGCTACAGCGATTCTAACCCACCATAACTGTATCCAATTCTCCACGGTCTGGCTTGAAATCAGGCCCCAAAAAGGTACATTAAAGACCGCTCTGGGAAAGGCCATTTGTTTTGGCCCCGATTTCAAAGCACTGAAGACCGTAAAGATGCCATCTGAAAGGACTCGTTCCTTCCTTCACTTCCCCAGTTGGATAAAGACACTTTGGGGTCTCAAGAGTGCCCAGGGACCGGGGTGATGATTCAATACAGATTTCCCCACGCCTGCGGAGGCTGCTCTGGGTTGGCATGGCGGCTAGCACGCTGCCTGGGATTAGCTTATGTAAACAGTGCTTTTGTTGGGTTTCGGTTGAATTAATTTGCTCGCCCCATGTGCTTTTATCAGGATAATTTGTGCGGCAGACACTCAAAGACTTGTCCAAACATATCCCCGGGCTCAAGGCTAAATACAGAGCTAGTAATGACACTCAAACGTGTGGCGTGCTCTTTCTCCAGACTTTCCATCATGCTAAATGTGGGCGCTGAGGTCATATGTTTTCTATTGAATGTCAAGGTGAATCACAGCTTTACCAGGGTTGTGCAAATTTTTGAGTTTAAGAATCGGTGTCCTTTGAATGATGAATGTAAATTTGAATTAAATTGGCCATAACCCACAGGAAGTAAAATTGGATTTACGGGAAGTAGAATTTACTCGATTTTAAATTTATAGAAATTAAATGTGTTATTGGATTCTGGGATATGAAGTGCATAAATATATTAAATATAAAGAAACACAGTATACAATGCAAAAATTCTATTTTTGTTTTAATATTCTTTGACTCAAGTAAAAAAATATCTGCAAATCTTGAAAACTGAATTAAAAAACGGGTTAAATTTACATAAACTTTTGCACATTAAATATTTAAAGGATAGTTCAGCCAAAAATGAAAACTCACCCTCAAGTTGTTCCAAACTTGTGAATTTCTTTCTTCTGCTAAACACAAAGAAGATATTTGAAGAATATGGGTAATCAAACAGTTGATGGGCCACATTGACTTCCATAGTATGTTTTTTCTACATAATTCTTCAAAATATCTAGTAAATGAGGACAGAATTAAAAATTTTGTGTGGAACTATCACTTTATATAGTTAAATACTAAAAGTTCAAAACAATCCACCTATATTCAGTGAAAATAAAAAAAAAAATACATTATTTGAAAATGATTTTAATATCTTGGGCAGTGTTGCTCTCAAGTAAATGTATGTTGTTTCAAGGATTTAAAAAAAATATTAGAAAAATTGTAACTTTAATATTGTATAAAGTACACATTTCTATATATGGCATTTCAAACAGATTCATACATCTGTTATAGGCTTATAAAACCGTTAAGCTTTCAGACAAAGGCTTTGTTTGAATTTAAATACAAATCTTATTCAATTCAAATCCGAACTAGATTCTCAAATCAATTGTGAATGGCGCACAACCCTGTCAAATTCAAAAATTTAAATGTCCACCTGAGGTAAAGTCCATTGTGAAAACGGTGATGATCACTCTATTTGTTTGTACATGACTAATATATCCTCAGCTGGTCTGTGGTGGGTTCAGTGAACAGCTGTGCTTGTTAGCCATGGTAAGCTTGAAGGCAGGAGCCTCTGCTTTTGATGGTTCAGTTCACTTGAGTGCGTGGCTGCTAGAGGTGCTAGGTGGTGAAGAAACCAAGCCTGGACTTATTAGCCGAACTATCTGTCACACGACAGCACTCTTGATTGCAGCTTCTAACGCTCCCTCAAACTGCTGTGTGAAATATAATGAGGGAAAGAAGGACAGAGAGGTCAGACCAATGGCTTAGGGGTTAGCGCACACACTCTGGGCAACTGAAGTTCGAGCCTTATATTTTTTCCATATCATTCCAGACAAAAATGTGGTAACACTTTATTTTGATGGTCCACTTTAGAAATTACTTTGCAACCACATGTTAACTAATTCTCATTGGAGTATCAGTAGACTGTCAGCTTAATATCTGCTAACACTTTATTTTCATGTTCCCCCAACAGACATTCTACTAAGTAACTTTGCAAGTACAAATCAACTTATTTTAACCCTAATTCTAACCCTACCAGTCTACTAATGCTCTACTAACACTCTAATGAGAGTTGCAATAGTCAACATAATGTGTTAAAGGGACCATCGAAATAAAGGGAAGCCAAAAATGTTAATACTTTTCAACAGCTCTGGAAATTTAAAGTTCTCAGATATGTAATATAAGTATAAACGTTGCCTCAGATGTTTCCCCTAAAATTCTGAGAAATAAAGATAGACACAAATGAGACAATTATCTATACCCTGTACCGTTCAAAGTTTGGGGACAGTAAGGCTTTTGTGGTTTTGAGAGTTGATCTTTATTTCATCAAAGCACAGAAAAAAAGGTAATATTCTGAAATATTATTACTATTGTTTTCTATTTTGATATATTTTACATTTTTAATTTGTGTAATTTATGAATTTTCAGCAGCATTACTCCTATCTTCACAGTGCCAAATGATTCTTGAGAAATGATCCTAATATGCTGATTCAGGATTCTCTGATAAATAGAATGTTAAAAAACAGCATTTATATGAAATAGAATTCTTTTGTAACATTTTATTTTATAACTTTATTTGTCACTTTTGATCAATGGCATGCATACCCGCTGAATAAAAGTATTAATTTATTTCAAGGAAAAAAATCATACTGACACCAAACTCTTGAATGTTATAAAACATCTTAAAAGAATTTCACTAGAAAGTATTAAGAAATATTGAGTTTATAATTCATTTTCTGACATGTGATTGCAGAATTCAGAATGCTCGAACACAGTTTGAGACATTTCTGAGATCTTGCAGAAAGCAGTAAGATTACAGTCTTTTTCACAGGACAAAAAATCTGTGAAAAAAGTCTCCATTTGATGTTAATTTAATCTCATTGCTAGAAAAACAATGGAGACGTTATAGAAATCTTATTTGTGATTGCTACTTCCTGTGGCTCACTCCGTTGTCATATCCTGTCTGCTCGCTCACAGTCTCTATTAGCCAAGTAGCAAAAAGGCAGAGAATGAACAAGACAAGTGCATGAAGAGATGCAGAAGACAGAAAGGAGATGATGCAGTCGTGACAAGATCCGCCCTAGAGATGTTACAAACAATGTGACCTCATCCTTTCAGCCCCAACAGTATACGCAACACAATAGTTATGTGTCGTTGATTCGATGTGTCTTTTCAAAAGTTTAGGCAGCACCGGAGCACTTTGCTGTTCGCCGCATTCATGTGCTGCATATTTTATTAGCCTCTCCAGTTTTATGAATGATTAAGCTCCTTTGTGTGCGCCGCTCGGCTGCAGTCAGGTCTCACCCTCAACTAGAACATGCGTGTGAACCGCTTTTTCTGCGCATGTGTATCTCTTCATAATGCTCTTTGGAAAACAATGGGCCCCTAAGGGCCTACACTGCCCAGTGTCGCAGGGTTTTACCCTTCTCGCCCTTTTGTGCTAGCGTGCCTTTGTTTGAAATGCTGGCCCAGACTTTCCCCTCTGCACCGAGATTGTATTTCTCAATGCTGGTCGTCGAGATGAGATGCATTTAGCTGGCTAAAGTGGTGCTAGGCACAAAAAAAATAAGTCTTTTGTAGAAGCACAAGCGCTTTCATCTCGCACTGCGGTATCCAGAAAGCAGAAGGGCCTTTTGGGGGAGGATGTTAAACTTTAAAATGTCTTTTAAACTTTCCGACGCCCGCATCTATATTCCACTACAGTCTGTCTGACTTCCATCAACTTCCTTTTCTGTCAAAAAAAATAAATAAATCTTGCACTTCAAAAAACAAGGTTAGACACACACTAGTCGCAGTCTCTGATTGGGGTGTCATTATTTCAGCAAGAAATGGTGGGCGGTTTGACAAATAGGTGTGAGAGGAAAGAGGACACGGGGCATGTCAGAGACGGCGTTGCTAATGGCTGTGCGGACACATTCCATAAGAGGACGTGTGTATCGGTGCACCGCACAACAACTTCACACTAATCATCTCACTCACGCCTTAATGGGCAACATTTGTTTAAAGAAAACAGGGATGCCTGTACGAGCCAATTAGAGTGCATATTGACATTCATGAAGGGATTTCTTTGCTTTGTGTGTGTGTTTGTGTGTCTCAATGAATGACCGTGTGTTTGTGGAGTTTCGGATTGAACTCGCGGACGTCGGCAGGCGGGTCAGAATGAGAGGTCGGAGAGTCTTGGGTCACAGTCACTAACTGTCCGATGATAATTAGACTGCAAACGTGCACGCAAACACACACACGCGCACAGTCGCACACACACACACGACACGCACACCACACACACACACACACACACACACCCCACACACACACACACACACCACACACACACACACACACAAACACACACACACAAAACACACAGTACATCCTAGCGTTACTAATGAGCCTATCACTGTCTAAGAGCCGCATCTCATATCACACACACACACTTAGAGCTTAATGGGCCTGCTCACTTTTTGGGCTCTTCTCTCTGATACACAACACTCTCAAACCATCAAGCACTGAAGATGGTCTGCTAGAGGAATTCACAGAAAAATACTGACTGCAGCTCAATTTTGCCATTACACAGAATTTACAGATCTGATGGAGATGTTTTGTGTGTGTGTGAGGAAGACAGCTTTGTGTGAAGAAGGTTAGGTTATAGGTTATTGTCAATCTTGACATCCGTCCAAGCTCTTTATTGCATAGATTCATAAAGAAGGATCAACTAATTGAAGATTCAATACAAAAGATCGCTTGAATAAATGATAACAGAATTTGAACTATTCAATTTGAAACACTGTTGTCCAGGAATACAGTACCTTTACAAAATATGATTACAACATTGGTACTCTGATATATTCAATGGCACTAAATAATGGTACTTATCATAGATAGATAGAACAAACTCTTCTCTTTCCTAAAAGAAAGGCCACAAGCTGTCTATCTCCCACTGCCAGCCCAGTTAAACTCCTCACGCCTGAGCTGAGCTGGGTTTGCATAATTCAGCAGGGTGGGCAAATCCAGATTTACAGATTATCATGGTTAACAGCACAAAGGCACACGAGAGCTAGAGAAGAGATGAAAAGATAAGCACACACACAGACATACAAACACACAGTATTGCCAGGTCGGTATCTTCTGTATTGATTACGTCCTTTTATAGCCACCAAAAGTGCTGTTCACACACTGTGCACACAAATCACAGCAATTAGGTCTGTACTGAGCTACACTTCAGATTTCACACAGCTTTCAGTCAGTTTTCAAACTTCGCACCGACACATTATTTGACTTGAGTCTCTGTCATAACGACTTGATATTCTGTCATCTCGTAGCACACACTGACAATCCTTTTTTTCCGCTGCCTTATAGCTTTTCAAGCTATTCAATTTTATCCCAGTTTTGCCAAAGAATCGTAGCACATTTTTTTTCCCAGAGAATTTTATTAAAGGTCCTAATGGAAGATGCGGGTGCTGCTGTTGATTATAGAAAAGAACCTGTTACCTGAGGCATATCTAGTCTCCAGAGCAGGTTTTAGCGTAATAGGACAGAGAATCTTCAAAGCCGAGAGTTCTCACAGGCGGCAGCTCTGGTTTTTGAACAAAAGGAAAAGCTTCCTCTGGTCTCCACAGATGTTATCTGGTCAAATTGGCTCTGGACTTTGTCAAGAGTGTGTTCCTTTTTGAATATACGGTGGGTGTCTGTTATAAATGCCTCACTGTTTCCATTGCGAAACTGGTTTGTGTAGAACATTAACTTAGGAATTAATCCAATATGAGGAGAAGGTCAGATCATGGACGGCACGCTGTACAGAAAAGATTTCACGTTTTGTGGGACTGCAGCTTTTTGTAACAGTCAAAATTTTAATGAGAATAATTATCACATAACATGTTCCAGTCTTAAAGGAACAGATCATCTAAAAATAAAAATTCACCCACCTCACGTCGTTCAAAAACTGTATGCTGTTGCTATAAAATGGAGAATGTTTGAAAAATCATCATGCTGTGACTAGTCCAGTTACCACATCTGTTAAGCCCCACAGTCTCACAAAAAAGACAAAACATCAACAAAAACACAATAGCCCATATGGCTTGTAATCTACATTCCAAGTCTCCTGAAGTCAAAGTATTATGCGAGAAACTTAAATGTATGTCCTTATTCATTGATAATCATCTCTTCCAATGGATTGTTACCTCAAAAACATTTCACTGAAGACTTGGAATATAGACATAAGTAACTGCATTTGTTTTTCAGTAAGAATATCACTCTAAAACAATATAAATTCTTATTTAACATTATAAACAATACATTTGCTTGAGAAACAAGACCGCAAAGGATAGTAAGACTTGTTTTTATAGGGCTCGAATACTACACGTCTTACTGAATTGGCAGATTTATTTTTCCACTTGTTTTGACCTTGTTCATAAAAATCCTGCCAGTGTAGTAAGACAAAATACACTAAAGATACATTCTTCAAAGATATGTGCTTGGAAAACAAGTCGTAATATCTTATGCAGTGTTGCCTCTCAAGTATTTTAACTGGAAATAAGACCTTTTTTTGCAGTGTTGCCACTAGGAACCACTGTTGTAAAGATCTAATTCATACAGGTTTGGAAATACATGAGAGTGAGTAAATAATGACTGCGTTTCCATTTTTGGCATATTCGATGAATAGGTTAATAAGAATAAGGTCATCAAAGCAAATCATGTGGTGTTGTGGCCTCTCTGGTTCAGGTACAACAGCATAAAAGCTGTCTGATATGGAAAGGTGTGTACTTTCTAGAGCTTTGGACTGAATTCCTTGAGACTGCAGACACAGCTCGAGTCGTTCCAGGTAGGTTTCAATTTCAAATGCATTCTCTCTCTCTTTCTCTCTCCCGAGTGGAGCGCTGATCCCTCGCCCTTACCCTCACGTTGAGTCTGCGTTACTGGAAACCAGCTGCAGAGAGACTCCCAGAGGTGTGTGTGTGCCAGGATCACCCCTAACCACCAATTAAACCGCACAGTCTTTTCAAAGAATCAATTATTAATAACAAGAGGTACTTCACAGAGTCCTGCCTCTCATGTACTCACTCTCTCCTCTCTCTCTCTCTCTCTCTCTCTCTCTCTCTCTCTCTCTCTCTCTCTCTCTCTCTCTTCTCTCATGTACTTTTTGGGTCTTTTATCCCTCTTTCTTTCACTCTATCACCGTTCCGAATCGTTTATGCATCCCTCCCTCTCTCCACCCTGCCTATACTCGCCGCACGCAGGCTTTTCTCAGGTAACACTGCTGCATTCCAGAAGAGGACAGTGATACGACCGCATTGTGCTAGACACGCAGAGCTGTAGGAAAATCCCCACCCTTGCTTTAATGATGTTTCAAGGGAACATCGTGCCATCTACTTCAGTAACTTGATCAGCGCAAGCATGCATGCATGTATGTGTACTGCGAGCTGGTGCACTGGAGCAGCACACAGCTCTTATGATGCAGTGTTCGACTAAATAGCACTATCCCACTCAGCGCAACTCCTAATGGGTCTAGCGGAAAGAGGCCTGGCTCAAGCGGATGTCCGCTGCCTGTACCATAATTGGCGCTTAGACAGTAGGAGAGACAGCAAGGGCTGGGTTAGTATGTGCTGGCAATCGCCCGCGAATACCGCACGATTGTTATTATGCACGAATAATTGGATTTTTCTTTTTTTGTCATTCTATTCCCTTCACCCCCACACTTTTCCATCAAATGCTTAAAGCAGAAGAGCCACACTGACATTACACCGAGACTCAACCCTCATCATTTGTATGAATGATCACATTTTGTCCGGCAAACACAAATATCTCAAGAGATAATTACATTGAGTGGGCGGACAAACAACACAGAATTGAAAACAGAAAGAACACTGTCCGTCACACATCAGAATGTGCTCATACGTTGAAAAAACACCAAAAGGAAGAGGTCACTAAAAAAAATGTGTCATTATTTACTCACCCTCAAGTCAGGTCAAACCTGCATGACTTTCTGTCTTCTGTGGAACACAAAATACCTTTCCCGGCCACCGTATTCAAAAATAATGAAAGTAAACGAGGACTGGAGCCGTGAAGGTTTAAAGAAGATGTGTACATGTCTCATAAAAGTGGTCCATACAATTGTGCACTGTATTCCAAGTCTTCTGAACAAATATTTGGTGTGACAAACCACAATTTAGCCTAAGTCATGATCTCAGTGAATATTTTCCAGGAGGCTGTTGCAACCCGATTTGCTGAATAAGACAGTTGAACTTGTGAACCGGATGAATCATTAAGAATGGTTCTGTGAACTGGATCAGCTGATGCATTTAAAGGTTTGACTGATAATTATTCAGTCTTGAAATGCACATCGCTACTGATCACATGAACATGGCAAGAAGAGCTTGAGCAGACATTCAGATAATAACAAAACACTTTTCAGTCTGTTCCTCACACAAAGTTATTGTAAGAATATTGGAAAAATACCAGACTGATCTCATGAAACTGCGTATGTATGACACGCCAATTCGTATTTCCATTTTTGGCGTGTTATCAACACGCATAATCGCTTTTCAGCGTGTTTATGAACGCCGTTGACTTAACGTTACATTACTGTATATATAAATATATGACCTACCCCAACCCCGTCCCTAAACCTACCCGTCACTGATTAATACCATTTATGAGTCTTTCCCTACCATCCTAGGAAGAAAAATATCGCTCCCCCAGATGTATATCAAAATTTGGCTTTATTTCGCTCGGATTTATAACAGCGTGTACATACACGCGGAATCACTCGGACATAACGGCGCTGATATACACGCATACACGCGGATAGCTCAAAATGCGTATAAATAACACGCCACTTGACTTGAAAGTGGCGTGTATGTTTACGCAAAAGTCATGATGTCATGTTGAAAATACAGAAGACTTGAAATATAGTGCAGAAATCACATAGACCACTTTTGTGGTGCTATTTTGCCATATGTAGAAAGAAAAAAAGTTTGGAATGACAATGATGGTTAATAAATGTAAATCATGCCAGAATCAAAATTTTTAGGTCAACTATATCTACTCTAATCATGCATTATTTACAAAATCTTCTAGACACATAACAGGTCATGTGTGCTGCCATATAAATCAGGTTATCTTGAGTTATGACAACTAATTAGACAAGGACAGGAAGGTGTAGGTAGAGCTCGAATTATTTGTATTCCACAATCTAATAACCACACCACGTACATGATATCTTGTAACATGACATCCTGTTGGCTTTATATTATGCATCCGTTGTACATGTGTTTAACGCATGGACTCCACATGGGCTAGGAGATCATCTTAGCGTCCTACGCCTGGACCGCAGCCACGTCCTTGAGTGCGCGCTCTGACACAGCAGCACCTTTGTGGATCTCCCGAAAAGCGTCCGCACACCCACGCAACACAACATGCGTCACTCACACCAGCTGCGGGACATGTGCGCGTCTATGAGGCTTGACTGTAATGCAAGCCTTTTTTAAGACCTGAAATCATTAATTGTAATTATGAATATACAAAAATAATGACTTTCACTGGTCACCCCAATGTGTGTAAGACTGGACGGGATGCTCAAACCAATGGGTCAAGGATCGGCTGGTTTGCATGGGACAAAAAGCATCTTTCTGCAATGACTGATATTCGAAAGAAGCCATGTATGCAAGCAACTATGCAAATATGCACACACACACACATAATTATACAAAAAACCTCTCATTTGGTACAATACTATAATATTCAAGGTTAAAATTAATAACAGAGCCCAAACTATTATATTAAACTGCTATTTATTTTCAGATATAAAAAATAAAAACTGAAATGATTGAATAAAATTCAGTTACACAGTTTTCATAAATACTTATATTCATGGCACATGTATTCAAACATCTTCTCTAGTGATTTTTATAAACAAATGGTGAACATTGGATAACTTATTGGATGACTTATTGTTCACAAGCTGTTTTATTGAAGTCTTTCTGTGTGTGAAACACTGATTGAGCGATTACATATATTATACATATACAGCTATTTCGGTGTATCATTCAACATACCTAAAAGTTCATGCAGTTTTTTCATGCTATAACTTGTATTAAAGTGGAAGAAAAGACTTGCTCGGACTGAGGCGCTACAGCGAGCATCATTTATTGTTTGAATTTCATGATAAAATGGGCAGAATTTGAAATTCTTTGTTTCTTACAACAAATCATTAACCATTTCATACTGCATGTTTTTGGATTGTGGGGAAACCGGAGCACCCGGACGAAACCCACGCAGACACTGGGAGAACATAAACTCCACATAGAAAGCCCTCCTGGCTAAATATTACATAATATATGTATGTTATGTATGTATATATAACATGCAAAATAATAACCAAATATTATATATCATTATAATATAACCAATTTTTTTTTTTGTCTTTGCATTTTAAGCTGGGGTTTAAGAAAGTCAGAAAAATAACACATTTTCACATGGCACATTAAGCGCATCGAATTTCAGCACAGAAATTGGTTGTATACTGTCTAGCCTACAGCATCTCTCATCCGCTTCAATAAATGAAAGAAAAAAATAGTTTTAACCTTGCATGGTAATTTGACACAGCCTTTAAATCATTCCTAGCACAGAGCATGTCTTGATCATCATCTGCATGGCCAGCGACCGTTTTGTTCCTCTCTTCCTTTGTTATCGATCAAATCAGGCTCCAGCATTTAGTGAACTGATGAAGGACTAGGTATGAAAATTGATTAATGGCTGCTTCAATGTCACTCGTATTCAGTGACCATTTGAGGGAATATAATACTCTGTCCATGGACTGGCTATCTCTCTCCATCTCAATGTCAGCATCGAGCTTAGCTGAGGTTTCTGTAACACCCAGAGAGGGTGACATTGAGACATGGATCTCTGCCTTTTTATCATTTATTTATTTATGTACGTCCGAAAGAGCATGGAAGCGCAAGGCTGTATGAGGTCCTCAACATATAGATCGCATTTGGAGACCACACACACACACACACACACACACACACACACACACACACACACACACACACACACACACACACACACACACACACACACACACACACACACACACACACACACACACACACACACACACACACACACACACTCTCTCTCTCTCTCTCTCTCTCTCTCTCTCTCTCTCTCTCTCTCTCTCTCTCTCTCTCTCTCTCTCTCTCTCTCTTTACTAACATGATGTGACAACATTTGATGATGTGTGATTAATGGAGTGCAGAGCTGATGACTCAATGTGGAGGAAGGCACAAGGACACGCGGCATGTATGACTCTTTATCATCGTGTGTGTGTGTGTGTGTGTGTGTGTGTGTGTGTGTGTGTTATGGTACAGCAGCTGTAGAGAGAGGCCAAGAACTGCAGAGCATACCGTAATTTGATTCTATATGTTTGAAGTACTATACCTTAATATATCATAAGGTATAGATACAAAATTATAAATTATATTATTCTATGCGGTCAGATAAAGGATACAAATTTCATTCATTTTATATGACCTTTATATACAGTATATTAATCATTTATTAGAATTTTATATGAAAGTATATATATATCAGTATGTATATATGTATATATATGTCTTGGTCACCAGCTCTCTCACTAGTCACCTGCTACGTCTCAATTCACCTACTTATACTACGCCCTAAAAGTATGTACTCTTTTTGTAAAGAAAAGGTGCATACTTTTGAGTGTGTAGCAGAAGACTAGCTTTGGGGCATGCTATCACGTCATACAATAGCGTATTTAACTGTTGCTCTCTGTGGCTTAGTTACATCCTGTCATGCAAACTGACCTGTCAATCATCTTATCAAAGATAAAATCCTCCACATTTAATTTCCTACTGTATCGGAGAGAAATGCAGAAGTACGTGTATCTGCAGCCGCGGGTCTTTCATGCAGAGAACTCCCCTCATATTAATGCATAATGATGCATTTAAAATAGAATTCCACATTGTTATTATTACAGATGAAATATAACACGGATGACATCAAATAAAATATTTTTATATCAGGTTAAGCTTTGATTAGTCACCCAAACCTTCATCTAAACCTCTCACCGTTGGTCGCGCATATCCGACATGTTTTGTACTTTTTAAACACTTTTAACTCGTGTTTGTAGTTCCTCCTCCAAAGCGCAATGGGTTGGGGGCGATATTAAAAAGTAAACAATGAGTCCGCACACCAGAAAATGCTCCTAAGTGATATTTAATAGTTGCTCACCATGTGTAACGTTTCGGGCCCAAGCCCTTCATCAGACATTGTGGGCAATATTAGCCTTTAGAGTGAGCACGGATCCACACTTCTGGAATAGACCGGAAAGAGTAGACCATCCGGGGACTTCTGGCATACTCTTTTCAACATACTATGCTTTGGGACACACTTATTTTAATCTCACATACTGCTAAGGATGGATAGTATGGACATTGAGACGCAGGGACCGTATCTGCACTACATTTCCCATAATCCTTCCTGACACTCACCTGCATGTAACTACTAATCACACACACCTGCACTGCATCTCCCACATCTACAGTTCTGCACACACCTCGCACCAGTTCAGGGTCCGGTCTTGTTTATAGACATTGTTTGGACTACCAACCTGACTCATATGATTTATCGCCAACATTATACTCCAGCGATTATTCTCCAATGTCATTCCTCTCCAAATTTCTCCAGCGTATGATCGCTTCTTGTCACCTGGTCCTTCGTGTGTGTGTGTGTGTGTGTGTGTGTGTGTGTGTGTGTGTGTGTGTGTGTGTGTACTCTCCTACTATTCCATCCAGCGAGGTGTGTGCTTGGTCTGCATCAGCCATCCACGATCTTCTGCACCTGTAAGACAAAGGCTTTCCATTACCATCCATCTCCAGTCAACGATAACTCTCATTCTCCAGTAAAGAACCTGTTATTGCATTTCCCTGTTTCAGAGTCTGTTCTGTAACATCTCTCTCTCTCTCTCTCTCTCTCTCTCTCTCTATATATATATAACACACACACACACACACACACACACACACACACACACACACACTAAATGTTATTGAAATTTTATTGTAAACTACACTGAACAATACAGAATTGCTACTTATGGTACTGCCAAAAAAAAAAAAAAAAAGGTATTTCCATGATATTTCTTCCATTTTATTTATTTATTATTCAAAACTAAATTCCCACCTTTTCCGTATTGGAACATTTTCAATTGATTGTAGATTTCTTTTGTTTGTTAAATTAATCCTATACCAATCCAGTGGTAAAATAGGCCCTGATGCGGTTTCAACATATGAGTATCATTGTCAGTAATACCATAATACCATAAACAAAAATCAGGGTATATTTTGTGGTAGATTTAAAGATGTATGAGGTGTGATCTGAAAAGTTGTCAAAAAATCTTTCAGTGCAGAAAATTTCACACATTTTTATTTTTCTCAATTTCTTGATATCTTTGCTTTGTTGGAGGAATCCCATCCTCTGTGAAAGTTTCAAGAAGCAGAACCTTTAGCCTGATACTTCACCATGTGCACATCACTGTCAGTGCTGAATAAAGCAATGTTAGCTTCCTGCCATCAAATCACTGAAACATGGATATGTGACCCTTAAAACCCACCCAGCCTTCATGTGATGCCAATTAACAGTAGCTGATTCTCATACAGCTTATGGGAACGAAAAAAAAAAAAAGATTTTGGAGAGAGGAATTCCCTTGATTGGGTCTAGTCCGGAGTTCTTGGAAGCCCTGATGCAAAAGCAAACCTGATGAAGGAATTTTAATGAAGGCAGAGGAAGTGAGCTCTTCTCAAGCTAAATGAATTGTGTATGACTCTTGACCAGAAAAAAAATCTGGAAGTCATTGACTTCCTCTCATTTTCTTTCTCTGTATTCTCCTAAAGGAAAACTTTTTACTTTGACTAATTTAAAAACACTGTTTTAAAAAACTTAAGTGGAGTTTGATTATATTGGTCCAGTAATTAACATAAAGGAAATGCAGAAGATTAGTCTATAAAACCTCTGCTCACTGAGGTGACATGTTCAAAATAACTTTTTTTTTAAACAGCGATATGTGTCTGGCAAGGGCCCTAATGAATTTGACAAACTGTGGAGAAATCATGACCCAGTGGCTCAATGCTTCTAGTGAACAGAGACGTTTCTAATTGATTGATAAGACCTCACCATGTCCTCCACTTTGTTGCCGGGGCAACAGAGGTTGGCGGACTGCTACCGTCTGCACGGCTCTCCGAGCGGTCTGGTTCGAAGCGAACGGCACATTCGGATGTTAATTTCAGCAGGAAAATTGGGAGACGAGAAGAGAGAATGCTATCAGACTGTTTCTTGTAACAATACAAGAGGAAGTCATTCTCAGATTAAAATGGACTGCTGCGGATTTGCAGGCTTCCATCTCCCGTTCATATGCAAATAAGTACACTCTGATTGTTTCCTCGTATTTGAATGTGCTGTGCTTGCCCCTGAGGGGACGGGGATTTTGCGGGTCACGAAGGAAGGGGTATTTAAATAGAGACATCCGCTAATGCAGTGTACGAATTAACTCGGAATTTGGCCTAAATTCCAGATGCGTTTAAATCCAGGAAAACTTTATTTGAAGTTTTCTGCCCCTTTGAAAAAAAAAAAAAAGACAATTAAAACCTGAGCCACTCAGCATTCGTAGTTTCCATACATGCTAAATTAGTTAAACCTTGACCTCAGCAAGGAAAGAGGTGGGGTGCTTTCTGAATATACCTAAGATAAATTAGCATATATCTGCATGATAAGGAGGTGGTAATGATTATTCATGCATCACAAATACTCGAGAGGTCAAACAATTGTGGTGAATAATCCTTTAGTGTCATCGCAGCGGAGCCACAGATGTGAGCCAATTCTGTGTGGAATGAGGCGCGGATTGTCATATGTTGCGTAGGCGCGCGAGTTTGATTGCAAACTGAGTGTGAACCTTTGCTTGCTGTGCTGTCGTGAGAGAGGCCGGTGAGGAAGATGTTGTTAGTGCTGTCTGGGCGAATGTTTGTGTAACTCGTTCATGACATTAATGGTGCGTGGGCCTGACGTTAACAAGCTGGAGTGTGGTTGAGCGTCTGGAACAGAGTGTTTCTTCAATTAAAGCCAGCTTATTTGTCTTCACATTCCTGCTGACAGGAAGAATTATGAAAGATACAGACTGGCGCTCTGGTACCTGTTTAGTCTGCGTGTGGTCCAATTCCACTTTGTAGTTTTTCAGAGGGTCAAACACATGAAACATGCAGGCAAAAAGTCTCAAGGAGGCAAGTGAACATCATTCGTTTCAGACCTCAGACAACACATCTTCAAAAATAATGAACGTTTTCAAACAGGTTGTCTGCCCTGTCTGCCATTAAACAGACAATCCTGCCGCCAAACTCAAGGTTGAGCGTGTTGGTGTGCTGGGTGGTTCAGACTCAGGCCTTAGGATGCTAAAACAAACAGAGCAAAGTTCTGAAAGCACCTGAGAGCCACAGTGTTAAAGGAATCAAACTGAAAAAGGAAAGTACCTTACACTTCGGACATACTACTCTGTTGGCGTTCTATTTTTCGCATGCTATATAGTAAGGAAGTATTTGATTTCGGACGCAGCACAAGTGCTTGCTAAAACCAAAAGATCACTTAAAGATTTTTTAGATAATTCTGGATGTGATCAAATATGGCCTTGGAGCTATGTCCTAAAGCTCCCCTTGGTTATTGTTACTAACTTCACAAACTCTACAGAATATCCTAAATAAACTAGAGATTTCTATAAACAAAGTGATTTTCAGTAAAATGTGCTCATTGGATATTATATAGGCCATACTGAATTGTGCCATTGCAAAGCATTTTTATCTGCCTTTGTTCTCTACAGATTTTTTTCCAAATTGTGCCGAAAAACTGCAGTCAGAGAAGTAGCATTGATGTTATACGCGTTCATTTAGGAATGAGGGCCAAATTCACAAGCAATTCTCAAGATTCATTTAAAAATTTGAAGAAGAAAAAACACTATCTTGGTACAGTACCTTGTGGTACTATTATTAGAGCGAAAATGCTTTATTTAAAATTTTGATAAAGTCCATACAATTGTGTTATCCAACTATCCAAACCCACAGATCCTCCACAGCAATGGCAAGAGAAAATGGCCAATGGCAACCGTAGCTAAGGTAGTGAAGGGTCAATTATTCCTTTTTTTCCACCGGTTTGACCCATTCAAGCCAATTAGTGGAGCAGTTGCGAAGATAACAGACGGGTATTATCCCATTCACAGCCAATTCATAGTGCTAAAGAGGCACTGCCTTTCGTCACATAACTTTTAGCCTCTTTTTTGTACTCCTACACATTCAGGCCATGCTTTAGGATCTTAATGAGAATGCAATAAACTCAAGAAAGGGAAAGCAGACCAATATTTATATAATATCACATCCAATATTTACAGGATAATTAGACATTTCTCAGGCATGATTTCTGGGAAAAGAAGGTCCATGTTGGCTGACACTGACATGCCAGTTTTATGATTTATGACACTGATCATTGACATGCTCACTTCCTGCAAGTGTACTTTGTTTGAGTCACAAGCCAAATGACAGGCTCAATGTCATGCATGTGAAAGAAAACGTTTCATCAGTAATGATCGCCTTCCATATCTCCAGCACAAAAGAAAGCTGTAGAAGAAGACCATCCCTTTATTTCATATGAAATTCTGCAATTCAAAGAGGCTCTAATGCAGCAAGCTATTGACTATGAGCTTTAATGGCAGAGAGCACTCAATGCCCGCTTGCACAGAGCTTAAAGCTCGCTCGCTCGCTCGCTCTCCCTCTCCACAAGAAATCTCCCTCCTACCTTTGCTGCAGTAACTCTAACGTATAGATCTTCTTGAGAGCCTAATGGGCTAATGCATGTGGTAATATATTTCTGGGTCAGATAGAGTCATGCGTTTATGTGCGCTGGGTGTGTGCGCAAAGTGCACAGTGTAATCTTTGGGGCTTCCTCGGACCTCCTCTGTCCGGATGCAGGAGATCTCAAACCCTTTCCCTAAATAGCCGGCATTCTTTCCCTCGCCCCAAGGGGCCCCGGGGGTAGAGTTGAGGAAAGGAGAGCAATGCTCGCCGTGTCCTGCTCTGGTCCCTGCGACGGCAGGGTCAAGGCATGTACTATCGATCACTACCGTCAGGAGCGAGGCATGAGTGTGTGTGTGTTCTGTGAAAGCTGTCTGCAAGAGAATCTAAATTGTTATGGAAAAGCAATGAGACCTTTCCTTCACATTTGGGGAAAAATGGTGGCAAGATTCATGGCATATGGGTCAATGACTTCACACTATTTTCTTTATATTATTCAAAAAGACATTAAAATGCAATTACATTGCCTGAATACACCTATTCTATGATGAGCGTGTTTTAAATTTCTGTGTTAAAATTACTTTGATATTTCTGACTTTTCGCCCCTCAAAATATCAGGGTAATAAATCTGTCCTGATAAGTCATAATGAAGAAAAAGTTTCATTAAAATTATTACGTTTTTAGTAGTTTGGCAACAATATTTGAACAAAACCGCTTTACTGTTTATTAATATTGGAAAAAAGTATAACAAATCAAAGTCATTATTGTGTGTCAAGCTTCTTAAAGTCCCCCTGTGGTGAAAATCATGTTTTCCCCTCAATTGACCCTTCGCGTGGAGCTTGATTGACAGGTGTTCTGACCAATCATACTTCGCCATCCGCCATTTTGTCCGACAAGGCAGTCAGGAGAGATAGTAGATTAACATGGGAGGATTTGAACTTGAAAAACTGAACCTTTCCGCGGTTAAAACAACATTCCTTCATATGTTAATTCATGTTTATTTGATGCTATAAATGAACTAGAAGGAAGAGATGATCGGATCACGAGCAGCTTTAACTGATGCTCTACAGCAACCTGTCACGGCACATTAAAGAGCCACAAAACGGTATTTATTGTTTCAATTTCTTTAAAAAAATGACCATATTTGAAAGGTGAGACTTTGTTTAATATGCTTAATATCAAAAGTAACTGAAAAGTAACCTGGTCTGTCCTGCCTGTCTGCGTGTTGTCAGTCTCCTCTCTGCTCCGCGATGTATTTTTCACTGTGTGAGAACATGGTGAGAGCGTGATAGCGGCGTAGCTTGTCGGAACATAGCGACAGTAACTAAGGAGGGCGGGTCTTTGCGAAGGGTCAATTATTGACCTGAAAATATTTTTACCTATATATATTTTTTTTAAATTTGTATTTAAAAAAAAAAGATTAAGATGGAAAGGAAATTAAAATATCGTATTACGTTTTACTCACATTTGAGTCATTACATTTTCATAAAAATAGAAGGAATTTTTGTTTTTCTGTCAAACCATATGAAACTAGATGAATATGACAAGTACATTTCTAAAAACTTGAATTCAAATGCAGACTTTTTTAAAAGGATTTTAAGAAAAGTCATTGATTGATATCACATGCAGTGATGCATCAATGTGTGGATACACTGAATAATTTAAATGCATGCATACGAACTGCGCACACACATATACGTTTTCACAGCCTAAGCATAATCACAGATGACGGAGGCAGGGGTTAACTCCACATACTCAGCAGGCAGCGCAAGAAAGCTGACCTGATAGAGGTCAATCTCTCTCTGCGAAGAACAGCGGAGGAGAAATAATGAGAGGTAAAGAGAGAGAGAAAGGGAGAAAGAGGAAGAAAGGCAGGCGGACAGACAGAGGGAGGGAGAAGGGTTGGAGGAGAGGAGAAGCGGCCATTCGAAACCCATTTTCGAGGGCTCTCCAGGAAGTACTAATTGTTTGGTGACTGGAGGACTCTTTAGGGAAATGAAGGCTATCTGGGCGTGCAGCGAGGAGATAATGTGTGTCCACATCACTCACCCTTTAATAAAGAGCAGAGCCCGGCTACGCACCGGCCAACCCTGGGATACGGAGGGAAGGTGGGGAAGCGGGAGGGAGGGATTTATCCGTAGTAGAGGAGTGGGGCGGGGGAGAGGAGGAGACGCTTACAGAAGCCAGGCTGCGGAAGAAGAGGGGGGCTGAATGGACAGATTACTGTCATTAGAGTGGTAGAAGACAGGGACAAGAGAGAGCAAAAGACAAGAAGAAGAAAGCCAGGAATTGTTTAATTAGCAGACAATAAGTGGTTTCCTCTTCTCTGGAAGGCTTTAGCCTTTTTGCCACTTTGATTGAAAGCTACAGAATAGAGATGATTAGAAATGATGTGAGGGAAATTACACAAATGACACAAGCTGAACTAATACTCACGCAGAAGCACCAAAGCTAAACAACACCCACCAATTATACAGTAACTACGGCTAGGCAATATAGCTAATTATTTTTTTATATATTATGTTTAATAATATAATTTTTTTAAAATTTTTTTTTGGCTGTTATGTTTCTTAATGGCTTTGATCCAATGGTCCTTTTAGAAAATATTGGTTAAATGATTGAGTCATCACTCAAAAATATTCATCCCACATAACATTTTACATGCTTGTATAAAAAAAAATGAATTCCGTGTCAAATCAACCAAATTTCTGAAACTTTCCTGAAGACGTTATGACAGTTTGGACATGGAGCCGCATTGGAATCCCCATATCTATTGGATTGAACCATATAGGGGCTTAAAAATTAAGAAAAGTTATATTGAGATATCTTTAATACTTCAATAGTTACAGGCATACCAACATGGGAAAAATAATATTTATTGCGCACAGACAGGAATGTTCTACGCTATTATTTTAAATAGGGAAACATTTACTTCCAACATTATTTGGATCAGCTGTATGCAAAGTGATCCACATTTAGTTTTTTACCATTAAACGTACAATTTATTTTTGGAGCCATATTGAGATCCCAAAATCCCTATAATTAAATCATATTGGGATTTCAAAATGAAGACACCAAAAGAAAAGTTTGTTAAGAAACATCGTAAAGGATATTAAGATATTAGGAAAACGAAACGAAACGAAGATAGAAAAAAATAAGGATAAAATTAAAAATCTGAGTTGACAGGGAATGACCCACTATAGTCAAAAGGCTGAATATGTTTTTTTTTTGTGTGTGCAAAATATAGATTATATGAACTGTATACATTTTTTTTTAATATATATATATATATATATATATATATAATTTATATCACTATGCCACGACAATGTATAGGCTACAAACAATTCTTACCAAAGCAATACCTCAAGACAAACCATTGTTAACTGACAACTTATCACTAATGTAAACCTTTAAATGTGCTAATGCATTTCAGACAACATATGTGTAGCATAATAGCACATCTATCATCAGGCAATTTGTCTCCCAGGATCTCCTCGGTTAAGTTAAGTGCCTCCGCTAAAGCGTCATGTACGACTGAATGGGATTTGTTAGTGTGTGTGGCTATAGAGACGCCTAGAGTATGTGTGTGATTCCTGCTAGAGTCCATTGTAGAAGCAACATCATCTCTCCCTTTCCCTCTAATCCCGGCCCGTCTGATGGCGAAGTGAACGCCTTTGACGTTTCAAAGGCTTCCCCCATCATGACTCCTGACACACTACACACCCTGACGCGCTATCGCCGTGCCCCTGACAGCTGCACAAATTGGCTGAAAGAGGTGTCTGTGGCGCGCACTTTGATCAGCCGAGCTTTTGCTCTCTTGCGCTCGGTCTGTCTCCATCCCGGCGTCGTGTTGCGGAGGCCAGGCCCCTGATCTGTCGAGGAGAACCGGGCCGGGAGGGTCTGATAAGCTTCCACTCACACAGGAAGCTTTTTGTGCAGTCAGATCATGCGTGTGTGCATGACTGCCTGAAGCCATGTCAGACACACATATTGTGTGTATAGTTTCTGGGAATTGGGTGTATTTATTATATCCAGATTTCATGTAGGGTCTGGCACACTTAGACACAGCTTGTAAAGCAGAGTTATGTGTGTATCAGTGTTGGAGAACATTAGGTTTAAAGGGGGGGTGAAATGCTCAGTTTCACTCAATCTCATGTTAATCTTGAGTACCTATAGAGTAGTATTGCACCCTTCATACCTCCAAAAAGTCTTTAGTTTTATTATATTTATAAAAGATAGACAGGCTGTACCGAGTCTTTCCGAAAAAACCTGAGCGGGTGGAGGCGTGCCGTGTGGGCGGGAGCGCGCGAAACTTTTGCGTGTGTTGTAAACAGACAGACTCGTGGTTTATGAGGACATGAATTATTTTTATAATAAACAAACTGACATCTACAGTGGCCAGCTAAACAAATGTATTTAAACACACACACCACACACACACACACACACACACACACACACACACACACACACACACACACACACACACACACACACACACACACACACACACACACACACACACACTAGGGATGGTTTGATACCACAATTTTGGCTTCGGTACGATACCAGAATCTAATACCTCGGTATCGATACTAAATCGATACCAAGGGTAAAAAAAAAAAAAGTCTCAACAATTTAAGTGCCACTTAAAAAACACTGCTTGAAACTCTCCACTACCAAAGAAAAGATATCAAAAATGTACATTAAAAAAAAAAAAAAAAAAGGAGTCAGGGAACATACAGTAGGTTAAATTTTGATTTTGAAAAAAAAAAACTGAAATTATACAATTAAAATAGGTTAATATCTATAATAATAGATTCACATATAGGCTAATAATAATAATAGAATAATGAAATGACATGTTAACCATTAGCTGTCATGCATCAACAGATAATTATCAAGATTTATTGCATTTATTGATCTTGGTTCGGTTACTGTTTGGGTTTATATTAGTTTAATGCATTGCATAAAGTAATGTTAACATGCTAAACATGTATTAGTATATTTATTTTTTTAGGTCATTTAATTACTGATTGATAGGCTATAGATTAATAAATGCTAATACTGTTAGGTCAGGTTACCTAATGAATTTTGACAAATGTAGCTTAATTGTAACATTAGTAATATTCATATCACTACTCTCTCTCTCTCTCTCTCTCTCTCTCTCTCTCTCTCTCTCTTAATATGCCATTCATTTTACTATCACTAATACTAAAATTAATATTATTCAAATTTTTATTCTTTATTCATTCAAATTCAATTAATATATTTTTGTTTGAAAGTATAACAATGATGAGACCTAAACTGAATTGGTTCTAGCGCGTCATGCAAGCAGATTTGAGCTTTTGTGTTTACCGTATCATATATAATTGATAAGCTCTTATGTATGTGCGCTGTTCAGTGTTCAATAAAAGTCTAAATAAAATCAGTTGAATAATGGACTAACCTGTCAATTTCTGAACAAGTCAATATGAGCAACTGACGAGTGCTTAGGCAGATTTGATGTGTTGCCTCCCTGTTTGCTGAGTGGTGCATTGAGATCTGTTTCTTTTCTCATGACTTTTGTAGGCAAAGTAAAGCCTTATTTCACTCATAGGCAAAGTAAAGCCTTATTTCACTCATACTGCTCTCTCTATTTATTAATTTCGGGCGTGTAGAAATTCGAATGAGCTTCGTTGATCCATCGTGTTCCTCTGTTGTCACCGTTTGCCGGTTTCGCATGATGACCTGCGTCAGTTTAGATAGCGCACTGCCGCCTAGCGGTGAACTTCGAAACAGCAGCGCATTAAATACCGAAATGAACCAAAATATGATACAAAAATAGTTACAAAAGATAACTGTAACAAAAATACAGTTACAAAAATAACTGTAAGTGATCATGTTGTTTACTTGCTGTGCTTAACGCCGATAGTTAACAACTCACAGACATTTGAAGCAGTTTTACTCACCGCCTGCGGTTCCAACGCACGACCGTGAACCTTTATCGTTGGGACTGCTCCATCTTTAAGTATTAGTCGATCTGCAAATCCGGCGTCGAACTGAGCCTATAACTATAACCGTCGAAATGAAGGAAACAAACAAGAACACGTCACTTGCACAACTCCGTTGCTGCTCTGGAAAAACAAAATCCATCCACAGGTCCCTTAAAGGTCCCCTGACATGAAATTTTCACTTTCTGAGGTTTTTTAACATTAATATTAGTTCCCCTAGCCTGTATTTGGTCCCCTCGTGTCTAGAAATTTCAGTCGGTGTAAACCGAGTTTTGGCTATCTTTCTCTGCCTGTGAGAAAATAGGATTTCAGACGAGCTGATCTTGAATCTCCCCCTATATGACGTCATATGGGGGAATGTTACCTCCCCTTCTCTGCTATGCCGCAAAGAGACTTTGACCCGCCCATGAGAAAACGAGCTGCGCGATTTTAGTTTATCATCCTCGAGAGAGAGATATCATGGCGTGTGACCAATCAAAGCACAAAAGTGGAATAGAGAGATATAATGGCTTGCAAACGAGCGAAGCATGGCAGTTGATCAGTGTTCGGATGTACAAATGAACACAAAAGTATTTTTTAGTTCCTTCATCCGAGCCTCTGAAGAAACAATGGGTTAATTTTATTTTCTCTGGAAATGCGCCGACACAACTTCCCAAAGTTTTGGATGGTCCAAACATTTCACCGACGACTGTTTCCTCAACTTGGGACAATACAGAGCTGGCCTCGATGAACGTCTGAAAATAAATCATCGAGCTACCAAGCAACAATTCAAGTTCAAGTTCAGACAGGTAATCTTTCTCTCAAAATCGTTCAATACTGTTAATGCATCAGCAAGTCAAGCCAGTGACTAAAATATCACCTTCACATCGTTTCTTTTAGTAGGATGAAAATAATCTTATTTAAATGGTGAACAAATTATATACAGAAATCGATCAAAGAACATTTTTCCACACAGCGCGAGTTTATCAGGACAACTCGTTATGAAATCAATGACGCACGTTACTGCACAATGAATCTCTTACTGTATTTACATCATCGTGTTTGAATTTGCATTAGTGAAAGCATTAGAGAGAGTGAGAAATTGCGTTGTCTCTCAATCCACAGACTGTCATCTGCTCAATGCTCATCACACATTTTATGTGATGGGAATAGATATAAATACTTTAAAAACTTCTCACGATTCGTTAATCTCGATAGCTTTATTAGTAAAAACGTATAATAGCAGCAGTAGTAAAAGTATTCGAGATCGAGAGACTTTCACATGTAGCTATTTCATATGCACGCATGTCAGCCAATCACAGCAGTGGGCGGTTACACTGAGTCTCACAGCAGACACGCCCCTTCAAACAGAGTGTTCAAATCAGAGGCTAAAATCAGGCTAGGAAAAATGCCTTTTATTTCTAAATTATGACTAATTTTGATCTAAAAAACATACTAACATTATAAGGGCAACCCAGGAAACATTATAAAATAATAAAATAACCCCATGTCAGGGGACCTTTAACGCTGGGTTCTTTGGAAATTTGTGCAGTGTTGTCTTGCCCTGGCAACCAAAAACACACTTTTTTTGTGCCTTTTTTCTTTTATTGCAGCGCTCTGATGGCATAGGACTCTCACTCTCGCACGCTCTAGGCTACAGATGTGCGCGCGCACTTCCGGGAGAATTGCCCTTAAGACCCGTATAAGGAAATTCCGCACACTCTGACATCGCGTAGAGCCGTATTCGAAAAAAACTTTCTGAAACTTGTGACAAACCGGAAGGAGTATTTTTGGAACAGAAATACTCCATCAAACTTACAACTTCATTTTTGAAACTTTGTCCATGTTTAGCATGGGAATCCAACTCTTTAACAGTGTAAAAAACTCACTATGCATGAAACAGCATTTCACCCCCCTTTAAAAGTTATGCTATAAAATACTGTATAAAAAAAAATATTCTATACAAAATAATGCTTTAAAGCTACACTGTGTGATATTTAGCACCATCTAGCGGTGAAAAGGTATATGACCATCCAGAGAATATTATTTTCTGTTCCTCTCAATTCCGATTTCGTTTTAACTCCTACGGTGGCCAATGTAGTCCAGTCTCAAGCAATCCCCCTCTTCACATTCAACACGGTGCCATCGAGTGTTAAAACGCGAAAGGCGAAGCTTGAATTGTCCCTCTTTGGCTAATGTACTTTCAAGATGGAGGGGCAACATGGCGACCGACATAGGAACCCCTCACCCGTATGTATTTTTAATTGCATATTATACACTCACGAGATTACTTTATTACTTGAACAAAGTAAATATACATTAAAGAGCACATATATTTTTGAAAGAACTAAGTGTTCTTAGCAAAGAATAAACTAAAAAAGTTACACAGTGTAGCTTTAAGTTACTTTTGCATTTTTTGATGATATGTGCTGACTATCATCATGACATAATAAATCACAATAAATGTGACATCAAAATTAAAAACTAAATACAATAAACACTAGAATATAACACTTAAGTTATATAACTGAGTCGAAAAAGAAAGCAGCAACATGCAAATCAGTGAATCATTGTTTGAATCTCTTAATTTAAAGGGGTCATATAATGCCATTTTTTTAATAAGTTAATATGAATCTTTAGGGTCTAAATAAATACTTTGTAATATACTTTTATTAAAAATTCTCATTAGTATTGTAAGAAAAAAAACAAAATCTCAAAAAAAACAACAGCTGTTTTCAGCACGCCGTTTCAGTGCATATGCCTTTAAATGATAATGAGCTTTGCTGACTCCGCCCCTCTGTTCTGTGCGTTTTTAATAACACAGTTTTTAATAACACAATAACCATAACGCGTTGTTCATTATAAACGTGGGATTATTAATTATATAGAGAACGTCGTAACGTTACATAGAATATATGCCGTAATGTACCCCGAGTGTAAACATTAGACACATTCATCGTGAAGTGCAAGCGATTTGCAAAGATTCATATTTAAAGGTTAATAAAACGTTACACTCACTTCTTTTGGAAATGCAGCAGGAACTTGTATAGTTGGTACTGATTCCTTTTTCAGGAGCAGCTTCTTAGCAAAACCAGCTTTATATTGACCCTCGTTTATAAAGCAGTCTGGTGTGTGAAATGATTCGCGCAAACATGAGCGCATTGACGTTGATCGTGGGGAATATTCCCATCGTAAACAAAACTCAGCCACTGCGTCTTCAGCGGTTCGGACTTAGGAACATTAAAATGACTGCTGTGTTCGTTATTACACCCAAGAACAGAACACCACAATCGCTTAGACGCCATTTTGCTCCAGTGTATCAACAATGACGGACTATGATGACAGCTCGCTCAGGGCGGGTCTGTGTTGAAACGCTGCTGTCAATCAACAATCGTGGGAGGGGCGTCCGTTTTATTGACGTCACAAAAACGAACGGCTCAATTTGAGGCAGGGGAAAACATTTAAGGAGATCAAAACAAAAACACTGGATGGATTTTTATCATTATATGATGGTTGTGTACAGGCACTGCCAACACACATTTCAGTACAATCAGCTTGTAAAAGTGCATGTACCATTATATGACCCCTTTAAGATTGGAAAACGCCCCAAACAGTTTCTTTAGAATGAATCAAATTTACTATAACTACAAGAGAAAGGACTGTTCAAGATGAACTGATTCATTAGAATGAATCGAACTTTCAAACGCAAACAATAGCTGCATCAGAAATCGCATACTGTCGAGAAGGTACGTATTACTAAGTAATTACTTCACGACTGATAGTATGTTCTTTATACTGTATATGAATGTAATCCGGTCCGGACGTACTACCGTTGTCATTAACATGTGACCTATTAGCCATTCCTTTCAAATTGTAATATAGTTTGGGTGAGCACTTTTCCTACTACTTTTATCCTTTATTAGGATTGCAACTCGATCAAATCCATATACTGTGTACTTCATTTGCTTCTTTATTTCAGAAACTTCTGGTTCTACTATTGAAATTAATATTTCTCAAATATGTGTTTTTATTTATAAATTATATTCAAGAGAAGGTAACATTCCAAAGCAATTAAATTGTAAAGTATTTTAAAGTAAATTCACAGGTTCACTGTCACTTAACTCATCAATTTTCAGATTTAGGGGTATTCAAATATGGAATGGTTTATCCCATCCAGCAAAAAAAATAAAATAATAATATATATATATATATATATATATATATTATATATATATATATATATATATATATATATATATATATATATATATATATATATATATATATAGCCTAAAATATCATTTTATTGCTTATCTTGTTTTCTCTAATATTTTCCCCTAGGGTTTGTTTCTGGAGTAGGCTACATTATTTTTGGGTTTTTTTTATATATGTTGTAATTAACTTGACAGTCATATGCATTTATGTAATTGTTATTTGGCTTTTTCTTTAATTTCATAATTAGTTTTTTTCCCTTTGTTGTTTAGGTGGAGGCTTTAAATAAGCACTTTTGGGTTTTATGCCTCTCCCTGCACAGTATATGGATACTTTCTTTTTTTTATTGTATATATTTTATATCCATGCAAATAAACTAAACAATAACTAGGCCTAACTATAAACTTGAACGACTCATGCAACTAAACATAAAGTTAGTAACACTGCTTGACTGGTAGCCTACATGTCATTCTTCATGGAATGCACTGACCTTCTCATATTCATATAAAAGCCCCTACTTTTTCAGAGAGAACACGAGCTTTATATTTCCCTATATGCACATGCGCACAGTATGTTTTGATGGCACTTTAACGTCGTCTTCTGTTCCCTGTCTGTGTGTTGTATTCCTGAGAATTCAATGGGTTCATTCATAACTGTAGCTTGAGGCACAGGGGTGTGTGAACTATATGAATGCAGAATCTATTCTAGCCGCGATAGGCCTGTCTGTCTGTCTGTCTGTCTGGAGGAAATTGCAGGCTGTGGGGAAGTGCAGGTAATAGATTAATGGCAGGGGAGACTTGCCAGTGTACAGCACAACTGACAGCCAATGATTATCACAAACACAGAGACAGCGCGGTCCAAACGCACACACACAGTCCATTACATAGACATCACTAGGTAAGCGCACGCACACACACACATAATAGCTCTCATGACACAATCTAACTGTCACAGTGATGGTTCTATATCTGACTAACGTGTCTGTCAGAAAATAACGCTCGGTGTGTGCGGTTCAAAAGCTTTAGACGCCATCACGCCATATTAAAAATGGACTCGGAATAAAACAACCTGTAAGGGATATAAGTACAATCGGTTCAGTAAGTTTTGCTCATGTGTGCTGTGTACCTTGCTTGCTGACGACCATGATTAAACTGGCATATTCCAACTGTACATCCAGACTGGAATCGTCGAAACTGCAGGTGCACTGCGCGTGTTTTGGACCAATCAGCTGTGAGCAGAGCACGAGGTCAGACTTCGCTGTGCCTTCACGTGCTATCAGAAATTTACTGTCCTTCACATACTTCTGAAGTCGAGATCACGAGCTCGTTGCATTTAAGTGCTTTTGTTGTTGAACAGGAAACAGGTTTATAGACAAAATTATATTTAGCGTCACATTAATTGACAAACATATAAACATTCACGAGTTTTCTGACTAGAATTTCGGTCAAATATGTGCTATTTTCGCTGTTTAATAACTACATACTAACATACAATACGCTTTAAATGCTTATTCATACATGTTAATGATGTAAACCAGGAACTACTTTAGCGCCAAGGCGAGAAAGCGGTTGTGGGGGGGCTAGGAATAGGCATTAGGCAATGGCATTAGCCTACCAGTCACAGCAGCAATGACTGATCCACCGGGCGGATTGATATTGATGCTGATGTTGCATGGAGCAGTATTTACAGAGCTTGACAGGGCTATTTCGCTTAACTAAATAACGACCAAAGTAAGTATTGGTTAAGTTATTCAGTGTATGCTAAAATGACCGTGCTCTGGTGCTCTTTTTTCTGTTACAGGCATGCACGCGCACTTTGAAGTTATAGGCCTATCTTGATTCAGTTGTACGCTGTCATGCCGAATTGTTGAAATATGAAATATGCACATAATTGTAAGTTTGGGAAAATATCTATTTATTAGACAGTAAAGCTCTCAGGTATACGGTAAGTGTCTCAAAGGGCTTTATGCACGGAGGTATTTCCGGTGAAGGGTTAAAGCTACACTGTGTAACTTTTTTAGTTTATTCTTAGCTAAAAACACTTAGTTCTTTCAAAAATATATGTGCTCATTAATGTATATTTACTTCGTTCAAGTAATGAAGTATTCTCGCGAGTGTATAATATGCCATTGAAAATACATACGGCTAAGGGGTTCTAATGTCGGTCGCCATGTTGCCCCTCCATCTTGAAAGTACATTAGCCAAAGAGGGACATACCCGTTAATTCAAGCCAGGGCTGGACTGGCCATTGGGCATTTCGGGCATTTGCCCGGTGGGCCGACGTGCTATTTGGGCCGATACATCTCAAACTTTTTTTTTATCTGACCGGCCCATAAAACTCGTACATCGGCGGCCCATTCGTTTAGTTTTGATTAATTGGCGGCGCTGGGATCTTTGTACCGGTGCATTGGACAAAAAAAGTCAGTAGGTTTTGTTTTTCTCAGATGGAGAAGGATGGAGAAGAAACGCAAGAAAAGTGCAGGGAAATAGCGTGAAAAAAGAATCAGGCCCTTCAAGTGGCTGATGAGGAGTGAGGAGGATCAGGAGAGAGATGAGTGAGTGTAGAGGACTGTGGTGAGCAGAACTAGGCTATTTTAACACCTAAAGGCTATGAGTGTAGAACCCATTACATTATTTCCACATCTGCATAGTTGATGATTACGCATTTTACTAGAATTGTAATGAGACGCGTTTGGAAACCATGTTTTCCGCCAAAATAAAAGTTTGATGCAGTTTCTGTCAAAATAAAAGATCACGTGTTTCTCTTTAAGTATAGAAATTAGTACGGAACTAATTATGAAAGTTTCTTTTATTTTTCAGTGCATTTGTTTTACAATACATGTATATTACGGGATTAATATTATAACTATTATTATGTAGTAGTGTAATGTAGACAGACACTATATCATAAAAGAGGTTTGAGTTTTTCTTTGTTCAATTTGCACACTGAATATGGGTTGGAGCTCTTAATTTTTTACTCTTAAAGTGCACCAGATGGCTGAATTTAACATTAAAAAGCACAAAATTTTCTTTCGCGGGGGCATGCCCCCGAACCCCCCTAGACGGATCAGGGTACACCCACCACAGATTTACCAAAAATCCTGTATGAAACACTGGTATTGCTATGCCAATGCAACTTATACGGTATCTTGTTTTAGGATTAATCACTGTGTAGTGTAGCCTACTTCAATTGTATTTTACAAGTAGTAGTTATTTCATCTGTTAAATCTCACTCATTCCTACTCACTCATTATGGCATTAGTGGTTTTAAGGGATATGAGATGATAAACATATTCAAGGACGTGCAAAGATTTATGAAAAAAAGAAAAAGATTTGTGTTTATGATCTAGTGGGCCGGTCTGGGCCAAAATGCCCGGCCCGATTTTTCGTCCCAGTCCAGCCCTGATTCAAGCTTCGCCTTTCGCGTTTTAACACTCGATGGCACCATGTCGAATGTGAAGAGGGGGAAGCCATGTTAATCTTGGACTACATTGGCCACCGTAGGAGTTAAAACGAAATCGGAATTGAGAGGAACAGAAACTAATATTCGCTGGATGGTCATATACCTTTTCACCGCTAGATGGGGGTAAAAATCACACAGTGTAGCTTTAAGGATGCTCGATAACTTCCGCCGATCGTAGAGTCCTATGCAATACCAAAGAACGTATATTTACAAGAAGTGAAAGCCAATAGACCTTATTCAGAGCAGCGCCATGACAGTTATGAACGTGAGGCTGTGAGGGATAGACTTACCGTGTTTCCAATGGCATCCGCTGTAAAAAGCTGAATAAAGCTCCTAGATTACTTTCAATTTTCCACAGCTTATATTGTCGGGAGTTTTTTGTCAACTGAAATTTCTTGGAAAGATATTTTTCCAGTGTTTCATGAGCAGAACAATCCGAAAACACATTAAATAACAGTACAGCCCATTGAATAGATGCATGTCTATCCCTCACAGCCTCGCTTTCATTCTCATTAAAAATAAAAGATGGCGCTGCCGTGAATAAGGCGTATAGAACGTTCCATTGCAACACCAGCGCCCAGCAGCAGCAATACGCTTCCGCCATTTTGGGGTGAAAGCCACTCGGCAGTCATATATTATACATATATTTAGGCCAGTGCAGAGGTCATTTTTAGGTTGAAATAATTATGTAAAAAGAGGGGGCAGTGCCAGATAATTTTTAACGCAGGTGCCGAGGGGGTGCTAGATCAGGTATAGCCTATATTGTATAGTACTATTATTAAATGAGCAAAACTTCAAATTTAATATTCAATAATTTTAATTATCACAACTAAAGTTTTAATTTTACTAAATCGAATAAGCACAACATTCAGCATTCAATCAAATATATTTAAAGATTTATTATTTATAATGTTATTTCGACATAATATCTCGTTATTTCGACATACATGTGAGTGTGCAACATAATCAGAGAGTAGCCTATTTCTTTTCGTTTGGGATAGTTTCATTTAAAGATTTAGTTGCAAGCTTTCTATATTTCTCATGTCTGAGTCTGAGGCATATTTCGGTTAATTTATGATGAGATTCGCTCAAGTTCACGAGCACTGCAAGTGAACGCGCCGCATGTCATGATTATATGGTCTGCTATATTTGCTTATTTATTAAATCCAGGTAATTGTTTTTTTTTTTTTTTAATTAAGATACAATTTACACAAAACGAAATTAATTTTAAAGAATGGCTTTCTACAAAACGGCGAGTCAAAATCATATGACCCACATGTCTCCCGATATCATATTCTACTCATGCTGTTCACTTTTCATAATCAACATGGGGAAAAAAACATTATAATATTTGAACAAATATGAAACTAAATGCGCTTATTTAATGGCTACAACAACACGTATACAGTAGTAGTCCTACAGACTCTCTAATTTGTACAACTATTAGGCCTATATAACAGCAATAGAAATAGCTTTACAGTAAACTTCTTATTTCGTATATTAATGACCGTTAAAGCAAGAGTATGTAAACAAAAACACAGCCACTGTACAAAAGTGGCAATTATAGGATAACGGACACAGTAATGCATCATGTTCCATAAGATCATCATGTTTGTAGCATGATCCAGGGGATTAAAACGTACAAAATATATTTCAGGCCAAGTGGAGTTGGTAACTAATAATAGTAGTAAATGTGTAAAGTTGCATAAAATGGAAATATTCAATAATGCAAGAAAAAACTACCTCAAAAAACTGTTATCTGTGCTGTTGTCCAGTAACTCGCGTTGGAATCTTCATCCCACAATGGCGGCCGCGCTCCCGAAGCGCCACCTAGTGGCTGTTACCAGAAAAGCATCAGAGTTTCGCCTCTTGTGCTTCTATACTCTTTGGCAATACAAAGAATTTATATTGAATTTTATACTCCATGGTTAAAAGAAGCGTTAGTCACAAAAAACGACAAAACAGACACCTCTCGTTGTGTTTATGCTTCTCTTTAAAATTATATGAAATAAACATAACTATATATAAAATTACATCTAAACATATGAAAGTTTCGTTTCAAAGACGGGAGGACAGTACATTTTGAAGACACTGCCATAATCCCGTTTTCCTCGGTTTTCCTCCGCTTTAATCTCCCCAACCGGAAACGGAAGAGCATCCTTGCGTCAAATGCGGAACTTATGCTGCATATAGCCTATTAAACTTCGAACATATAAGTCCCCTTGAAATTCAAGACAAATTGGATTGTACCCTTTTATTTGGATTGTCTTGTTATTTGGCGTAAAATATACTTGGGTTGCTTAAGACAAAGCCTGAAAGCTTGTGTCTTGTGTCAAATGCGTGAGAGTTGGCAACACTGCTCATAAACTTCACGGCTTGTGTTTAAGCACACATTGGCTAGATATGTCCATTACAGATGCATTTTCATTATCTTCTTCTTAAATCATGCGACCTTATTGTTTAAAAGTGCATATTACAGTAATCTCATATAAATCATATACATTTTTAATAACAACTACTGTCTTTCTCTGTCTTGCAGCAGTCATATGCCCCGCCCCCTCCTCCCATGGCTCCGCCCAGCCCCAGCACCAATAGCAGCAGCCACAGTGCGGCGGAGCAGCTCAGTAAAACCAACCTGTACATCCGGGGCCTTCCGCCTGGGACCACAGACCAGGACCTCATCAAACTCTGCCAACCGTAAGTGTCTTTTCCCAATGTACCCTATCTGTCACTGCCTGTTATCCTCTTTCTCCTGTCTGAACAGGAATGTCGTCCTATATGAGCAGTTGCTCTATTCCTATTTATAGTTGCAAAGACACAGGTGCCCACATACAAGAGTGCATGCAATCATGTAAATGCACGATCAGAAGGTCACAGGGAAACGAAAAAAACAAAAATCACTGTGCTTAGTTACAGAGAAGAATATGGCTCCATAAATGGCGATGGCAAGTCAGCATCATTAGTGTGTGTAGGGGGGTCATTATGAAATGCTGTACAAGAACCAGGGGGCAGCTTGCATAATCTTCTGCTCTGATGACTCATGCAGATGTAAATCCTGTGTTTTACTCCAGCGCCATGACTTTCGGTGAATATTTCGGAATTTCACCCCTGCGAAGTTGACCATGAGAAAATTGACCTATAACATCAACAGTTTCTATGCAATGTTTAGACCAAGGAATGCTTTTTTTCTGTGGAAAAAAACTACACAAATCAGTGCAATTACTGGGCTGCAACTATAGTTCCCAGAATTCGTTGTGATTTGATTTAGAATTCGTTGTGATTTGATTTATTTCTTTTTTTAGGAGGAAGAGGCAGAAAGAGAAACAATACTTTTATTTAAAAAATAAAAATAAAATGCATGTCCCACTTATAATGCTCCAAATGTTAACGTGTCAAAAACACAGAGGGTAGAATGATGAAACCTCAAGGCACAACAGCTCTCAATCCCTCTCAGGGTCTCGGGCTACCACGGTCCAGGTTAGCCCAAGGCCTGGAGTGGGATTGGAATCAAAAATTCATGATTATGAAAGTTTTATTAGCTGCGGCTGCTGTGCCAAATGGGCAGTAACATTTTGGAAAGGTCAAAAGGGTTCGCCTTGGGGCTCACTTCTGGAGCTCAGCAGAAAAAATGGTGTTCACAAACATTCTTAGGATTTTTTTTTTTTTTACATAACACCACAATGATTTAGATGCCATTCGTGCATATCTGCCACCCTAGTGTCGCGATCTAAAGCTTACAGCTGCGTTCATGCATACGCACAGATTTTGCGCACATGCACACACAGTTAGTGACCCTTTTCCGTCCTCCAGTGGCTCTGCTGCAGTGGCGGGAAGGGCAGTGAAAAGTGCTTCTGTCAGGCTGACATTTCGGAGATCTTCTTGTGTGATTCCCCATGGAAGATTGGCAGAGTTTTGAGGCTGAAGGTACAATGGGGTTAGACTATAAAGGAGAAATCGTGGCCTCAGCAGAATCCCAAACCTCAGCCATGAAAACGAGCCTTATACTTTTCAGCTTGCTGTGCTCACAGTTTTTTAATTAGATTATCTGATAATTGAGGAATGGCAGGTTGTCAAGATGCAGAATGTTTGCCACATTTATAAACAAACATCCAGATTTTAACGTCTTGATGTTGCATTGGAAGAGGTGAAAAGGTCAAATTGGAGGAGTGTTACATTTACTGAGAAAAAGAAAAAAAAAACTGAAAATGTACCAGGGCGTTTTCATAAAAGGCTTAAATATGAATCATGAATTATTAATGATGGCCTTAGGTGAATGCGTCGTCATCATGTTTATGTGCTTTCATTATGCATCTGCAATTCTTTGTGTGTTGGTAGAAACCAGAGGGTGGAGAGTCATGTCTGTGAGCCAGTTCATTACTTTTCCTTTCCATGATTCGATATCATGGAGTATTAACCCTCAGGACAAATTTTTTTACAATACCATTTAAAATAATTGCATTTCAGAACCCCTCATTATGTCTCTGATTGTAATCTAATGCTACAGAGAGAAAGTGAATACAATCCAACTCAATTCTGCTCACACTAGGAGCAAGGTTTTAAGGGATAAATTAGGAATTTCAAGTCCTGTATGATTTTGGCCAGTTTGTCTGCGCCCAGATTTAAATTTTATTGCCCATTCGCAGACCCACATGAAACCTGTGCATGCAGAAATGTTGTATATATCCCCCAGCCATTATGTTTTCTGTTTATTAATATTTTGGCTAGTTTGATTATGTTTTCATCTATGAATAATTAGTACTCTACATGTTTTGTTGTCTTACAGTTCCACATATTTTCTCTCCAAATCAGTAGAAAAAATGCTAAGAAGTTGGAAATTTGATGCGGGTATTCTCATTGGCTTATCTTTTATAGCTCAGGAGTCCTGTAATATTTGAATGGAGTAAAATGTCTTCAGAAGAAATAAAAATACACATAAATGATTGACAAGAGTAATTATATAGAGGTACATTACTAATCACAGCTCAAAATATCAGTTTATTTTTATTTTAGTGATAAATGTTTCAGATCATATTGAACTTTACATTTTGATTCTGAATTTTAAACCTTAGAGGAGACCAGATGCAAGATTACTAATATCATTTTTTTTTTCAGAGGCAAAATATAGGGAGCATGAGACTTAATTTGCTTTCCATTTAATCTCATTGCTGTCTAGGAGAAATAACAGATATAAAATTGATCTCATTTGTGTGTTTTGTCTGTGTGTGTGTGTGTGTGTGTGTGTGTGTGTGTGTGTGTGTGTGTGTGTGTGTGTGTGTGTGTGTGTGTGTGTGTGTGTGTGTGTGTGTGTGTGTGTGTGTGTGTGTGTGTGTGTGTGTGTGTGTGTGTGTTTAAATAGATCACAATGTTATTATATGGCTTCCAGTATCTTGGCATTTTTATGGTTTTATTTTCTATTCCTTATCTATATATAATATCTTATATATTTTATATTCACTGAAAAGCATCCAAGGCTTGCTGCCCAAAATGGCCGCCCCCCACACACCCCCGCCCTCGCTCTGTCTCTCAGCCTGATTGACTAACTGAGCCAGTGGAGGAATTGCCCTTGTGTACAGGCCTGCCATATCTAGCGGGGAGCCTCTGGGGTGGGATCTCATTTTCAGTCGGCAGAGCCCCCCCTGGGCTCGAATAACTCAGGCATCCAGAGCATGCAAACCATTTCTGAGCCAGTGACAAGGCTAGTAACAGGTCACGGTTTTTATTTCAAAGTGTTGCTTTCTTACAATACATCTGTCGTCTTCTTTTTCATAGTTAGACTACAGTTTGATTTATGTCTCCTTCTCATCGCTGTAGAAATGTCTAATCGCAGGGTGAAAAGCAGGCTAGTATTTCTAACGATTTGAAGATGGATCCATAATTCATATTTTTTAACTCCAGTTTTATTCATGTCGCTGCTGTAGCGCAAAACAGGTTATGTTTCAAAAAGCTTTTAGGGAGGGTGCCGGAATCAACTCTACAGTATATCCAGTACACTCTCATATGTAAATGTCACTTTTATCCAGTACCAGCAGTACCATCTTAAAGTGTCCATATTATGCTATTTTAAAGGGTCCTTATTTTGTTTTGCACGACTTCTACAATAGGTTTACATGCGTCCAAGGTCAAAAAACTGTTTCATTTTCTCAATAAACATTGCAGAATCACCTCTTTTGTCACAGCTTGATCAATGATCTCTCTAAACCTCTCCTTTCCGAGAGCCTACTCTGCTCTGATTGGTCAGATATCATAGCCCAGTCAAACCTGCGTTGTTTTGTAACAGGAAGTGCGACTGGAATGTCTGATGACTCGTTTTGGCTGTTCAGAATACACTTTGATCTTTCAAATTTTGCTGACCTTTTACATTCACAAACAGGTATTTTTCACACTGTATGATAGGAAATATTTGAAAAAATTTAATCTGGCACTTTAATTGTCTGTTTGCTCTCATATGGCTTCAAATGATTTGAGATATACAGTAGCACACAAGGTTTATGGACAACATTTTGTCATTTTAAATGAATAATTGTGATTTTACTCTGCCGTTTAAATGTTTGGGGACAGCAAAATTTGTCGCTGTAGTGATGTTTCCCTTATGAGACTTCCCTACAATATCTGTAGTTATTTTTCTCTTCTGTTGCTTATTTTAAAACCTGAAAGCAGCAACATGTCTCCAGCATACAGACCTAACCTAAGGTCAGATGAGTGTCTGACTCCTCTTGAAGCTTAACTGTTCTGGGTATGTTCAGAAGAGCGTATGAGGGCCAAAAAGCTGCTAGTCATCACGAGTCATCTTGAGGTGACTCTCTGTCTCACTTTGTACCACACAGCTCCTGTCAATATGTCTGTGGTGGGAAAGGAAGAGGAAGTGGGAAGCTTAGTCAAAAGGTGCCTAAACACTCGGGATAAAATGCCTTTGGGATGGATTTGGCTCTGTTTTATTGATATCAGTTCTGTCTTGTGCCTTCTGAGACAGCCTTGTCTCATTGTTAATACGTTGGTATTAATATCATTTACAGGTACAAATTTACATTTTTGTACGTTTGAATAGATGCTGAAACGTACAATATGAACGTATTAACAATACTTAAATGTAAACATCATTACATATTTATGAATCATTTATATCATAAATATATTTGTATAATTGCCCTTGTATTTTCTAGATACATTTTAGAAAAGAAAAAAAAGACTATTTTAATAACAATATAGCATTAAAAAGTATATATTGAAAAGCCAATCCCATTCCTACCTCTAAACCTACCCATAACCATTTCTTTAAAAATATGTTGAGTAACAAAGAAAACATAACAGACAGACTATTGTGATCACCATCATTTATTCAAAAGTAGTCCAAAATGTGTTGCAGTCACAGTCCTCTCTGGCAGTATATAGTTTTGCATGAGGTACAGAGCAGAATTTAATAATTTAAAGGGTACCTATCATGGAATTTTGAAAATTACCTTTCATGTAGTGTGTAACATAGATCTAAGTGAACAAAAACATCCTGCAAAGTTTTAAATATGAAAGTTCATCGTATACAAAGTTATTGTCTCTCAAAAGTAAGAGTCGACTCTGAGTCGCTGATATGAATCGATAGACAAACGATGCTTTCTCTCTAGCTTTCGTACGTCACTTGTACAAGTTATTTGAATTCGACACGCCCACTCAGTGCGCGCGCCGAGCAGACAGAGAAACCTGACAACAACATGTCGACGAGACTCTGTTCTGAAGTGCGAATCAAAAGCAAACTTTTTTTTCACTGCCCAGAGACGAGCATGTGAAGAATCTGCCTAGAGTTTATATTTACAACTATACCACACAAGTACAGCCACCTTGAGCTGTGTTCGCGTTATTTTAATGACGATCGCTTCACAAACACAAATGCTTTCAAGTGTGGATTCGCGAGTCGCCTGATACTGAAGGAACGTTCAATACCAAGTTTTTTTGGATCAGCTTCCTCCTCCGAATCACAACCTGTAAGTACTATTAATAATTGTTGCTTTTATGTGTGTGTGTGTGTGTGTGTGTGTGTGTGTGTGTGTGTGTGTGTGTGTGTGTGTGTGTGTGTGTGTGTGTGTGTGTGTGGTGTGTGTGTGTGTGTGCGTGGGTGCGTGTGTGTGTGTGTGAGAGAGTGAGAATTACGCTCAGCAGCTTCTAGGTCTCCAATGTCATTTTTTTTGTTTTTTGAAATATGTGAAATTATGTGAAGCGTATTGTAGTACTGCAGTGCTTTATCAATATGTTTAAGCTTTGGGCTAACGCAAAATATAACTGACTGCGTCATCTGACCAATCACCGCCGATTAGCGTCACGCAAAGGAGGGGTTTGGACAAATGAGTCGTCAAACGAATCATTAGGGAGTCGGTGAGCCAATCAGGTAAAAATAAATGCATATTATAAGACAACAAAAGTGTTTTTTGTCATTGCATGCATGTAAAACTGTTGTTGGGGACTCCCAGAACATTATTAGGAACATTTTAAATGCCATAATAGGTACCCTTTAATAGAATTTAAGAAGTTAATAATCTCTGAAAATCTTTTCAAACGCACATCACCCAAAACATGACATGTCACAATCTGTAATGAAGCAGGCGAGACTCAATGAGTTTTTGATATCACTGCCATAAAATGTGTCCTAAAGCTTCTTGAGGCAGCATTTTTTTTAATTTATAACGAGTGTGGGATTTGACATTTACGGTCAATGAACGGAATGGAGATTAGATCACTGAATCAAGGCTTGAATTTCAGTTTGTTCCTTACAATTTTATGGATTCTTTTAGAATGGAATTTGGATTACAGTGCATGAATAAAATGTATTACTTTTGTGAATTTATGTAAATTTTTCGGGTGTATTTTATGGTTCTATTGTAAGTCACAGCATAGGACTATATTGTGAAAATGCCTTTTGTGTCCCACGGCAAACAAAATAAATATTACATGTTTAACATCATGTAATCCTCTATTAAGAATTGGCAGCAAAAGTCACATAAAACAGAGTGAAACGTTATCATTTAATAAATGCGACTGAAAACAGTCATTGATATGACAGATGAATAGAATAGAGTCAAAATATTAATGCCACTATTTTAATATTCATGAATTAGGATTTGTACACATTTGTAGTCTGTAATGTTTGGTGCTGTCAATATATATAAAAATGTACGTTTCAGTGTCTATGGAAACATAAATGTACTTTTGGTAGAAGAAACCACACTTTATGTCAAAATAGATACTCATGAGATCATGTTGCACAGCAAGGAAGGTGTCAAGTCATCTTTTTAACTCTCCTCGACTGTTCAAACCAAAGACACACTCGCTTGCAATCCCTGGTACCAAGAAAAAAAAGTGATGCAAGCCTTGTCCTGTTAGCACGGTTCCTGTTGCGTTTTGGACACAGACCTAGATTTACCATAAATAATAAATAAAGGGCCCTAATAATGTAAGGTACCCAAATAAAGGATTCTAATTTGCTACAGTCCGCCAGATTGCATGTGTGATTTGAAGACTTATTGTAGGTGATTTAACGAAGATTAACTTTGCACAGCCACGCTTGCAAATAGATTGCTCACACACACATTTAAAGAAGAGTTTTGCATTTGGTAACTTCACCGAATGTTAGTCACGTCGCTCGCTTTCGTCTCTGACTGAATAATAGGACACCCGTGGCAGTCTTGGCTCACTTGGTGTCCTTGGTGAGAGAAGGTCAAGAAAATGTAATATGAGATGTGTTAGTCTATTGCTACATTTTTTGTTTGCTGTGCAATAATATGTAAAAGAATGTTCATATTCTGTCCTAATCTGGGTTTGAGGTGATGACAAAAGTTTTTAAATTTTTACGATTTCTGGCACTGCATTTTTTTACCTACAATATTCATTCAAAATAATTATCCAAAGTACTTTTTTAATATATTTTTTAATATATTTTTGCTACAAAGGCAGTCGTTTTTTGTACTGTCAATTTTAAGTTTTTTGAGAGACTGGTGAGCAGAAATGCGGCATTATGAACGTTTACATGTTATTTTGTAAAATACTTTCTAACAAGTTTGAATGAGGCTTTATGCAATCAATGTCTGTCACTTCAGGAAAGTGAATTCTCCTTTTGCAATGTCACAGGGCTTCTTTCTTGACTCCAACGGTGCAAGCGAGCGAGTGTACAAACAAACATCAGATGCATGTAACTTACGCTGCCGAAGTGTCGAGCGGCGTGTCAGACGAGACAGCTGCATTGGTAGCCAATTAAGAGATCCTACACACCCACCTGGATAGAAGTTGAAAGAATGCTGGTTCACATCTCTCGGCACGAGACATCAAACAGTCCGGCATCCGTGGCTGCCGGTGCTCTGGGGAAAATAAAAACACAGATCAGAGTGTGTGACGGCCCTTTGAGAACTGTCATTAGCACTTCACACACTGCAGCTGAAAGCTTCGTACACAAGACGTGTTGTCTTGACGGTGATCAAATCAGCTGGGATCTGCTCCCAGCTTGGGCTGTCACAGCACGTTGAGCCGTGTCGCGATCTTTCAAAAGTGCGTGTGTGGATCGAGAAATATATTCATCTTCATTGAAAGTCGTTCTAGGCGTTTTGGTTAACCTCATGTGGTGTTTACAGTTTCTTGTGTTCATGTTGATTTGATTTTGTGTGCTTGTGGGTTGACTAAAGCTCTCAGAGGGTTCAGTGTGTGCTGTGTTGGAAAGGGTGGTGGCGTGTGTGTGATCCTGTGTGTGTCATTTGTGGGCCTCTCTTTTGGTCCTGATCTGCTCTGGTTAATGTGGAGAGAAGGTTCCTTCGTCCAGATCACCAGAGTTAGAACATTGTGATCCCACAAACTGGATGAACTGTGGCCTTTCACTGGTGGTTTTGGTGTGTGTGGTATCAGCAGTCTAATTAAAGCTCTCTGCTAATCTGTTATTGTAAGGGCGTTGCTTTCTTTCTTTTTTTCTTTCTCTTTTTTCACTCCGAAAAATACACTGATAATGTGTCCCGTGATAGTTTGATTTTGGTTCATTCACACTGCCAGAAATTATCCGGAATCTGTGCTCGCGTTCAAACACATCTCGTAAAGATCCCGTCAAGATGTGATGTGTAATGTCTCTGCAGCGTTTTAAGTTTGCTTATGATCTGCAATTTCTGCGAAACCACTCGATTCGATCATAAATTAGCACAACGTACCGTTTCACTTTAGGTGGCGAATGATCTCAGCTTCAGCGCATCACTACAACACACCCCTTACAGCTTTTGTTCACACAGGGCGCGTTCCGGGACTGATCCCAACAATGTAACTAGGTCCCCATCCCAGGATCGATGCCGGAGTCAATCCCGGAACATGTTTGCGCTCATTCAGAAGGCACTCTGGCAATTTTATGGCAATTTTCCGGGATCAACTCACTGTGTGAAAGGGGCTTTTTTGACTTGACAACATTTGAGCACTATGTAGTTTATCTGCTCTCACTGAAATCATATCCAAAATTATAAATCATATCCAACCGGTGACATCAGCAAAAAGGAAAGACTTTTTAGGATACCGCTATTTTTATTATGATTATGCAATATGCACTATAGGATCAGAAATGTGGTGTAGAAAGTATAGGTTATTTCTTTAATACACAGCTGTGAAGAGCAGGACTTTGGACCAGTGAGATTTCATTGTGGCCAGGCCAACCAATTGCAAACTGTTGAAAATAAAAAACAAATGACTGACAAAGTACCTTGATATGCAAACTATACTGTTGTCAAGTTAATATGAATGATATTTATGTGATTTGCAGCTCTGTTGTGTTTGGAATGGCTGGGACATGATGCAATATACTATTTTTGTCCTTGAGTTATTGAGGATTATTTTGCTTTATATAATAAAGTAGATTGTTTACTAATATTGTAACATGCGACTTCTCTCACTGTAAACCATTTAGCTCTTTGGCTTGATGCTATGTAAGGTCAGATTCTTGGCACTCCAAACATCCATGAGGGGAACTCCATGCTTGTGGTTCTGAAAGTTTTCAGCTAGTAAACACACTTGAATCTCGTTCTTCATCAAAAGTCAGCATCCATAGAAAGTTTTTAAGTTGATCAGCAATAATCTTGAAATGCAACCCATTTAAAAACAGGGTTCAGCACTTCATTAGCGTGACTGATAACACTGGAGATTTGCCAGCATGAATTTTTACATGCGTATGTGTCATACTGTAATGAAATGCATGCAATGCTAATTATTAAAGCTTTGGGAGCTAATATAAGACCACATTAAAGGAATAGTTCCCCCCAAAAAATAATATTCTGTCATAATTTCCTCCCTCTCAAAAACTTGTTTTGTATTCCACACAAAAACATTACATGTGCATTTGAAATAAGAATAACATGAGGGTATGTAACTGATGACAGAACTATACAAGATTTTGGGGGGTAAAAATGATTTTTTTTAAAAACCACAATTACATTATTGAGCAAGTACATTCATGTCAATTCTCCGTAATGCACTTTTAGCCTGTGTAGAGTAACGTCACATGCCAGCATCAATGCTCTCCGTCAACTTTAAACTACCCTGATGTTCATTGTTTAGTGTGAGAGTGATCAGGACACTTTGCCAGATGTTCTCACAGTGAGCTCCTCCACCTTTGGCTGCAATGTTAGCGGTGTCATCCTGACAAATGATCCGAAAGAACATTACGTTAACCAGAAAGTACGGCATTGGGGTCATTAAAGTTTTTGAGGTTTCAACAAAGACTTTAATTTTGTAACTTATAAATCTCAACCACAGACTCCGTCTATTGAACATTTATCCCACCTCAGTTCTCAATGCTTCATTTATCAGCATCTAAAGAAACAAAACAAGACAGACAAATGATTAAGGGGACATTTCACCCCCTGCATCCCTTATTGGCTGTAGGAGAATGAATCTACGCCTATGTTTGTGAGGAAACCTTCCTGTTTGTGAGTTTCGTGTTAGTGAGACATCCGTGTGCATGACCGCGGCATGGCACTGGCTTGCGGAAACGTTGCCAGCTATGTTGACTACATTCCTCTCTCAGCTCCACCCCCGACCCACTCACTCATCTGAGACGCCTGTGTTTGTCCAACCACTTGTTTTGCAAGATGAAATGGCAGCAAATCAAGCGTTCGAGTCAAATGGTTCTCATGTGTTTCCCTCACATTGGTCCGCTACATGCTTTCTCCAGCAGAGCTCTGCATTTTCATGTCTTCCACTCTCTGTTATGTGGTTGCTCTCATCCCCTGAGTTTCAACTTTGTTTATTGACAAACCATATTGAGGAAAAAAAAACAGTATTGTTTCTATAGTCTCTGCAATCCCAGAGTTGTGATTATCCGTTTTTCGCAAAAAACATCCGCCCACACTTACTCGCTGTGTTATGGCGTGAATTGCAGAAGACTATGTTGATAAATTCACACGAAACCTCGAACGACAATTGTTTTTTTTGCCATCAACCTCGTAGTTCCACAGCGGCTTATTATAATTATTTGTATTTCTTCTGTAAAGCTGTGCAGTTTGTGGGCTTATAAGGGATTTGAGATGAATTAGCTGCCATTTTCCAGACATCAGCGACGCAATGCCTCGATGGGACGCCGCTTCTCACGGTGACAGTAAAATTATCTTTCCCTTATTAAACGCCTCCATCCTTATAAAGGTGGGTAATATAGTCTCCCGCTTTTACCTGGAGGTGGGAGCCGCATTAAATATTAATTAAAAAAGTCACATCAGGAGGGCCACGGTTATATCAGTCTTCTCAGTCTTCAGGCGGAGACGGAAGCGATAAGTAACTTTATTACCTCCATCGTGGATGGAAGGCAGGTGGTAGGGGAGGGATAGGGGAAAAGAGGGACTGCAGAGGGGAAAGGGATTCATCTGTTGTGCAGACACTTTCGTGTTTCTTTGACAAGACTTCGCTATGTGAATAGGGGTTTTGTGGAGTAGAGTGAGAAAAAAGAGAAAGATTATTACAAGAATACACGAGTAGTCATTGCTGTGAGCTGAGGTGAAAAAGTAAAAACGAGGGTGGGAAATTTTTGTGGTGTAGATTGGTGCTCTGTGATGCTTCCAATGTTTAATTAAATCACTGGGGTTTGAAACTCGCATCCTGCGCCCAAAATCAACCTCTCCTTGTTTATGCTGTCCTGTTAAGGAATGTATTGATGTATCGATGTAGATCCTTTCGTCAAGATTTTTAATGAAGCTAAGCTAAACCTTATTAAACATACTCTTTGAGTTAGACTCAAACTTTTTAATTAAGTTCGGAGCTAAGATTACACTTGGGTTTTTCATCAAGTTCAGGCACTTGTGTGTCCCAGGGGTTGACTTTTATTAACTAACAAATTTTAACTTTCTTTTTGTCAAACGAAGGTCACTTTAAAACTGTCCCAGATCCCGGTTGAATAATATTGATCTTATTATGAATGATTCATCCATGTATGTTTGATTTTTATTTTGATCAGACTTTCTGGTGACGAATGCTTGACTTTTCCCAATCATTTAGTCCGCTTAAGCCCACGTCGCTTTTTACAATTGACTTTAATCAACGCTGCTGCCCTACTTTTTTTTGGATCATCCATTACACTTGGATTTGCATCACCATATGGAAGAAATCTGTTTCATTTCGACTTTAAAATATGAAAGACCATCATATAAATATACATTTTTTTTCAAAATAATATCATATATTTATACTTATAAACAGTGTCATTGAATATTGACACTGTTTATAACATTCTAAAATCAGTTTTCGGAATTTTTCAATTAATACATTTATTGAGTAATTTCCAATGATGCTGATGTTTTGTCAAATTATGCAAAAGTCTAAATCGCATGCATTAAATAACTGTGATATTAAAATTGGCAAGATTATTCTATTTTATTCTATAAAAGGTTCAAATGTAATTTCCATTATTCCCACCAGGTAATGTAATCAAACACAACACATAATTTGCGATATGTTTGAATACAAAATGACTAAAAAGTTTAGACGCTGTTAGTGGATCAAAAAGTCCAAAAGTTTTGCCCACGTTTCATGTAATACATTGAAATGTACTTGATGTTCTTTCATTTGAGCTGACCCTGTTGTTCTCTTTGTCCTCTGCAGGTATGGAAAAATAGTGTCAACAAAGGCAATCCTGGATAAAAACACCAACCAGTGCAAAGGTGAGTACCGCAGTCAATATCGCTTTGAATTAAAAACATGCTCACAGAGCATTCACAGTCTCACTTAAAATAATCAATAATCCTCACAAAATGACCGGTTTTGAAAGAGTCAGATTAGTCGGGAGATTGTCTGGATGATCTTAAGAGGCGTAAACGTGTTAGTGTGATTGTGGGTGAAGTCTTTACAACTGGATAAGACGTTAGCGTGACTAACAGGGTTAGCCATGGCAAGGAAAAGCACAGGGTTCCTCCTGTGTTGATTTGAAAAGTCCGGGCCTATTCATGGGTGTTTAAAAATAGCCATGGGGCGAAGGAAGCGTCCGGCTGAAATTGATGATTTAGCAGACAGCCTCTTTTCAGGAAACACTCAGCCAGTGCTGTAAATAAACAGCCTGTCTTCCTACACAATCTGCCAAACTGGCTTCTGCAGGTTTTTCTCCTGTTTTGTGTGTACGTATACGTCTCTTTGTCATGCTTTCTCACAGAATGCACATCTAATATGTCCGAAAATGCCCACATGGGAAGGGCAGGGAGGGGGTGTTTGGGAAGCAGAGGAAACCACTCCAGGCTTTAGAGGACTTCCACTTCCTGGAGTTAACTGCCCTCCTACTCTGCCAGGCTCCTCCACCCTGATGGGCTTCCAGCCAGGACTTATGGGAGCCAAGCATATCAGACAGGAAACGAACAAAAAGATGGATTCGCTTCATTCACGGCTTTGCTGAATCTACTTATGTTTGTTCTGCTTGCTTCTACGCCGTCCTTTTTTCTTTTTCTTTCTATTTTTCCCAGGATATGCAGTATTCATTTCAAAGATATGTTAATTGATTGCAATTACAGGCCTATCTGCCATAGATTAATCCCATATGATGGAGTAAACCAGCGAGAGTTGTTTACAATAAGTTTGTTCGGTCCGTTTGCTTCTGGAGACCATTCGTAAGTTATCAAGCTCCGCAATGTTTTTAATCACTCTTCTTACATGGGTTGTTGGCCTTCGTTAAACACACGTTTAAATTCTTGTTTACTTTGTGTGTTTTGAATTACGCAACTAGACTCGGTAATTATGAACTTGTTTGTGCAAAAAAAAGACATTTTCAGTTTTGGACAGCTGTTTTTTTCCCCTTATCCGTAATGACATATGGAGGAATGACGGTGTTGGGGGTTGTGGGCAACATTGAGGGTGTGTTTGATTTTCTCTTTTACTCAATCACGAGCCTCTCATTAAATGGAGTGAGCGTAAATATTTACATGTTGTACAACACACCAGCACGCAAACAAGCTCTCTCTTTCACTACCTCGCTTCCTTTTCTAATTGGAATTATGTGCAGAGGAAGAAGATATTGTGCACAGCTTGTTTTTTTCTCACAGTCTTGATATCCAAAGGGAAAATACAGAGAGGCAAAAGAAAAGAAAGGAAGAGAATAGGGACACTCATTTGAGGCACATTTGTATTTATGGATTTAATTACGTAAAGCTTCCAAAACACTTCCAGGCAAAACCCTCATCTGCGGGATGTCTACACACAAACAAGCTCTTTTTATCTTTTTCACCCTTTATCAAGCTCCTTTTCAGGCCTTTTCCGGTCCTGGGCGTCACATTGTTAATAGAAATTGATCCCTGCATTCTTCAACTTGAAACCTCTTTCTCAGCCCACTTCCTGATGGCTGCTGTTTAGCTCTCTTGGTCAGTGACCTCAGGAATGCTTGCAGCGATCTCTTAAACCAGAAGTGTTCCTCTCTCTGGATCAAGAACAGTCTACTGGAAATCCTTTTTCACACACACGCTCTGTTTTCTTAGGCTTATGAAACATCTGCAGTCTTTGGAACATCTGGATGGCTCTGTTCTCTGCTGTAGAGATCTTTCTCCCTCTCCTTCTCACATCCATGTTTACCGGGAGACTTCAAAGCGGATGGCGTGTTGTTCTATATGTAAGGTGTGTGTGCGTGCGTAAATGAACACATATGTCTGGCATATAGAGCTGTTGGCTTGAACCATTCGCGGGCTCTCCAAAGCTCTGTGCTCTGCCATCTGTGGTTTCGAATGTCAGTCAGGCTTTGAGAGTGTGTGTGTTTAGAGTTTAGAGAGGCTTATGGTGAGAATGCCTCTGCCGAATGAAGACACACTGCCTTAAATGTGCCTCAATTGTACTGAGGGTCTTTAAAGGGTACCTATTATGGCATTTAAAATGTTCCTAATAATGTTCTGGGAGTCCCCAACAACAGTTTTACATGCATGCAATGACAAAAAACACTTTTGTTGTCTTATAATATGCATTTATTTTTACCTGATTTGCTCACAGACTCCCATATGAATCGTTTAGCGAGTCATTTTTCCAAACCCCGCCTTTGCGTGACGCTAATCTGTGATGATATGTTAGACACCCAGCCGACGGGGTGTCATTGGTTGTTGCGCTAGATCTTACCCATATACAACTGTGCTATTTTCTGATTGGCTAACAACACCAGACGAACAACACCAGAGGAGACCAGGGTTGCCAGGTCTGCACAACAAAACCAGCCCAATTGCTCATCAAACTAACCCAATCACGGCCAAAAATATTCAAATAGCGTTCCCGGGTGTTTCCTCAATAACAATCATGTTCCAGTGGATAAAACAATCGCGTCAACCAGCGTGCACTACACAAACAACCCGCGGAAACAGTGCAGGCATACGGACCTGGCAACACTGGAGGAGACGCGCTTGAATCCTGCCGGTTCCACAGTGAGTGAGTTTTGGGCACTGCGGCATATTAAATATATTACAAATAGTTTTTCAGCGTGAGAAATACAATGTGTGGCCGGAGAGCGTGACAAAAGACCGAAATGAGTGACTGTCACGCTCAATGCGTGATGCGTGACACTTGATAGCCCTGTGACAACTCCATTAACAACGACAAACACTTCACATATTTCAATACAATTGACATTGAAGACCTAAGTTAGCTGCTAGAAGCTGCGCTGTGCCTGTGCGTACACAACACACAAAATAATTATAGAACATGATACAAACATAAAAGCAACAGCCTACTTACAGGTTGTGATTCGGAGAAGGAAGCTGATCCAAATAAACTCGGTACTGAACCTCCCTCCTTCAGTATCAGCCGGCTCGCAAATTCATACTTTATAGCATTTAGGTTTGTGAAGCAATCATCTTCAAAATGACGCGAACACAGAACAAGTTCGGGCTATAATACTTCTTTGGTATAGTTATGAACTGTAGCCACTGTCTTCAAATGCTCCTCACTGGGCAGATGAAAAAAGTTTGCTTTTGCGTCGCACTTCAAAACACAGCAGCGTCTCGTCGACATGATGTTTTCCCTGGTGTCTCCTAATGCAATGAGTGGGCGTATCTTATTCAAATAACTTGTACAAGTGACGTACGAAAGTGCATCGTTCGTCTATCGATTCATATCAACGACTCAGAGTCGACTCTTACTTTTGAGAGATAATAACTTTGTATACGGTGAACTTTCATATTTAAAACTTTGCAGGATGTTTTCGTTCACTTAGATCTATGTTACACACTACATGAAAGGTAATTTTCAAAATTCCATGATAGGTACCCTTTAAGAACCTTCGCCACTGCAGTTTTTAATACGATATGTCGTAAAGGAAGTCATGGATCTTCTATCTCGCTTGGTGCCAAATAAATGTTTGGTTAAAGAGCTGGGTGGCGGAATGGACCCTACTGGAAAAGTAGCTGAGTTTTAAAACATGGTAACAAACTGCTTTCTTGCTGGTCTAAGCTGGCTAATAGCTGGTTCGCCAGGAACCATGTGTGCATATATATTGTGTCGTATCGTATTGCACTATTGAATGGTTTAATAGCACTTAAATTAATGATAGCGGGATCATGTACTGAAGCACAGCCAAAGGATGACAGAAAAAAACAGATGCTGGGTAATTGCTTTTTTTTTTAATTATTGCAAAATTAACACAGCCCTAATATATACCAGTGTGTTCTCAATCTTTTTCTCAAACAACCTGATTGTCTAACACAATTTTCAAAGGCTCTTCAATATAGTCTTAAGACATTTCAGGTATTTCTCCTGTAATTATAGCAAAACCGCTTGTTTTCAAACAGTAAATAGTATTTTATATTAAAATAACTAACCACAATTAATTTTTGCAAGAGTTTTTCAATAAAAACAATAGCTATTGAGGGGGGGAACGGAAATAAATTGAGGGAAAAAAAAAAAATAAATAAAAGAAAAGATTCAATGATCCACTTAAACGAAAAAGCAATGTCTGGAATGTTGGACACTTCATGCGCTCAACTGTCACAGCTTTAATTACGTAACGGAGGAGGAGGGGCTATGCTACGATGTGGAAAGACAAAATAACCTTATAAAATGCATACACTACACTACAGATTTAGTCCAGTTGTGTTAACTGGATTAACCGAATCATTGAATCAAATTGGAAAAAAATGCTCAAGAACTAATAAACGTGGCAACAAGAGCAGTGATTAACTGCTTAACTTTTGATTTGTTCACCTGACAAAGCTATCGTATGACTTTAAAGACTTGAAATATAGTGCATGAATTATACTTTTTCTCTTTTATTATATTTAAAAGAGTTGCCATTGTACAATATATATAAAAAATGCACTTTTTGCTTTCCACAAAGAAAATCATATGAATTAAGAATGAAGTAAATGTGATTACATAATAATAGAATGTTGATTTTTGGCTGAACTCTTCCTTTAAGCTGGATTTTCCAGCAGGGGTGAGGTCAGGCTGAATCCTTCTCTGTCCTGTTACTGAGGAAATAGTTGACAAGCATGAGCCTTGAACAAAATGGCCGTTTCCTGTCTCCCCAAGCACACACACAGACACAAGCGGCTGTGCTCAAACATGCAGACTCTCTTGTGTCGCCACGATCAGCATGATAAGACAAACAACAGAGCGGTCTTGCTTTGACCCATGAATTTTGAATCTGATAAATGTGTCTGATTAATGTCTGATATAGATTTCTTCAGTTTTTGGCCAAAATATGTGTCTTGTAATGTGTATAAATATCTCTTATCTCACTCTTACTCTGTACGTGTGTGTGTAGGATATGGCTTTGTGGATTTCGACAGTCCGGCGGCGGCGCAGAAAGCTGTAGCGTCCCTGAAGGCCAGTGGCGTGCAAGCACAGATGGCAAAGGTAAGCTAGGCTTTACACCATGTCTAAACCAGGTGCACAGTGCCATCTTTCCATCATCAAGTCTTTTTTCCCAGCAGCATGAGAAGAAACCACACAATCACAGTCCCATAACTTTGATGTTTAATATACAGTTATGTGAAGCAGATTTTGTACTAATGAAATGTCACTGTGAGCGGAGCTACCCAGTGCGCCATGAGGAAAATAGAAGCATGTTGGGAAATTGTGTTAGATTGAACCAATACTGTTAATGAGAGAAAGCTAAATGATAAATAGTCTGGTCTGATGATTGGCCAGATAGATTAGATAAACAACAGTTTGACAAGGCTGGCAAGACTAGCTAGACCAGTTTAAACCTGCTAAGACTTGTGAGGCTGGTTTAAAAAAATTCTGCAGAAAGGAATTAAGATACCATGTGTGTTGCTACTATATTTCTGATGATGGTGTCACTGATGATGATAATGATTATATAGAGAAGATGATAACAGCTGTAATGGTGAATAAGTATAGGTATGATTCTCTGGAAGTGGTGGAAATGGACTCATGTAGCTTGATGTCCACTGTGTGCATTCAGATGCACGCACAGTTGTTTAAAGCATCTGTCCTCTAATATTCATAAGCTTGCGGTCTGTCAGGATGCAGATGGTTTGTGTATCTGTGTATCCCATTTACATGCATGCCTGTCAGAGCTCTCTGCGACGCAGCAGGCCTCATATGAAACAGACAGGTCATCTTACAGAGAGGAGGAGAGGGAGCAGGGAGGGAAAGAGGCATGTTTGCATGTTTACTGTGGTCAGAGTAATAGAGTTTACTATTTAAATTGAACTCAATCAACAGCCTTTGTTGCTTAAGGTCAATTACCACAGAAAATAATTTTGACATAAAAAAAAAGGTTGAAGTTAGTTCAACTCACTTATGCTACAAATACTTTCGATTGAGCTTAAAGGCCAATTTATACTTCTGCGTCGGGTGCGCACGGTAGGTACGGCGTAGCATACGCACAGACACGTTCCATACACCGTACCCTTCGCCGTTACCTGACGCGCACCTCCTCAAAAATTTAACTAAGCGTCGCGGCGACGCGGACCGCAAGATCTGTGATTGGTCGGCTTGGTAGCATCGCGTTTCCTCCAACGCCGTTCCTTCTACGGCGTGTTCTTCTGCACCGCCCGCCATTTTTAAACTCTAAGTACAGCGAAACTGTTAAAAAAACTAAAAACTTACTGCTTTTCCACCTCGATTAGCTCCAACTCCAACGTGATCCGCTCTCTTTCAGTCGCCATTGCTTGTAGTAACCTAAACTCAAAACAGTCGCGAGGAATCTTCTTCTCTAGGAACCGCGCGGAATCTAAACACAGTGGAACATTAAAACCCTCCGCCGCCAACTAGCGTTTCGGCGCTGTACTGCAGAGCAACGCAGACCTAAACGCAAAAGTATAAATGCTCACGACGGCGTCGCCTACGTGCGTAGCCTACGTCGTACACTACGGCGTACACTCGACGCAGAAGTATAAATTGGCCTTAACCCTGGCCATTGCTTTTTAGTGTGGTGAGCTTACAGGCTGAAAAAAGTTAAAGGTACAGTATGTAGAATTGACAGCTAGTGATTGAAATGGGTACTGCAGTACAAATTCAAAATATTTGGGGAGAGCTGTTTGCCCCGACACCTCCTCAGACTCGATGCTCACTAGGGGTGTAAATCGTATTGTTCATCACGATACAATATGATATCGATTCTCTCAGCCAGCGATACGATATTTTCCGATACCTCAAAAAATTCTGCGATACGATTTGATTCAGGGCTATATCGATTGATTTATCGATATTTAGAGATTATGTGCCAAGTTTACACAACCAGTTACATTTTTATTAACTCACAAATACAACCAAAATATATAACATGAACGTTTATTTAAAAATCTTAGCAAAAGCAGATAACGCCAACAGTTGTTTTTTGGCAACTCCACATTACATTTTTCAGAGTTAAACAAAACCAAGTAATTGCTATGATATATATAAAAAAACACTCTGTATGTGTGTAACGTTACAAACATCTTTGTAATTTTAATCTCCTCTGCTGACATAGACGCCTGACAAACTTTATTGTTGTGATTAAATGCAATACAGGGAGCTTTTCCCTCAACACTGTAATGTGCTGCTTTAGCAAGGTTCTGTGAAAAAGCTTTTATTTTCCTTTTACGCCCCGAAGAAGATATCACAGGTTCATCAAGTTCATTAAAATGATCCATCCTCGATCACTTTTAATCAGCTTTGACGAAACTCCTCTCAGCTAGCGCATCTTTTCGAAGGGGTCACCTGACCTGAATACTGTGCGCTGATTTGCTAAAAACTGGGGAGACGTGCTGGTGCTGAGGCGGAAGTGGTGGATCGGCGTCATTATGGCGGTTTCTCATGCCGGTGTTGGCATCGGAGGAGTCCCTGGAGTGTCGCCGTGTCGCCGGTGTCGCCGTGGGTCCTAGGGGGATCAAGGGGGCGAGCCTGCTAAGCGATGACTTCTTTAGGACGTCGGGTGGATCCTGTGTTTCTTCGGGGCCTGATGTGCATGCTGGGCTGGCTAGACCCCAAAGTTCTGCGACCGCTTTAAAAACGTGCGTTTCTGGCATCCCCATAGTAACGCAGAATGTAAACAAAAAACGGCTAAACCCAGGGATTGCAAAGAACAGGAAGTGGGAGGTCTTTCAGACTGTCAATCATTCGCAAACAGTGTGGGACCCTAGGGCTAAACCACAGGGAGAAGCATTAGAAGCATACTGTCTAAAAGTGAGCAAATATAGCATATGTTACTGGGTTCATACCTGGACTTTTTATGCTTATCTGAAACATGGCTTAATCAAAATGCTCTGTCAGCAGCTCTGAATATTCCTGCTTATAACATCTACAGGAAAGACAGGGAGGTATTAAAAAAAGGGGAGGATTGATGGTTTATATAAAAAGGACATTACAGTGTCACAAAATCCAGTGGTCAAATTGTAATCTATTAGAATGTTTAGGTCTCAATGTCACCCTTTCACCACAAATGTCCTTTGTCCTTGTTGTAATGTACAGGTCTCCCTCTGCAGAAAACTTTGAGAAGCTTACAAAAGAAAACAATCTTTATAAAGAAATTTTCATTATGGGGGATTTTAACATCAACAGGAGGACAAACTCGCTAGAAAAAAGCTCAAACTAATCACAGACAGGTTTGATCTAACACAAGTTGTCCGTGGGCCAACAAGAATAACGAACTCTACCAAGACACAAATCGATCTCATATTTACCAAAAGACTGGAAATAATTATAAAATCATTTAATATGTTGACAGGTTTATCGGACCACAATCTAACTCTTGTCACTAGAAACCTTCACAAAAAAACATTTCTATCCTTGTGTTAGGGGAAAAAAAGAAACTATTACAATTCCTAAAAGTAAATATCTAAAATTTGTAGTTGCAGCTAAACAAATTCAATGGGATGACATTGACAAAAACATTGTACCTTGGATAAATCCAGACATCGTAAAAAACATGAAAGAACGAGACCAAGCCCTAAAACTAGCAAATAAAACTAAATCAACTCATGACAGAGGACATTTCACCATGTTTTGTAAGTTGAAATAAAGGCAGATTTCTTCCTCACTATAATTGAAAAATCAAATGGAAATACAAAAATAATATGGAATCAGCTAAGAAAAATGACAGGTGATCGCCCCAAAGAGCAAAACACTCTAGAAATTCAAGTAAATTAACAACTGACAAACAAAATTCTGGTTATAGCAGAGGCATTCAATCTCTATTTTATTGATTTAGTGGCTAACATAGCAAGCTGTTTTACACCTGAAAACGTATACACTTCGTCAATAGACAATCAAAGTTGAAAAGTCAATCAATTTTCAGTTTAACATCACAGAATCGGAGGCATCACAGACCATTAAAGGATTAGTTTACTTTTTAAAAAACTTTTGCTGATAATTTACTCACCCCCATGTCATCCAAGATGGCCATGTCTTTCTTTCTTCAGTCGAAAAGAAATTAATGATTTTGATGAAAACATTCCAGGTTTTTCTCCATATAATGGACTTCAATGGTAGCCAAAACGGCTCAAGGTCCAAATGAGTTTCAGTGCAGCTTCAAATCACTTTAAACGACACCAGGCGATGAATAAGGGTCTTATCTAGCGAAACGATGCGATGACTCGAAAAAAGATTTGTTCATTTTGATGAACGAGTTCGAACAGGAGAATCACGAACGTGCATTTCAGGACAGAGCAAGGTGAGCATTTGTGCTAATAATACTTAAACTGTTTTATTTATTTTCGAAATGGTGCATCGTTTCGCTAGATAAGACCCTTATTCATCGTCTGGTGTCGTTTAAAGTCATTTGAAGCTGCACTGAAACTCATTTGGACCTTGAACCGTTTGGGTCCCATTGAAGTCCATTATATGGAGAAAAACCTGGAATGTTTTCATCAAAATCATTAATTTCTTTTCGACTGAAGAAAGAAAGACCTGGCCATCTTGGATGACATGGGGGTGAGTAAATTATCAGCAAAAGTTTTTTAAAAAGTGAACTACTCCTTTAAATCACTCAGACCATCCAGATGTAAAGACATTTTTGATATGGATATCGGTGATGCTCAAGGGGGTAAGTACATCAGTTACACCCCCCATCACCAAAATTATCAATCTGTCCATTTCACAAAAAATAAATTCTCAACAAGCATGCGGAAACCAGCTGTTGTTGCTCCAATTTTCAAAAGTGGAGACCTTCATTCCATGTCAAACTACAGATCGATCAGTATATTGCCCACAGTGTCTAAGATTGGAGAAAGACTAATAGCAAAACAAATTATTACCATCTAAATACCACACCCCCATGCAGTTTGGCTTTAGAGCCAATTACTCCACCGAGACTGCGACTTGCTTCTTTACTGAAAACATCAGAGCTCTGTTGGACCGAGGTGGTTTTGGTGCTGTTTTTCTGGATCTCATGAAGGCTTTTGTCACTGTTAATTATAAAATTTTACTGAAAAAAGTATGTCGTTTTAACTTTTCCACAGATGCGCTTAAATGGATTGAGTCTTACCTTACTGATCGCTTCCAACATGTCAGAGTCCAGTCATTTAAATCAGCGGCCCTAAGTCTGTAGCAATGTACCAATGTTCTTTACCAAGTTCCACAAAAACTTTTAACATCACCCTTTTTACATCACATGTAAAAAAGGGTCTGTAATCGAGTCAAATTTAACCTCAGCAACTTTTGACACATTCGCCATCAAATGTCCACACAGGCAGCACAACTGTACATGCACACTATGATCTTCTCACATATCACTGTTTAACCATTTTGGTCACAAGCTAATGTTACATCTCTGAAACCTCTGCAATCACTTTTACAAACTATTACAATTCTGGATAAGAAAAGTATTTCTCATCATTGTCCAATATTACAAAAACATAGATTACTCAGCTGGGAAAACATGGTCAAATATTAAAATCTATGTTTTCTCTATAAAATTATTCATGGTTTATCATCCCCTCCTCTCAACCAGTTAGTCAACATCCGAACAGCTGATCACAGCAGAACCAGAGGTGCAGCGAGGGGAGATTGTATCATTCCCTTTAGGAAAAGTGTATTTGGTCACACTGCTTTTTCTGTTCGAGCTGCTACTGAGTGAAACCTCACCCCCATAACAATCAGAAATCTAAACACATACAGTATAGTACATTTAAGATCCAGTTAAAGAAATGGCTCATTGATTATCAGAGCTGTCAACATTAACTTATTTCTAGACCTCTCGCTGCCCACTGCTGGCTTCTTGCCTTGTGTTCGTGTATGTGTCATTTTTTGTCTGATGTTTGTTTGATTGTCAGTTTGCTGTGCTTCAGTTGTACATTTTAACATGATAGTATTTCCTACTAAATGTGTTGTAATTTTTATATTGTTATGTAAATATGTCATTTTACTTTCTTTTAGGGTGACTTTTACCATCTGTCTAGAGACTGCAGATGAAAAATAGCCTTCTGGCTAACTCTGGCATATTGACAGAAATGTTTATTAATATGCACTGTCCCTGCAATAAATAAAAATATATATATTACAGATGAGGAGATTAACATTACAAAGACACACCGGCAGACAGTTTTGTGAGTAAATGGAAATGCGCACCTTTGTGGAAATCCGTAGACGGGCGTTAGGTGAGGATGTGGAGAGTGTCAAAATAAAGGTATCTCATATCGAAATTTTATGGGTGGCATCCATGCATCGTATCATTAGACGTTTGATCGATGCAATGTATTGTTACACCCCAAATGCTCATGTGGGTTGCCAATTTTTGGACACGCAAAAGGAGCGAGCGCAATTGACAATGGAAGGCGATGAGGCTTACACTAAGTTTATGAGACAGCAAGGCAGCTCTCTATTTTTTTGAGCAAGGCTGTTATTTAAGTCTCATTTTAGCTGAATTTTTTTTTTTGGAAAAGTTTTATGAAGAATAAGAATTAGATTAGCCACCTAGAGTTAAATAGTGATTGTTTTTTGTAAAATAAGCCAATCAGCAATGTCCCCGCCCACCAGCACCCGCTTCATTAAAAAACAGTCCATTAATACTTCATTATTTTCTCTCTGTCTGAATATGAATTTCATGAAAATAGCTGTGTAATCTAAACATCCCAAGTTATTTTCAAATTGAATTTCCACCGCGCTGTGCTGTTTTTAGTGAAATTCAAGAGGAACAGAAAAGAACCGTTCAGTTCTTCCTTGGAAGAAACCGAAACTAAACTGTTATTCAGAGGAATTTACGCTGCAGAAGACGGCCACATACATCTTTTTAACAATGAGAGAAGGGCAATTAAAAGAACTAAATCGCTTGACTTAAAGCTCATTAAATTAAACAGGAATGCAATCGAAGAGTTTCCCTCTGCCCTATTAAACCTGTTTTCATTAAGAATTCTCTCACTTTAACAGTGCCTCTGAGCAACAAAACTAGCCTCTTAAACTTATTTCACCAGTGTATCAACCTTCTCCTGTGCTGGTTGCTGCCTATTGTGGAGAATGTCTACAAGGTCAAAAATGTGATTCATGGGTGTTGTAGAGAGCAATGGAAGAATATGAAAGGACATATTCACGAGAATTCAAGATACGAAGATGCAAACAAATCCATCTAGTGTTAATGTTCACCTTTAGATATTCAAAGAATATTACAAATGTAATATTTCGCAATGAAATGTACCTCAGAGGATTGTAGAATACTTTTATGTTGAAATATTTATATGACAGGAATGTGCATTAATGCCACAGAGTGATGTGAATTGAAATGGTGTATGCTAATCTACGAAAAAATATGGCCCCTGTAAACGGACAATATAAAAATCTGTCTCTAGAAAATGTTATTTTATAAGTCTCTGTTGATTCATTCAAAAAAAGCAATATACTAGCTTTATATTTCCAACTGTGCTTGTTATAGGAAAATTGACAGTTTTACGTTTTTTTTGTAAGGCTTATTAATATGTAAAAGTTATTATTAATTATTATTATTATAAATTATTATTGTGTGTGTGTGTGTGTGTGTGTGTGTGTGTGTGTGTGTGTGTGTGTGTGTGTGTGTGTGTGTGTGTATATATATATATATATATATATATATATATATATATATATATATATATATATATATATATATATATATATATATATATATATATATATATATACTGAAGTCAATTTAATGAACATTTACTGTCTAATTGTTGTGGGTTTATAAAGAAACCTTTTTTTTCGGTTTTCAGTGGATGCTATTCAAACTTCTAGTCCTTTCTGCGCTCGTTTGTTGTGCTGGTCCTGCTGTGACATTCTTATTGTGTCTGATTTTCTCTAAATGAACTAAATTAACAACCTCTCTTAGCACTTATAATAAAGAAAAGTAAAGACTTTTATTCCTCACGTTTAAAAAAAACAAAACTAGTTTGCTTCAAGCAGGGAATTTGTTTGGCAGGACTGCGTTATAATTATGATGCCATAATGAGGTGCTAGTATGTAATGCTGTAATTGTGAGGAGATTAATTATTCATGAGGCAGTATTTATGTAAATTGTTACACATACGTTAACTGTATAACTGGTACAAGGGAGAAGCAGAGAAAGTGTGTGCGTGTGTGTGAATTGTTCGAGTTGTCGCCTGCAGACATGTCCTTCACATCTGAACATCTCCACATACACTTTGTGTTTCCACATGCCTGCTGGATATGCATGTTTGTATGTATTTCCCAAGTGAGGACTTTGGTTTGAGTTTCCACCCTGTGTAAACTCATTTTTGCCGGAATCTTTTTACGAATAGCGAATGGAATAGAATCATCATGTAAAATGTCAAATGTTCTCAGAGTCTCCGGTTGAGGGCTCTTTGTTTGAGTGCTATTGGTGTATTGTATTGTTTTCTGAAATTTCTTCTTCCCGTGATGGACAAGGAACAAATGAAAGAAAGGAGAATAAAAGGATTGTGGCCTACTTTGTCATCACTGGGAAACATTCAGAGTTGCCATTGTACCTGAATTCCAGAAAGTCTGTGTTTTTTTGTGTGTGTGTTTTTTTATTTTTTATGTGTATAACACAGTTTGGACGGGGTTGGTTTTCTAAATGACATTTGCATTACAAGTTTTGATTTCATGTTTGGTTTCAGGTTCTAGATGTGTGCATCATGAAACCCATTAAAACAAACCTTGTGTAATTATAACATTATGTATATATAATGAAGGAAAGAAAATTATTTTAAGATCGTACCTTTTGTGGCCATTCTGAGCAGTTTCAGAGATTGAACTTCTTCTTGATTTACTTTTCTATTTTTACAAAGGATGGGATGACACCAGTGTTAAAAACATCATTTTGAATGACTGGAGGTCTAAATACATAATGAAGGTGCACAGGCAGTGCTGTGTTCAACTAATGTCAAAATAATGAGGAGAATCATTGTGAAAATAATATACCATAATCACAGACATTCCTCACTGGGTAGGATTCGATTTCTCAGAGGAGTTAGCCGAAAAAATGCAGGTATTTCCTTTTTTTTATTATTATTATATATTTTAAATGAGGAAAACACAGACAGGATTAAAATCACAAAGTATATCTCCGTGGAACACAAACTTACCTATCTTTTCTCAGGGAGGAGTCTGAATAGGGCTTATGTGTGTTTATTTTATTCTGTCATACCATCAGTTTTGGCCTCAGCTGCTCCAGAATGACATATTTATAAAAAGCAATTAGGAACATCCTAAGTTTATCATAAAATAGTCAAGAATAATCGTTTCACCATGCATGCGTATATAACGGAAACTAGGACACTAGGACATAAGTACGAATGCAGAAAAGTACTGAAAAGAGAGAACAAGTACACAAACAAATTTGTACCTTGTTGTAATAGAACTATCAGGTGGCATTTACCGCCATGGACGGGAAGGAACATGGACCTGAGTGCCATTCCAGCGGCTATCCGGCATCAGCTCAGAGCTTTGAATATGTAAATGTAAGTCTAGACTTTTGGTGTTGTGTGATGAGGCTATAAAAATGTAAATTAAAACTCGCTCTTGATTCGAATCAATACTTGAAACGTTAGCATTAGCATTTTAAAATGTAATGTTAGTAATCTTTTATTGATACCGCAGTCATCTTCCAGTAATTTAACAACTTTAGATGGCCAGACTGTCCTCATTAGCATTACATTATGTAACTGTTGGATTAAACTAGTCTGTCTGAATGTGTATGTGAGAGATCAGTTGGTCCTTGGCTTTTTATGAGCAGCAGCAAAGTGGTAATATTACAGGTTTTGCTGCACCTTTGGCTTCCATTATGATTTCTTTCCCCGGGCCATCTGAATAACTGTGAACGCTCAGATAATAGTTGTGTGTGTTGGTGTGTGTTTTGTGTGTGTGTGTGTGTGTGTGTGGTGTTGTGTGTGTGTGTGTGTGTGTGTGTGTGTGTGTGCAAGTGAAGGTCTTTTCTTTTTATGCCTGCGAAGAGATTTGCATTGTGTGCACGAGTGTGTATTTACATGTCTTTGCAAACTGTAATTGTATTACCTTCATGACTTAGTAGCATTGCTTTCTTGAAGCATATTCTCATGCTTGAAATGGTTTTGTTTTTAATATAGTCATATAGCAGGAGGCGGAAAAAGTTTCCTCAGGGTATTATATGAGGGGAAGTGTGGTAAATGCTCTCATTCTTCTCCGTTCTCAATTTTGCGTGTGTCACGGCGTTCCGGTGACGCTAAATGAGGGTGAATAATTGCTCCTTGAAGGCGGCCTTTCCATCCTCACGGACACCTCGTATGAATAAACCAGTGCAACAACTTCAAATTGAAGTTAAATTGTTTCCCCTTTTCTGTCTGCTGTGAGTGGACTATTCATTTCTTCACATAACCTCTGCGGTTTCCACATTCATGTTTTCATTCTGCCCGAAAAGTTGCAGGAAAAGCGTTCCCTGCAGTAGAAGGTACTCGTAATAACCTAACCAAGGTCAGGTTGGTAATTAGTGTGTGTGTGTGTGTGTGTGTGTGTGTGTGTGTGTGTGTGTGTGTGTGTGTGTGTGTGTGTGGTGTGTGGTGTGTGTGTGTGTGTGTGTGTGTGTGTGTTGTGAGTTGTGTTGTTGTGCGTGTGTGTTGCAGTGTGTGTGTGTTTGCTAGTCCCCATCATACCTTAAGCCCAGACGCGAATTACGCTGTGGGAGTATGAGCTGCACCTGTCGCAAAGATTCCTACTGCTGTGTGACTGGCAGGTCTTCCACAGACACACACACACGCACACAGACAAATTTACGTCTAGCCTAGAGTGTTAGGGAACCTTGGAGCACACTAGTTTAGCTGAATTGCCTGAATCCAGCTTTTTCCTGCAAAGCTTTATTTCTTTCATTCAGCTACTCTATTAAACTCGACTTTTATTCCTTTCTGTAGAAAGTGAGTGGTGCTTGCCCAGGGAACAAACACTGCAATGATGTTAGGCTGGGAGCTGTGGGGTTGCAGTGAGTTTGCTAAAGCCGGGCTCAGACTACAGGAGTTTCAGGCCGATTTATGCCCGATTTACCCCTCCTGACATTCAGAGAAAAAAACGCCTCCAGGGCATCAGTCGGTTCCGATGTTCAGCCCAGATTATATGGTAATGTGAGGCGTTTACAGATCAAATCTTAATTTACAAGGAGACGGAAGTGACCAAACTTTTGAAATGGCAGCCGCAAAACAAAAAGCAGCTGTGCGAGTCTGGTGGACAACGGTGATGGAGGAACTGCTGATCGAGATGTGGCAACAACACAGCTGCCTTTATAATCGCTCCTCGTATAATGTCTGCAGAAAGTAGCCACGACACATTATCCATTTTGTTTACATCCGTTTTCCCATGAGATCATGTGAGGTGCTAAATCTGGCATGATAATCTTAAGAATGTCTTGTAGTGTTTGATGCGCCAGGATTTTCAAATATTGTATGTGTGTAGGTTTGAGATTTGAAAAAAGAAGATCTGTAAAGATTCGACTTTGGTACATAATGCAACCAGATTTCACTATTGGTTAAGATTGAAAAACTCCGGTAGTCTGAGCCCCGTTTAAGGTGTGGGTGTTGCTAGTCCTGTGTATTAAAGGGATAGTTCACCCAAAAATGAAAATTCTGTCAGTAATTACTCACCCTCATGTCGTTCCAACCCCGTAAGACCTTCGTTCATCTTCGGAACACAAATTAAGATATTTTGATTAAATCTGAGAGCTGGATCACTCCTCCATAGGCTTCTAAAGGATTGAAACTTGACAGCCCCGAAAAGTTATTAAAGAAATCGTTAAAAGAGTCCAACTGACTACAGTGGCTAGATCTTAAGTTTATCGAGCTACGAGAATACTTTTTGAGCGCAAAAAAACAAACAAAAATAGCGACTCTATTCAAGTATTCTCTTTGGGCCTGGAGATTTCACGTTGTGTTATTGCGCAATGCTTCTGGTTGAACGTCACACGCATCACACACATGACCAGCGTCGGCCAATAGTGAGCCTATGTGTGACGTATAACACAGAAGCGCTGCGCTGTTACACTACGTCAACAGCTTAGGAGAATGACACGGAAGAGAAGAGATGGTTGAATAAAGTCGTTATTTTTGTGTTTTTTTGCATGCAAAAAGTATTCTCGTCGTTTTATAAACTTAAGATTACTTAAGATTACTTAAGCACTGCAGTCACTTGGACTCTTTTAACGATTTCTTTAATAACTTTTCGGGCTGTCAGGTTTCAATCCCTTAAAAGCCTATGGAGGAGTGATCCAGCTCTCAGATTTAATCACAAATATCTTAATTTGTGTTCTGATGATGAACGAAGGTCTTACGGGTTGGAACGACATGAGGGTGAGTAATTATTGACAGAATTTTCATTTTTGGGTGAACTACTATATAAGATTATTAATAATTTTCATGATAATATTCAGTGTTATGACTGATGTGTGTGTTTATATTTAATATAATACACTCACACAAACACTCACACACTAATATATTGTGGATAGGTTGTTTCTCAAAAGTTAGAGGAGCGTCGAGGGCTTTTTGCCAGTTTTATCATTTGCCAGATGAAAACTTGAAGTTTGATTTCTTTGATAAGTATAGCACTCTCCTCGACAAGCTGCAAGATTTGAGTTATCATTTATGATTGTAGCACAAACGGTGCAGGCTGAAGCTTAATACTTTAAAAGGACCCGTACTCTGAGTCTATATAGTGGAAGTTCCAGTGATGCTTGCCTATTCAAATCTTGCAGAATGTAAAATATTTCATTTATTATTGCATTTGATGGTTCTAACATCAGAGTCATGTTTATTTAGCCTGCTATGGGAACGCTTTGTTATTTGTTAGTTCGATATTCTCAGGGGATATCAAATGCTAAGCCAAAGACAAAGAAGCTGTATTAAGTCTTTATACAAGCGAATTACCTTTTGTAGTTGCTTAGCAAAGCATAGCGCAGAACTTCCTAACTGTTCTCGGTACAAGTCACTCACCAGGCTAAAAGTGGATGAGATGAGAAATGTAATGTTCGCCTTTTCCCTAAGTGTACATACTTTATGTATAATAAAGGCAAACCACTGAAATCCAACACCGTGTCATGTTTAAAAATCCAACAACCATCGCTTCGAGATTATTCTTCTCGTTATGGGGCCGGAAAGAGTGGGGGGGAGAAAAAGGAAAAAAGTGATTGCTCTTTGTCTTCCACCATTGACATCAAATTCCCATTTCCTAAATGTTCTGTGAAGTGTGTTTCCCTCTCCATGGGCTCTGTGTGTGTGCTGCGTTGTGTTCTTGCCGTTCAGGTTTTGGTGTGGGCCCACAGTGATTGAAAACAGATGCCTTGTTTTTTTGTAGTTGTCTCGCCGGGAAAGTAATGGACAAAGCAGAACACAGGACAGCGAAAGCATAAACGAGATCTATTGCGACACGACGAAATGGGCTCGGGAAGCAATAAGCACCAGGCACATTCCGGTTATATAAAATGGTGGCTTCTCACTCCCTTTCACTCACAGATGATTTGTATAACATAATGCGCCTTCCTCTTGCCTATGATACTGCGGCGAAAAAACAAAACAAAAAAAAACACAGACACACCGGTAGAGTCCAATATGAAATTGATCCATGAAAGCCTGTTGCCAATGTCTTGTTCTCAGGGTTTTGTAACTCAAAGCTTTATAAGGGTTCTGGGATCTGGACTATGTTTCAGAGGAGCTCTCCCTGTTTGGTTTGTCTTTATTTTTAAACACATTTGTTGTTTAGTTGTTGTTGATAGGTTGATTAAACCAAAATGATCTATCCAAACATACCTAATGTGTGGTCTGCATCTACTTTGTTGTTCTCGATAGTGTTTTTTTGTGTGCGGTTTACCTCCAGAAGATTGGAATACTGCATATTGTGTACTGAGTAAACAGCCTACTACTTTTTGGAACTGTGAAACTGAACATGTTATGTAATGATTAACATTTCAGACACGTAACATACTTTTACCACAAGAACTTGCTGTAACATATTTACTCTTATGCTCACTAAGGCTGCATTTATTTGGTAAAAAAAATACTGTAAAATCAGTAATATTGTGAAATATTATTACAATTTAAAATAAAATTTTCTATTTTAATATATTTTAAAATGTAATTTACACTTGTGATGGCAATGCTGAATTTTCAGCGTCATTACTCCAATCTTCAGTGTCACATGATCCTTTAGAATCATTCTAATATGCTGATTTGGTGCTCAAGAAACAATTCTTCTTATTATCAATGTTGAAAACAGCAGTAGTGTTTAAAACTTTTGTGAAAACCATGACATATTTTTTCTCAGTATTCTTTTGATTATTAGAAGGTTCTAAAGAACAGTGTTTATTTAAAATTCTAATCTTTTATACTGTCACTTATTATGTTTCATAAATACTAGTTAAAAGTATTAATTTCTTAAAAAAATAAACTTTTGAATGGTAGTGTACGTTAAATACATAAAAATACAGCATTGGGTAAAATAATCCGTTTCTAATTAGATTGAACTACTTTTAGCAATACTTTGATGTTGAAGTTTAAATATATTTTTAATCAGCATTTCTTTCATTAGTATGTTTTTCCATGTTCTAATGCATTCTGGAATTGCCTCATCTGTGAAGAATATGTGGGTAAACCCTGAACTTTTGAACTGTAGCGTATAAATGGTTATTTTAGCATTTAAATGTAATGTGTGTAAATTTTGTTTTAAGATCAAATAATGAAGTATTCAGAATCACAGTTCATATTGCTTCACAGTGTCGCACTGAACATGGAAGGTGGAGTGCATTATGGAATACATTATCCCATTTAGTATGTTCTGTTTGTATACTATGAGTATACTGTGCAGAGTCTACATACTGCTTATTGCTAAATAGTATGAGTATATTATTTAGCCCATTTAAACAGAGGTAGTGGTATGTGCTTTCTCATATTTTTAAGACAAATGAAGTATGAACAACTATTTTAAGTTCTTCAAATGTGTTTCTTTCTCACTTTGGGTGCAAATTTGGTCAGAAATGCACTGGTTCCCTTCCAAAAAAGATCTGCATGACGCCCCTATATAGTATGCTATTCCGAACACAGCCAAAGATGAGGAGGAGGATGTGGGAGTGCCCTCCAGCTCGCAAACAAAAGGAAGAAGGCCAAGCTGACCCAATTGAATTATGGGTGATGTAGTCAGAATGTTAGTATCTCTGAGCCTCTATCAGCCTCTCACCAATCTCATTATCCGTGCATTAGCATCTGTGTGAGGAAGGAAAGGGGCTTTTAGTGGGAGCACTCAGGAGCTGGAGGGCTGGGCTCCAGACAGCCAGCCAAAAAGAAAGCTGAGAGCTCAAGGAGTTGCAGTTGTTGTTGTTTATAATGCTGCTAATGTGCATTTGCGAGGTGCATATGTGTTTGATCTCTATTCTCTATAGATGAGGGAACGCAGAGGCCAGAGGAAAGGTGTAGTGCACGTCGTTCGAAGCTTTCGTCAAAACTGCGCTCCATCTAGACCACTGATCAGGCAGAAAACACATCCCTCCAGCTGTTAGCACTAGAAACACCATCACAAATGTCTCATTTCACAAATGAAAGGATTTGAGAGTGAGACGGCGGAAACCACAGAGAAAGACACGACCGGATGCTCCCGTGTCTCTTCTGTCCCTGTCGTACACATGTAGCCCCGTCTCACTCCAGCGCTGTTGTTCTTTCTCTCCAGTGCTGTGCGTGTGTCTGCAGGACCTGAGATCTGTCCACATATCTCCGCCATCTCGGGAAGTGAGTTGTACTAACAACTGATATGGCCGCTGATGTTCTCGTCCATTACGGAGAGACGTCGTCCTCATGAGAGTTCGAGCTTACTGTGTTTTCTACAGCGAATACATTCCTCTTATAATAACTTAATCTGATTAATAGTTGATTCACAATTGCTGCTTGAGTTGTAAGATTTATCGTAGATTTGTCACACAGACATTTTCTTTCTATGTACAATTTCATTGCAGATTTTTTCTTCGAGACTTATTCTTTTATCCTTCTTTGCAAAGAAATTGGGTTCAGAAAATGACCTTGATTACCATGATTTTGTTATTTATTTTTTGGTGGCTTCTATTGCATTTTTTTTATAGTATGTAAGCTATGGTATCCAGGGTAATGTTGGCATAGGATGAACCACATCTAACAGGAGTAACTGTTGACTCAAGAGGAAGCTGTCTGAAAGGGATGTCCAGGTACTAACCCGGATTTTATCCAAAAAAACACAGCTGCCCAACTCACTGCACTTTTAAATGTGCATCTCTACTCCTGTTTCCACCATAACTGTTTGCCTGGAGCTCAACATTGTCAATATTCATGTTCGGGCTGCTAAAACCAAAACTTTGTTCACTCGTGCCAATGGCGTCAGCTGTGCAAATTTTGAGCAGTGGACAATGTGAAACATGTATTGTTCTCTGATGATCCAGCTTCACTGTCTGGGAATTACGTTGTGGATTATCCCTATAGAGGCTTAACACCCGGACTGTTGCGTGCCCAGAGTGAAGCACAGGGCTGGAGCAGTGATGTTTTGGCATGGCGTTCCCTACTGTGCTTCATGGGCACGTCACTGCCAAGGACTACCAAACTATTCAGGACTGTGCACCTAATGGTTCAAACATTGTACCGTGGATCAGCATGACAATGCACCAATACACACAGCAAGACTTGTGACAGAATGGTTTGATAAACATGAAAGTGAGGTTGAACATCTCCCATGGCCTGCACAGTCACCAGATCTAAATATTTTTGAGGAGTCAGAAAACGTTTTCCTCCACCAGCATCAAGTATTGACCTGGCCTCTGTTCTGGAAGAGGAATGGCTCAAAATCCCTCTGGCCACTGTGCAGGACTTATATATGTCATTCCAAATTGATGCTATATTGGCTACAAAAGAAGGCCATACACCATACTAATAAATGATTGGGGTTTAAAACCATTGTCCAACCCTGTGTGTGTGTGTGTGTGTGTGTGTGTGGTGTGCGGCTGTGCGCGTGCGTGCGTGTGTGAGCATTTAAAATTTATAAATATAAAACATAAATTGCATCCTCTTATAAATTATTTAACATTTTTATATTTTGCTGTCAAAGTGCATTTGTTCAGTATGCACTTTTTTTACAAAGATTTTAGATGATATTTTTATTATAATAAAGTATTTTTATGTAATATTATTTTAATTGTATATTGATGCTAATTTTAATCATGTATTCTTATTTTTAACAACACATTGTTTGGCACATGTGTAATCACAAACTACATGATCCAATGTCACCATGACCTTGTGGTTGGTCCACTTTTCACTTCTTTCAAAACACACCCAGAGGCATTGGGGTTGTTGTGTGGACTTTGTTTGAAGGAACTAAAGGAAGGCAAATGAGTTTCAGATGGAGGACCTCGACTGGTTATCATTCCATATGGGACTGAGTTGTGCAAACAGCTGCTACTGGCGGAACAGCATGTTCCTTGGGCTGAAAAGAGAGAGAGAGAGTAAGAGTGAATGGGAGTTCCTTAGTAGTCTGGAAGGTTTTACTATGTCACATAGCCAGATTGACCCTACTTCCTGTCTGTTGCACAGAAAGGCAATGAGAGCGCTGGACGACATTTCAGGGAAATGTCTGCTTTGATGAGCTAACTCAGAAAGACGGTCAGCATCTGCGTGTGCGTCACATGTTTACTCCAGTCTACTCCAGTGCTAGAGCAGAATCTTAGCCCAGAATCGAAATCGATTGGCTTCAAAGAGCAGCTCACTCTAAACAGACAAATGAATGATCCTCACTTCCTCTCAGTCCAACTCTCAAATCTCCTCCCCTGCAATACTCGCCTTTGGGATGTACAGCACAAGAGGAACTAACGTTGACCTGTTCTAGAGCTGTAAAAGAATAAAAAAAAAACAATAGACCTGATTTCTTGACGCGCAATAAATCAAAGTTATATAATTCATAAAAATCTCCCACCGGATGAGCAGGCCAGCTGCAAGAAGGCCAGCACTGAGTGATTAATGCCTCTTTTTACATTTCATCTAGCTCTTATAAACGCAAAAACAACACAAGGGTGTGAGCAGTGTTTGAACCTAAGGCGCAAATGATGCTGATCAATTTTTGATACGAGCGGATGATTGATGGATATTGGGAATGATGGAGTTTGAGGGGAAATGCTCCGGAAATCTCATCCGATAACATACACCGATGTGGTGCAGATACAGACGTCATGGGCGTGGTAAAGGCAGCGATGTCAGAACGGGCTATACGTGCCAAAACGCAGCTGCATGGACCCAGATGTCAAGTAAAGATGACCTCATCACAGAGCTCAACACAGCTGCTGTTGTAATGTCAGGCAGATATGAGCTCACTGAAGCGCTCGCCAGTTAACTATAGTTACGGCCTGACAAAGCGCTGGAGAACCATTTGTGATGCATCATAGTTTGTTTTTTCAACTGCAAGTGCAATAGATCCATCCAATACCATTTGTTAATATGAAAATCTATCCATCCATCCATCCAATTTTGCTTGTCAGTTAAATTGCAGTTGAATATAATTGAATTTCAATTTATTTATCAGTTCAATTTAATCAATTTATTATTTCTGCTTCCTTACATTATACGGTCTGCTACTTGCAGTACACAAAGGCCTTGTTATACGTTGGTTTCTTTACACACCTCTCATTGTAGTCATTACCACAGGGCAAATGGTGCTCTTGGCCACGGTATAGATGAGCTCACTGTTTCACGGTCTTGGCAATTCTTGAGGCGTGATAGGCTATGTTGGGCAATATTACAAGCTTTAGATCACATGAGCTCAGTGTGTGTGTGTGTTGAGGGCCTGTGTGTTTATGACAAAGCAAACACTAGGTCGTTTGGCCCCAAGATGGACATTACGTCTGTATCGTAATGGCCCTACTGGAGGAAGTCTAACTGTATTAACAAATAAATTCAGCACATTAAGGCTCTTAAATACCCATGTACGTGAAAATGGGACTGTAATGTTATGGCTATCTGATTTTTTTGTTCAATTATGAGACATTATTTGTTTGTGTCTTTTATTATGACTAAATTCCCCATTAGCATCTCTTTTTTTTTGGTTTTTTAATTAAGTTTTGGCAGTGTTAAATGAGCTGTAGCAGTTAAGAGCTTTCCCACGCCTTACTAGAATAAACTGTTCAGATTAAGCAAGGCACAAATCTTTTTATTGCCCGTCATCTGTTAATAATGGTCATATTGGCCTCACTACTATATTATTTTCTTAAGTAATGTGGTAATTTGACTTGGCTTTTAAAAAAATATGATTTTTACTTTCTTAATTAATAATATAATGTATATTATTTTAAACAATTTACATTCCCAACTTTTTTAAGCTCTTGCATTAATTCTTCCATAAATTGTTTTAGTTATTTGAGCTAAAGATAATTCATGTGGACGTCAACCTGTACATCATCAGTGCCATATTGTCAAACACCTGGTGTCAGGTGAAGATGTAGCAGACAGCTTTTTGTTTATACTGTTTCTGGCTGGTTTTCAGCGTCAGACATTTGGAACGTATGCAGACAACAGGAAGGAGATGTTTATGTTCTTCTGCTGTTCTGAGACAACAGTCTGGCTAACTGCTTGCTGAGCTCCATGTAAACAAGGAAGTTATGTCACCTGCCTTCTGGGTATCCTTGTGCAGACATTGTCTGAAAGTTACCAGGTTTACAATCTTTACCACATTATTTGTCATGACAACAGCAAAAATATATCTTTACACAGAAGAGGTCATTAAGTGACTCTATCACACAAGTGTCATGTAAAGGAATATTCTATATTTATATATAGAATATAGTATATAGGAATAGTTCACCCAAAAATAAACATTTCGGTATCATTTGCTTACACTCAAGTTGTTCCAAACCTGTATGAGTTTCTGTCTTCTGCTGAACACAAAAGAAGATATTTTGAAGAATGTTGGTAATCAAACAGTTGAAAGTAGCAATTGACTTCCATAGGTGGAAAAAAATAATATGGAAGTCAATATTTTTGTTTGTGTTCAGCAGAAGAAAGAAACTCATACAGGTTTGGAACAGCATGAGGGTAAGCAAATGAACTATCACCTTAAAGCTTGTGGTATAATGTTGATACCACAAAAAAAGCAAAACTGGAGATCATGGTGAGGCTGTTACAATAGAGGTGAATGGGGCAGATTTTTGGACGATTTTTTGTTTTTGTCTGTATTACGTGAGCTGTAAAGCTGTCTAAATCATATGTTGTACGGTCATTTTAGGGTTTTAGCCATTACAAAAACAAAAACAGCAAAGTTGTAAAATTGGATATGAACTTTACACATGCCTTTGTTTTCGTTTGATGTCTATACTTTTGAAACAGTGAGTATTGTAATGTTTAATCAACATTGTAATCAACATTAATCGAATGCTGTTGATTTAAGCTTAACTTGTAGTTAACTCATATTATTCCGGTTGGGAGGAACTGACAGTACGGCAGTTTCTTTTATTTTATCCTCTTATTTTGCCCTAAAACACTATGTTCGTGGTCATCCAGTTTGAAATGTTGATTACAAACCCAGAGGTTGTTCGCTGCATTCTCTACGATGTTTTGAAACCTTTAGCCTGCCTTTAGTTTCTCCTGTAGACCTTATGTAGCCACGCCCCTTTTCAGCGCTGCGCTCGTTGTCTTTTGTCTTCCGGTCTGTATTTTCACAGTGCGATCTTCTGTATTTATGAATGAACGGTTCATTTTAAAATCTTCCCGGTCTACTGACATTTGTTAAGACATCTGCTTTAAACATTACAATCCTCATGATAACTTTCGTTAACTTTAAATTAAGTAAATCCACTTCAAAAGCTTATTACTCCTGGACAGCGATGCCATATAAACTATTTCTTATTTTCTTTTCAGTTATTTTTAAAATAATTTTTATTGTCAATTAAATCTTCAAATCTAATGCTTGGTTTGAACCCTGAACATTCTGAAAATGTGCTGCTTAAGACCAATGGCCTTACATTTAAGAGACTGACTGTCCCTCTCATTTTCCCCCATGTAATCTCTTCTCTCCGTGCCATTTTCACCCTCAGTCTTCACAGTAAGAGCTGTAAGTGTCAACATTTTTTAGCACTGCCTATTTGATCACTCGCCGGTGTGTGCGTCGCCGCTGGTGACATGGTTCAGCGGCATCAGTGTGATCCCTCACTGCCTCTCAGAGTGCCTGTCCTATCCTTTATCATTTTCTATTGCCACTAAATCCGAGGTCATGACAGATAAGCCTCCAGGTGGCACAGTGGTACACAGTGTGTGTGTGTGTGGTGTGTGTGTGTGTGTGTGGTGTGTGGGGGGGGGGGGGGGGGGGGGGGGGGGGGCTTATCAAAAAAAAAAAATCCCACTCTATCAATCCTACAATAATTGAGAAATATCAGAGCACTCATGTCGAAATTTAGAGAAAACATCTACAGAGTCGTGTGTGTGATTGTAAGTGTCTATTTGTTGTCAAGTGTGTGTGTGTTTGTGTAAGTGTGATAAAGAAAAGGAGGTTCATTTCTTTGGAGCTCAATAGTCTACCCTTTATCCCAATCAAGATGAAGAGGCCACGGTGAGTGAAGATGAAAGCAGAGACGCTTCAACACCACCGGCTCTATAATGTCTTTGGTAATAACAGGCTTTCATCAAGAGTGAAATGGCAACAAACGTCCGCTTGTGTTTAGCCATCAAACATGACGTTCCTGACTAAAAGCGGACAGATTAGCGTAACTCCACTGATCGGTCACAGGAGTGTTCTTCTCTTTCATTTGATTGGGATCATCTGTGGAGTGTTGAGGAAGAGGTGTTTTATGGAGACGTCAGGCTTGACTGTGCTGATTGGATGACGGTTGTAGGATTTACGGGAAGAAGATAGAGCTGTTGGTCAAAGATTGAGGGCTGAAGTGGACAAACTACCATAGAGAGAGAGAAAGAAAAAAAAAAGAGATCAACATGCTCACATCAGCGTGTAATCGTCGACTCTATTCTAGGATCTGGAAGTTTACTGGTTCAATCTTTGTAAGGAGCAAGCCATGAGAAAGGCACTTAAAGGAATAATTCACCAAAAAGGACATCATTTATTCACCATGTCGTTCCATTTCCTTTTTTCTGGGGAAACGCACACAAACACACATTTTTACATTTTTGGATGAACTATACCTTTAAGAAATGTCTAATTCATTAACTAATTCATTAAAGTATAGTGAAAGATTTAGAAACAGTCTTCCTTTCTTTTTTGGTGACTGACAGCCTTCACTTTCATTGTATTTCCTCACTTCCATTCGATAGAAGTGAGTGGTCACTTGAGACTGTCATTCTGCCACAGAAGAAAGTAAGTCATGCAGTTTTGGAACAACATGATTATAGTGAGTAAATCATCTTTTTTGGGGTGAACTATCCCTTTAAGACAAGAGATATTCCTCTGAGCCAAATTAGCTCCTGCTTCAGCAGTTGTCCCTGTATTGTCCCTTCTGTGTCGACATTGTGGGAAAGTCTTGGTAATAAATCAATCTTGGTCGTGTGGCGATAAATAAAGATTCGGTTCTGTTCATCTGTAATTTCTTACACCCTCAGCCTCTCTCTGTGGTAACAGGGCCGGTGTTCTCCCGAGACTCGGCAGTCGCTGCTAGGTTTTGTCATTAGGTTTTGCTGTAACATGTTGTGGTTCACTGGTCACTGCTGGGATAGGTGCTTTCAAACCCCTGGTGACTCTCAACACATCTTCCATTCCCCTTTGAAGGGCTGCTTTTTGACTACTACTTTCTCAAATGATTCTGGATCCACAAAAAATTATTAGATTTGTAAATTTAATGCGGTTATCACTTCCATAAATAACTGAACTATATGTAAACGTAACCGTATTAAGGACTCAAATATAGGACTGACAACCATATTCCGATAACCCAACCCTAACCCATATTCTGCTTCTGTGTGAACGTGGCCTTAATCTCTTGCACCCCTATGCTATCGGTGCAAACACTGAGATGAAAGATTCCCTCGCCTAGATTTGTGAGGTCCCGTGACACCTCTGTGATGGGCTTAGAATTGTGTTGTGATATCTAGTACCTTTAACAATGCTTTGTGTTGAAAGACAGAATGCCTTTGGCAAGTTTTTGATGTGGTCTTTAAAGCAGACCTCTGTTTGTCCTTGAGCTGCGAGCAAAGTTGGAGACAGAGCGGAGGCATGCAGACATCATGTCTCTGCCAGCGCAGGTGTCTTGTGGCGTATAGCGTGGTGGGTGGGTGTTGGTGGGGGTTGTTTCGGTCATAAATTTGAGATTCGTTTTACATGTTTTTCAGGACAAGCTGAGGATCATTGAATTCACACTCTCTCACAGCTTTCCTTCTCTCATCCCTCTCACCCGCAGCTGCTGAGATAAAACTGGCCTGTTAAGCTCAGATCAATGTGTGTGTGTGTGTGTGTGTGTGTGTGTGTGTGTGTGTGTGTGTGTGTGTGTGTGTGGCACATCTGCGCCCATTTATGTCAATCTGAGGGAGAATGCATTAACATTTATAACTTGTGATGGTGGCCTTGATAGTGAGACAGAGCTGACACACACGAGTCCCCGCTGGCCTCTCGGCACACTGCGCTGTCACACACACCCCCATTAGCATGGCGGCTAACCGCTCTTCTGCATCCATTAGAATAAATGTGTGTTAATGGATGTGCTTCAACTGCCAGTGGTTGATTAGAATAAATGCGCTTCATACAAAGCTGAAGCAGATGAATGTTCATGCCCCAGGTTTAACCTGACACACCTGAAGCCACCCACAATGGATTTATTGGACACATTGAAGGGCTTATGTCTTAAATAATAAGAATAATTTAAAGTTAATGTAAAATCTGTTAAAAAAGGAAAATATAAATAATATAAATATAATTTAAAAATGTAATATAACTTCTTATGTTTCAGGTCATTTTATCAGGATGTTCTAAACTAATGAATCTCTAGTCCTTCCAGAAAAACGCAGAGTTTTTTGTGATTGTTGCGGGCAAAAATCTTTGATTATGCGGCACGTTTTCTTAAAAAATGCAATGGAATATGCGGGATATCTATGCAAAATTCCGGGAACTTGCAAAAACTGCGGTTTGATGAAAAGTGATTCCCCAACACCCTTTTCTCACTAGGCTACTACTACCTCAATGTAAAGAGTATTTTTTATTACTTCCTATGATAAGCAAGCATACTGCATCACAGAAAGTGCTGGGAATATTTAAGTTCTCATATTGCTTTATTGCAGACCTTAATAAACACATGGCTCAAAGTTACAAAACATTGATGAGTCAAACAAGTTCTGTAGCTTTACAAAAGAAATATGCTACAACTTCTGTAAAAATGATTAAATAAAATATAAAAAAATGAAATGTGTGCTTCCTGTTTTACAGCTTTTCGATGATGTTCACGTCGTGTAATTACGTCACTTCATAACGTTCCCATGGCATCAGGGGAAAATGGCTGCTCTTGTGTGGAGCAAACAAGTTGAACTTCATTTTTCAACTTTCTGCTAAGATATGTGACTTTTTTGCAACAGAAATGCGGGGATTATGAAATCATGCAAGCCCCGCATATTTTGCGCGGAAATTGGCAATTTATGCGGCGAAAGTGTGGCGTATTTGAAAAAAGGCGGCCCCGCATAAATATGCGGACTTTGGCTGATTATGCATTAAATCATGCGATCGCATAATCGCGTTTTTCTGGAGGGACTGTAAAGTGCCCTAATAAAGAAACACGAAAATCTGCAACACATAGTATACACGTGTTTGTGGCTCTATTGCACGGAATGACGTGACAGGCATTTTTTTGAATATTACCTTTGATGCAGTGTGTAATATAGCTGTTTTTGAATGCAAAAGGTCTGCAAAGTTTTAAGATTTAAAGTGCACAATAAATAGTTATTAGATTCAGAACTGCCGAAACGAGTCTTCAGCAATTCCAGTCTCACTTCTGACATACTGTAACAATGTAACAAATTTGCATAGTGCCAGGCTATGGCCTTTATTGGCTGCCCGTGAACAACATCTGCTTAGCCCGCGCCCACTGTAGTTAGCTGAGGCCTGGAAGAGTTTGGTTCATGTTTTCGACATGTTGATAAGACACTGTTTTCACCAATGCGGGAGCAAATACACTTTGCATGAGCTTCACAAGGATGAGAACTTGCCCTGGAATTGATAAAGAAAAGCCAACTCAATCGTTACTCTTCGTATCACTATGCATCAAGCACTGAGTGGTGCATAGTGATGTGCAATGCATATTATGAGAAGATTAAAGTGCTTTTTGACCTTGGATGCATGAAAACCTATTGTAGGAGACCTCCAAAACAAAATTAGGGACATTTAAAATAGCATAATAGGGGCACTTTAAGGATGAAACAGCCAAATGTTAGCCACATTTTATTTGTGAAAAGTAGTGAAACTACAAGTTTTGTAGGATTTAGGTTCATCTTTACTAATTCGCTTTATTCACTGACAGCAACACAATGAATTTCCCTAATGTTGGGGTTATGAGTGAGGCTTGTATATTGTAATATTTATCTGGAAATAATGCAGGGCGGGATGTGAAAGGCTAGGCAATGGTTTTTCAGGATAATATTATTTCTTCCTGCCCACGCAGGCCTGGTTGCATCAGCAAAAATGTTGTTTCAGAGGCAGAGAAACTGTTACATTTTAATGAAAGATTATAAAACATTTTTTTCTTCAGAATATCCTGCAGCAATGTATTATACACAAAAAAATTTGGCTATTTGTTAATGAAGTAAAAATGGGCTACTTTTGATTTGACATGGTATGTCTTCATAGTAAAAGTGTTTTTGTTTGTATATTTATGTACATACACAGTCATATTCATTTGACATTGAAGGATGCTAGGTGAGTTTATAAGCATGAATTTGTGCATTTTAGCTTATCTGGTTGAGGTGTTTGTGTTCATGCGTGTGCTTGCTGGGTTTGTTGGCCATTTTTATTGTACGTGTTAGGGGAGTTGTATTAGCTTGTGTTGTCCTTGGTCAGGGTGCTGAATGGGGTGTGGGCTGGATGGTAATGAGACTGAATTCATTGGGCTCTGTGGTGATCCGAGTCCATTTGGCTGCGGCGCCGTCCGCTTTTCGCTGACTCGCTCAGCCTCACATCTCAAAAGAACTTCTAAATAACCTTGTACTGCCGAACCTATACCAGCCCTGCTGAGAAACAGAGACGAGACCAAAGAGAGAGACTGCAAACAGTCAGGGACACATTCTTTCTGTGCACACTTCGAAAAAACACACATTTTTATGTGCAAACATACAAGAAGAGACAAGTACATATGACAGTACTGTACATGCATATGTAGCAATCTATGGCTACACATGTAGCGCTTCAATGTGGATACCATGATACTACATTTTTGATAACTAGGCCTGAATACACAACAGTTCTTGTATGTCTTTCTATCTATCTATCTATCTATCTATCTATCTATCTATCTATCTATCTATCTATCTATCTATCTATCTATCTATCTGTATCTGTCTGTCTGTCTGTCTGACTGTCTCTATCTATCTATCTATCTATGTATCTATGTATCTATATCTATCTATCTATCTATCTATCTATCTATCTCTATCTATCTATCTGTATCTGTCTGTCTGTCTGTCTGTCTGTCTGTCTGTCTGTCTGTCTGACTCTATCTATCTATCTATCTATCTATCTATCTGTATCTGTCTGTCTGACTCTATCTATCTATATCTATCTGTCTATCTATCTATCTATCTATCTATCTATCTATCTATCTATCTATCTATCTATCTATCTATCTGTATCTGTCTGACTCTATCTATCTGTCTGTCTGTCTGTCTGTCTGTCTGTCTGTCTGTCTGTCTGTCTGACTCTATCTATCTATCTATCTATCTATCTATCTATCTATCTATTATCTATCCATGTGTCTATCTGTATCTGTCTGTCTGACTCTATCTATCTATATATCTATCTGTTTATCTATCTATCTATCTATCTATCTATCTGTCTGTCTGTCTGTCTGACTGTATCTATCTATCTAATCTATCTATCTATCTGTCTGTCTATCTGCATCTGTCTGTCTGTCTGACTGTCTCTATCTATCTATCTATATATCTATCTATCTATCTATCTGTCTTTCTGTATCTGTCTGTCTGACTGTCTCTATCTATCTATATATCTATCTATCTGTATCTGTCTGTCTGACTGTCTATCTATCTATCTATCTATCTATCTATCTTATCTATCTATCTGTATCTGTCTGTCTGTCTGACTGACTCTATCTATCTATCTATCTATCTATCTATCTATCTGTCTGTCTGTCTGTCTGTCTGTCTGTCTGTCTATCTGTCTGTCTGTCTGTCTGTCTGACTCTCTATCTATCTATCTATCTATCTATCTCTATCTATCTATCTATCTATCTATCTATCTACCTATCTATCTATCTATCTGTCTGTCTATCTGTATCTGTCTGTCTGACTCTATCTATCTATATATCTATCTGTTTATCTATCTATCTATCTATCTATCTGTCTGTCTGACTGTATCTATCTATCTATCTATCTAATCTATCTGTCTATCTGTATCTGTCTGTCTGACTGTCTCTATCTATCTATCTATCTATCTGTCTATCTGTATCTGTCTGTCTGACTGTCTCTATCTATCTATCTATCTATCTATCTATCTATCTATCTATCTATCTATCTATATATCTATATATCTATCTATCTGTATCTGTCTGTCTGACTGTCTCTATCTATCTATCTATCTATCTATCTATCTATCCATCTGTCTATCTGTATCTGTCTGTCTGACTATCTATCTATATATCTATCTGTTTATCTATCTATCTATCTATCTATCTATCTATCTGTCTGTCTGACTGTATCTATCTATCTATCTATATATCTATCTATCTATCTATCTATCTATCTGTCTGTCTATCTGTATCTGTCTGTCTGACTGTCTCTATCTATCTATCTATCTATCTATCTGTCTGTCTGTCTGTCTGTCTGTCTGTCTGTCTGTCTGTCTGTCTGTCTGTGGTGCCGTTTTCTGTCTGTATTCTTCTACACTTAATAATAATAATAAAAACTGTAATAATGATAATAATAATTCATATTTTCATTTTAATTTAGTTATCTATGAGGTGTTCAGGATATATCTAATATAGTTCTATATATCTCTTTGAAAAGAAGTCCATTCTCTATTGTCAGTAATGCAGCGATGTATGAATCATAGCTCAAACCGAAACACTTTTAAAATAAGCTGCTTTCTGTTGATTAATGCGGCAAATTTTGCATGAACAACTTGAACCTGTTGCAAAATCTGTGTGTGAGAAAATCTTTTGCCCTAAAAATGCACAATTCCAGATCATGTGACTTCCCATTGAAATAACTGGAATTCACCCTCAAAACAATTCACCAAACAAGAGATAAATGTGACCACACCTTTGCAGTCTAGCACAGTAAAAGAGCCAGATGAAAGTTCGGTTCTTGTTTAAAATGACGCTTTGAATGTTGTCCAAATATAATTACGAAAGGATTAGTTCGGATATAAACACTGATATCTACGGAAGCAATAAAAATTGAGCAAATCACCTTTTGAAAGTAACTTGGTGCTTCAAATAACCATTGTTGAAAACGTTATGCCAATAGGTAAAAAGTGACTGTTTGAAAAAATTGTATTTGTCATTGAATCATTCATTCAAGAGATTTGTTCAGAAATGCTGATTTATCCAGTAATAAAAAAAATTGAAGTATTCATGAGCAAGTCATTGAATCATTCATTCAAACCATGTTTTTAAATAATTAATTAAAATGTATTAAAAATTTGAAATAGACTGCAGCAATTAACATTTTGTCAGAACCTCTAGTAAGTTACATGTTATTTTGCTTAGAATTGTGATCTCTATTTAAAAAAAAAAAAAAAAAAAAAAAAAAAAACCTTCTCTAATTTATACAGAATCGTGCAGCTCTACTTGGAGGGTGCATTCATTTTTAATAATTGAACAGTCCATTGTTAATTATTGCTTACTTTTTATCACATTAAGTGTTGGCTCACCAGCTAACAATAAAATGTACAATGAATGCTCAGGAAATTAACTATGAACATCACATGCAAACAAGAGTTGAGTTTAGATGGAAGGACAGAACATTGCACTGGCCTCTCTCTCTCTTTCTTTGCTGTTCCTCTCTCACGCTCTCTCTCTCCCCCTTTCCTTTGATCACCTTGCCACAGAGAAAGTAAGAGCCCTTTCTCTTCGCTGAGGTTAATCCTTCCGGTTTGCACACAGAAATAACCATGGCAACAGGTTATCTTTGTGCAGAGCATCACCCAACAGATAATTGATCAGACTAGAGTGGAGGCAGGTATTCTTTTCTCCCTTAACCTCTCTGGTCATTAATGAGACACGGCACACACACACTCGCACACCCAACACCCTTGACCTTGGCATTTTAACAGGAACCCATGAAAGGTAACATGTAGTGAATACAAAGTAGATGTTGGACACCCCTGTGTTTGTGAAAACCCCTCACGTCCCACAGGACGTACTACAGAACAATGTGTCCCATGGGAAGGAACCCTCTCCCCACCCCGAAAGTTAAGCTTTCAGAGTCCGGATGTGTTCTGCATGTGACCGCTCACTAAGTGCCATACACTTTATGAATTTACCTCTAGGCAAATGGCCGCTCTTATGGCACCAACAACAGTTGACATTGTGTGAATGATCTTGATGGCATTATCCATATGGCCATGTGAGCTTGTGGATATTGGGAGCTCATATACATTTTAAACACGCAAGGGATATTCAAGGAAATGTTACATACGGTGTATTTAACATTTAACAGATTTTGCACAGTTCACCGTATCCATATTGAGATATTTACATTGGTGTGCCCTTCAGATATGTGAGCCACTCCTCCCAAGAGTCTGAATATGGTTTGCATTTAGAGTAACCCAAATGAAATAACCGTCATGAACAGACACTCTTGATAAATGGTTGTTCATATGTAGTGACAGTTGACATTACTTGTGCAAACTCAATGATGCCGTTATCCATATGTCCATGAGCTTATGGTTGTCATGAGCTTTGAGCTTGAGCACTTATTGTAAACATGAGGAATATTCCACACTTAATGAGGTATAATGCGTGTCGCACTGGTCTCCAGATCTAGACGGCATCCCACGGCTGTATCTTTTGAAAAGACCACCATATCCAGAGCATGATGTTTTTATATTCAACCCCTACGGACTTATGGGACAGTCTGTAGCCGGATGCAAGCTCGACACCTCTCCTAAGCTTTTATTGAGTTTTTCACGGCTAACTTCAAACCCTGTAGAGATGTCAGAGCAGACTCGAGACGCCATTAGCTGCAAGTACATTGACTGTGATTGTTTTTTTTCTCTCCAACTCACTCCGTTGCACTCTCCCTCACTCATGTCGTTCCCTCACTCTTTCCTTCTCAAAAAAAACTTTCATTATTAATTTTTACCCTCATATCTCAAAAAGTGCTTTTCAGTCATAATCCACCAGACTCTTTGGTTATTGCATTTATTTAATGAAAAAATCCAGGCGCCCTGGAAGACACAGAGTTACTGAGTGTGTGCTCATGTGGGTATGTGTGTGTGTTTATATAAGAGAGAGAGAGACAGAAAGAGACCGGAATAAGGAGGATAGTGAGTTTTTTCTCTGTCCACGGTGGAGGCCGAAGTTATTAAGTGTAGCGATGGAGTGGAACTTGAGGCTGTGTTCCTTTGGCTCTGGGCTTCTTATTAAAGCAGCAGAGATTGAGGCGATTTCACACAGATCTTTCTCTCTCTCTTTTTTTTTCTCCCCCACTTTCCTCCCTTGCCAAATCCCGAATCGCAGACCAATCAGAGAACTTCGCTTCTTGTGAGTGAAAGAAAATATATCCTCTGCGCTCCGGCACAATCCAAGGGTCTTGGAGTTTGACTATAAAAATCCTTCACCTGAACTGACCTTATTGAACACTAGAACAAACAACGCAGTCAATGGCTGGCAACATTTAGTCCGCTAGCGTACGCTAATGGGGTTGTTTTTGGGAGCGATAGCTGAGAATCTCATTTCATCTTATTCTTGGCCTCACATCATGAGAGCATCGGCGGTCCACTGAGAACAGACATCTTCAACTCGGTCTGTATACGTGCCAGTATGTCGTATGATAGCAATCTGTCCGCGTGGAGTGAGCTCCGCCATTCTTCCTGAGTCCTTGCTCGTTCACTTGCTCACTCACACCCTCCCTCCCTCTCTGGGTGCAACCCCCCCCCCCCCCCCCACCCCCCCTTCTCTCAGCTAATGAGTCCCTCTGGACAGGCATAAAAAGGCTCTCTCATCAACCATCTTGGATATGATTGAGGCTTCAAAGAGCCTCCCAAGACATTAGCATAACAAGGCTACCTGCAGATGCTGGCAGTGCCAGAGACCCCGAGATAGAGACAGCTCTCCTCTTTTACCTAGACAGCATGAATCATTTATCGTCCTGGGCCAACAGAGTCTCGGCTTGTGGCCAGGTGTCGTGCCCGCCACTCGAGTCGCCCTTTCTTTCTCTGAAAGCCCCTCGCGCTGTTGGCAAGTTAGCGGCTATTTACGAACTTTACCTGAGATTAAAGGAAAATAACTTTTTCTTTTTAGTTAAAGAACAATAATTCCTCAACTTTTGAGTGGATTTGAGATACATTTGAGCTTAGCAATGAAGAACAATAAGAACATTCAGTAACACTTTATTTTACAGTGTCCTTGTTACATATGTTACATGTACTTACCATAGTAATAACTATGTAAATTGTGCATAATTACATGTAACTAACCCTCAACCAAATCCTAATCCTACCCTAACCCTATATTAAGTACATGTAGTTGCTTAATATTACTCAGTACTTACATATATAATTACACTGTAACAATGACACCTTAAAATAAAGTTTACATTCTTTTTTAAGTATTGATGTTTTCCCTAAAACTTTATTTTATTATAACGATTGATGTTGAAGGGGCCTTGTCCTCCATCCTGATGGAATATATGGCACTTTATATAAAAAAAAACAGGAACCTTTTTAAGAAAACTTCAGTAAATGAAGGTGCTTAAACGTTATAAAAATACATAAGGAGGTCAAGATAAATATTAATGGGCTGTTTTCTTTTCTTTTATTACAATTAAATACACATTATTTTAGTATTTTTATGGACCTAAAAAAATTCCATTTTAAGAACTGATTTTCAGTGCAGTAAAAATCAACATTTTTGTAATAAGCTTTTTTCTAGTTATGTGTGATTAAGCTACTTTTTTGGTTGTATTTTTGTTGCAACAAAGAAATTAAGAAATTAAAAAAGTGCAGTTGTTCATGTAATGTGCTGCACATCCCTGGTCAAGTAATACTCAAGCTAAGAACTCTTATTTAGCTTTAGCACAATTGTTGCTCTTGGCTTTTTCCGAATAATTTCCAACAAAAATAAAAAAAAGTGTTCTAAAATCATTAATGCGAGAGTTCAAGAAAAAAAATTTCCCATTTATGAGAAACTTGAGGTATTTGGCAGCTAGCATAATCTTAAAGTTTTTGCAGTACTACCTTGCATAAACTATTGTCAGTTTAAAATATGTAGAAAAAAGTGATAACACAGAGATGCCCCTAGGTCTGTTCTTTAGCTCATGTTGCTTCCGACACTAACACATCCTCATGTGGACGTTCTTGTTTAGCTTAGCCGTGATGCGCCTTCACTCTAAGAGCCTTTGCTTCCTGCCGTATTACATTTACAGATAAAATCAGCCGCTCATTTACTAAGCCTCAAAAGGTGTCCAGCTCAAGGGATTTGGCGCTCTGTTACTCAGTCCATCACAGGGAAAACACTGGGAAACTGACTTTGTGTAACGATTGAAGTCTTTTAAGGCTGATCTGAGACCTTGCATTTACATTATTTGCAAACTAAAATCATCAATCATATATGTTTCACTCACTGAATGCAGTTATGTAAATAATATATTGTACAAGTTCTAATGTAAAGACAAAATAACTACAGCAAATAGCAGCCAAGAATGTACTCTAATACTGTTTTTACAGTGTAGATTTCTCTAAATGTGAAAGCTGTTCTCATAATCGCTCCGTTTCTGTCGTTTCTGTGATCTGAATAGCTCTTCAGAGGCTGCTGACCTTTCTGTGGATGTGCCAAAGGCAATTCAGTCACTGCTACACTATCTATAACTTGAACAGAGTTCGCCAAGGCTTGCTACGTTATTTGTGAGGCACTCTTGGAACAGGGCGTCCGGCCACATGCTTCTCTCATGTTGTTTCAGTCACGGAGCGGATAAGAACGGTCCGCAGAGAGCGCGGTTCCTCAGCAGACGCCCTCCTCGCCCCGTTCTGGGCCAGGCCGCCTCTACCACTACTCCCACCAGCTGATGTGGTGTGGAAAAGTCCTGTCACCTCTCGACCCAGTCTGCATTCCTACCCAATTACATCCAGCCCCAGCTGACTTCCATTAGACTTGATCACAGCCCCGAGACTAGGAGGAGGGAGGTGTTTAGGAGGCTGTGAGTTGTATGTATAGTAGAAGTTGTGAGTCAGAGCAGTGGTGACAGGTTCACTAGCTGTATGATCTCAGAACAACCATAACAAAACATTTAAAGACACTGTTTTGCTTTGTGGCAGCTTTTTGGGATGCTGTGATGGGAAACAATATCGTATTATGAGCTTGTGATGTCATGTGTAGTAACTTCATAGCCACGAGACAGTATGAGATCAGAGTGGAATCCAGCACCACATTTTGAGTGAGTGTGAATCCCGAAAGAGTAGACCTTATATTAAAGGTATATTTAATCATTTTATTTTAATTTTGACATCGATACCATGGGGGAAAACTGCCATATAGACATTTTTATTATTATCTCATAACTTGGCAGAAGGTACATTAGGCTGCTCTAACTTTAAGACCGAATCCACCGTTTATAACCGTTTGTTCACTTAAAACATAACTGACTATGTTTACTCGCCAAGACCGGCATTTTGACATTATTTTGTGTGTATTTGGCTGTTTAAGCACAATAAGCAGCCAAAAAGAAATGAGTTTTGGAAGCGTTTCAAATATATCAGTATCGGTATCTCAAAATCTATATTTTTGAATACACTACATTGCACTTAGTTTATTATTTCAGATGCCTTTCTAAAAGACTACAATTGAAAACTGTATTTATTATATATAAAATTCAGCCAGCCAAAGTGGCTAGTAAGAGTGACTGAAATCCACCCTCATTTGGCGGGTTGGCGAGTGCTAATGTCAATTTTCTAATTGTCATTTTTTTCATTTAGTCCTAATTTGCGAGTCATGTGGCTCCAGTCCCCCACCTCTGGTGTGTATATATATATATACATCTTTGTGTGAATGAATCCTTCTTTTAAATTGAATCTTTTTAATGAACCAGTTAATCTGATTTATAAAATATTGCCCTGAAAGATTAATTCAAAAAATGGGACAGATCCAGTTCCTGTTGGAGTGGTTAGCAAATCACTGAGAAGACAGCATATTATAAATTGAAGGCAAAGAAGTCAAGTTTGTTCAATGTATCTCACTCAATGTGTGTACTTGAGTTTGGATCTCTCTGATGAGGTACTGAAATATATTTAGTGATTAAACATGTGTTGTGACTCAGGACCTTCAGATAGTCTGTCATATTCAACAAACTGTAGGCCTACTTTCATTCCTCACAGCATTACTTTCATTAATGTCAAATAAAATACAGCATCCTCATTTACATCAACGCCCCCTAGATGATCATCCTCAGTAACTAGAATTTTGCTGTTATTGCGTCTACATTTAATATTCATTATGTGAACATACGTCTAGTGTTCTTATACAATCAAATCCACAGTCATCAAAGACTCTTAGACCAACACACACACAAAGTAAGACTTTCCTCTGACTTCTGTTTTTTTTTTCTCAGTTAAATGTACTTTCTATATCCTATCCCTACCCACACTCTCATCTTTCTGCATGTTTAGATTTTCATTAAGACATTATTTAGTATGTTTATTAAGCTTCATTCCTCATGGGGACCATTGTAAGTGATTTCAGGTTTTACTATCCTTGTGGAGACATTTTGCTCACACACACACACACACACACACACACACACACACACACACACACACACACACACACACACACCACACACACACACACACACACACACACACACACACACACAACACACACACACACACACACACACACACACAATCCTGTATGGTTTAGCCATAGTAGCTCTGCACATTTTCACAGCAAGAAACTGGGAAAATTGAAAAATCTCAATAACATAACTCCAAAAAATAATCCCTTCTGTAAGAAAAAGCTACGATTCGCTTTAGGAAATCATTTCATTTAGATCTCCCGAACAAGCTTTGCTTTTTTGCTGGTGTCCCAGTAATACATCAAATAAACGGCCTCCCAGGGTCTCGTTTTTTAAATGTTCCCACATCTGTTCTTCAAGATGCCGCCGCTAAAGCCGCTTTCTGATGCAGTCCCTCACCCAGAGCTGTCAGAATGATTTCTGCCTGTTCTCGCTCTTCCCTCTATCTGTCCTACTCTCTTTTTATATTTATCTGGGAACATTTAGGGCATATTTTTAATGCTGAGCCTTATCCATGACTGCAGTTCAGCATAGGGTCAAATATAGTCGTATACGCATTACATAGAACCATCTCTTGGTGGTAGTTCATAAAATAACCCCCCCCCCCCCCCATTCAAATCTGTACTTTCTTATCAGGGATTTCACACTTTAGCTCTCTTCCAAAACCTAGTGATCCTTCTAAAGCTGCTTCCTAACTGAAATTAAGTTTTATAACTTCAAATGTCCTCCTCACTATATAAACAGAGCATTTATTTAATTATGCTGCAAAACACGTTTTTTTTTTTTTTTTGTAAGAGGAAACAGCCAACTGTATTAAATCAATATTTAACCCCTAATAATGGGGTTCATGGCTTCTCGTCCTTGGAATGCCCCACTTCCAGTATTTTGCCGGTTAATCTGTAAATTGCAATCAAGGATTTTTTAGGAGGAAAAAATATTGTAGAATCATGACAGCCCTATAAAGTTGCTTACTTTTTGAAACACCCTTTACGTTGATGCTGCTTAAAATGCTGCTCACAGAGGCGGCTCTCTAGTTTGAACAAAGCATTTAACTTTGGTGTCCATTAAGACTCTAAACCTTATGGTTACACAGTGACTAAATATCCGACGTTGTATCTTACCGGTCTTACTGTTCTTTCTCTTTGTTTTTCTTGTTTTGTTTTGTTTTGTTTAGTTATTTTCGAGATTGAGTTCTTTGAGATTGATTCAAGCTTTGCTGGCAGCCTGTGTTTGTTGCTACCCATAATTCACTGCTCTACCCCATGACATGCTGCTACAGCTCTGTGATGGATTACTCCAGACTAAATGCATTGCTAAAGACGCACACACACAGCCCTTTTGAATTGTTAACCAATTTTTGTGAAGCAGGTTAAACACACAAACATGCACTGAGAACAACACACCTAATCTTTTATAAACATTATACACCAAATTACATGCACAAATTCATCACACAAATGCAGTGAGTCACACAAACAACAAATATGGCCCCTCTGGTTGGGCCTTTTTAACAAGGTAATGCATCATAAATTAATTTGGCTCCCAGTAAACATTGTTGAAAAATGAGATTGATGGATGGATGTCATGGGGAGGAGAGCCACAAGCCTCTGAGTGCCGCAGTGTGTGTATGTGCGAAAGAGAGACTGGTGCTCTGTTTCTAAACATAGAAAGTTTTTAGGGCATTGTAGGTGCGTTCCGGGTGCAAAGTCTGTCCTGATGGGTAAAAAACTTAATTATGCTGTCTTGTCTGAAATTGTGTACTGTGTACTTGCGCACCTAGTGTGTGAACAGTTATTTTTTACAACATAGATGCATTTTCTGTTTTGCAGCCGAAGGAAATAACCTTTTTTATGGGTTGGTAGTGCCAAGTGCTATTTTATTATTATTTGTGTTCAATAGTTTGGTAATGCTTTAGATTACAGCCCACACTCATATTAGTTTTGTTTTATTTTTTGTAATTTTGTTATGTGCTTTTGATATATATATTTATATATGTGTTTTAATAGTTGTAGTTTTAGTTACTAATGGGTGGTGCTAACCTTAGCTTAGCAAATTTAGCTCCTGCCCTCCTGCTATGTAGAGAAAGTTGCAAACGTCAAGCGCATAAAGCGTCCAACATTTTGTTGCAGTTTTCATTGTGACCACAATACCCACACTGCTAATATTAAAAAACAGCATTGAATAGTGAAGTGTGCGAAATGGGACATACCTTTTGTTTTCCACCATTATATGTGTGTAATTGTATTAAAAGCTTAAAAAGATGAAAAATATTGTACATTACTGGTACATTGTTGAATATATTGTAAAACATTTATGGGTATTACATATTCTAAGTCTTGGTTGTGACAAATACATTTTAAGAGTTACCACAGTTAGTTGGCAGCATAACTTGATGTGTTTTGTGTAAACGGAATTATGAATGAATGTACCATTGTTTGTCGCGCTGTCATTCTTAAAAGCTATTCATCGTTCATCCTTTCCGATAAATTGAAAAACTTCCTGTCCTGTTTTAAATGAAATGAAACATGTTGTAATGTCTTACTGATGACAAAACGAATGAAGATCTCGTTCACTGAAACTTTTATTCAGGATTACAGCAAATGGCTTAGGTTAAAAAAAAGAAGCCGTTCACTACGTACATTCTTCCCATACCTGTCAAGTATCCCGTTTTGGCCGGGAAAGTCCCGTATTTTACCCTTCTTTCCCGCCGTCCTCCCGTATTAGTATTTTCCCGTAAATCTCCCGTATTTTAACCTGCGTTTTTAAAAAATAATAATACCCCGCCGGGCGGAGTAAAAAAAAACAAAACATTCCCAATCTGAGCTCTGTCACTGGCCTCGTGATACTAGGTATACTGTAGGTGACAGTTGTCGCGAGGTTAGTGTGTGAGGTCAGATGATGAGTGACAACGCGGGTAAAAACCAAAAACAGAGACGGATGGGACGCTATGACAGAGACGGACGCAAAGAGACGGACACTCCGATTGGCACTCCGGCCAAAAAAAAAAAAAAAAAATCATGTAAATACTACGATCAATTGGACAGCGAAGTACTTTTCTGAAGAGGAGCAGGGTGGGGGACAGTCACGCGTTCTGTAAGTTTTGTAACTGCGACTTTAGCATGGTACGGAAGATTGTTACAGAGAATAGGATGACATTAGACATTCAGGTGACTGCTCCTGAAAATTTCCCTTATTTTCAAATCCAAAACTTGACAGGTATGTCTTCCGTAAGGAAGAAGTTTAACCCCATAAATGCCAAAGCAAAGGAAAGCAAATTTCAACTATTCACAGTTTGAATGCTGTGCTGTGCTACAGTATAAATACTCAAATGATCTGTAACAGACAAAACAATAGTGACACATAGTAAAAAGATTGTTACTCACACTTGTTATATTGCTGTCGAATCCAATGTAGTCGTCAATGCATCATCTTTTATTTTCAGTCTCCCTGATAAGCCTGCGCTGAATAGTGACTTGTTTAAAACGAATCTGCAGTAAAATGAAGCGAACAAATAAACTGTCTTACTGACGCGATCTGGAACTTTATTTAAAATAAATGAAAGGCAATGTAAATACTGTTTTTTCTTGGCAATCCTCATAGACATCTCTATCGTTTTGCTGCTCGAGTAATTCTGTGTTTGCGTCTTTCGTGTATTTACTACTATATGACGTGCAAATCAGTGGGCGGGGCTAAAGAGGCAATGATGTAGAAGTAGTCATTGATCTTCTTCTGCAAAGTCGATCTTTCATCGCACTATTACGACATGTGACAAAATCCAAAACACGTCCTTTTGGCAGCTTGTTTTCAACTAACAAGTTGGACTAACAAGGACGTTTTGAGTTCTGAAACATACAAGGATTTGTAAGTACTGTAATATGTTAAAAGATCAAGGAAAATTTGATTCTTTAATTACCCCCTCAATTACACCTGTGCACTTATGGAGTGCTATTCTTTGGTCAACAGTTGTTGCCTATGTAGTGTGGTTCAAATCACTCACTGCATTAGGCAGCTTTCTATAGGCAGCGAGGGAGCTGACAAGGTTTTGGTACAGAGATTGAGTTACTATATAAATGGTTGTGGGTGATTGTACAGACATTGAGTCATACACATGTTTTCAGGTCATGGGCTGCTAATCTTTATGGTGGTGTCATTTAGCTGTGGAGAGACCCTTGAGAAGAGAGAGAGAGAGAGAGAGAGAGAGAGAGAGAGAGAGAGAGAGAGAGAGAGAGAAGAGAGAGAGAGAGAGAAGAGAGAGAGAGAGAGAGAGAGAGAGAGAGAGAGAGAGAGAGAGAGGGAGAGAGAGGGAGTAGAAGAAAAAAAACCCTATCTGAAATAAAAACAGCAGGAGAGAGAGAATAACCGGGCTGCAAAGTGTGATATCCCACCACAGCGACCATGCTGCTAGAGGAGACTAGCGTTTTCCATTTTGGGATTCAGCTGCGTTTGCACTGAAGACACTGACAGTCTCAGCACCTTTGCACCTTCAGGAACAATAAGACCTCACCTGGCGCACACACATACTGTACACATACACATACTTTTTTTCATCGGTATCTGTGCATGTTGAAGGATGTGAACACTTAAAATCCACTCTTATCGTTTTTTCATCATTTCCACTTGCAGTTGCAATTATCGCTGGCCATTTTTTTTCCCTCCATCCTCTTAAAATGAGGAGCAGCAGCCCTGATGCTGTGATTAACTCTAAATTGCAACAGCTGTTGATGGCAACTCCAATTAAGACTGCAGGCATCAATTTAGTGGCAATCTATGGCATTAGTGAGGTTTCATCTTTTACCAGCCCTGTTAACCACCCAATGGTGACAGAAGCCTGTCACTCAGGCCTGTAAATTACTCTGATTGTCACTGAGAGTACTGTAGGTTGCTTTGGGGTGGCTGTCATGTGACATAATAGCATTTATTGTGGCGCATAGTGCAATAGTGAAAGATGTAGTGAAAGATGCGCTATCGTGTCCTTGAGCAAGGCATTTATTATTTTATATTAAACCGGTTCTAAGTCAGACCCGGTGATCGCTTTCCAGCACTACCTTCTGGCTATGTTTAGGCATCATGTAAAGACATCATTTTCAAGAGGGAATGGGATGGAAATTTATCACCTGGCTGGTTTAATGACAAACGACTCTTTATATGGTCACACAGTGTTAATCGAAAGATGGTATTGATTTTATCATTCGTTTTTAAACAACCGTCATTGTAACGTCCTAATGGTTCTTCTAAGCCTTCTATTCTTCCTCAACCCTCCCTTTGGCCTTTGCTGGCGGAGCTCCAACTAGAGCTCTCCGTCCCTATGGGCTAATCAGCTGAGCACAGGCCCGTTGGCTGGGCTGTTAGTTCTGGCTGTAATGTGTGTGAGCTTCCCAGCCCTGTTTAATCTCTCCTCTCTCTGGAATGCTTATACTCTGAAGCGCTGCTCCAGTACCGTGGACCATTCCTGAGTACAGTCCCGAAAGAAATATTGAGCTTAGACAGCACGGACAGACCTTGGACGCCTGTCTTAGACGTGCAACAGCAGATCCTCAGACTGCTTTATACAGTCCATGCAGATGCATTAGTTTGCATGAAAGGTTCCGCCCTCGACTTTGCTTCTCCTGCAGATAAAGTCTGTAACGAGACTCCTGGACTCCAAATGGTTTAGATATTATTAAATATTTATGTTACGTTCATTAAGCTTTTAAAAACTATTTATAGAGCCATCAGAAAGAGTGGCATGTTCCTTCATCATTAGCTGTGAGAATGAAGCAAGTGTGTGTGTTTTTTTTTTTGCTGAGCTCCTGTTAGAGAGAATTAAACAGAGCGTACTGAATGTTTCGTGACGATTAGAGCGGGACCAGAGCTGTCCGACAGGAGGCACAGAGGTCTAGGTGAGATGTGGATTGGTATGACATTCACAGATGCTTGCTGAAATCCCCATCGCTCAGTTCTGGGAAAGGCAGCAACAAGGACAGAATGAACTCTGGCTGTTTGTTGCACTGTGTTGTACAGAAATATGTTTTTTTCTTAGTCCCTGTAGTGACAATAAACTTTTCTTTTTTCTTTGTGTTTATTTTTTTGGACACTGCAGACCAGGAACATGCACTTTATGTAAGATCTACCTTGTTTTTTTTTTGTTTTTTTTGGGTGGGGGGGGGGGGGGGGGGGTATTTTTTAAAATCATATATATATATATATATATATATATATATATATATATATATATATATATATATATATGATAAATACAAACAAAAATGCATAATTATATATGTTATTCTCTTTATTTATAATCTCCTGTTTATCTGCTCATGATACTGCTCATGAACTTATTCTATTCTATTCCAAACTATTAAATAATGTTATATATATATATATATATATATATATATATTATATATATATAATATATAATATATATATATATGACCTGGAGAGACTTGTCATGAAACAGCTTCACAAACACGTCTTTTCAACTTATCATTATTTCTGTGATGCAATAGTTAAATTACCATAGAGGTACTTAGATAAAAGTTTCAAGTTCAAATATGAACACTGATGTCTACGATAGCGATCAAAATCAGCTTTTGATAGAAACTTGGTGTTTAAAATAACGCTTTTATCGATTACATTGTTTTGCCAAGTGGCAACAAGTGACTTAAAAATGTATGTGATGATTTTGTTTTTGTAAATATGACTCAACTCATACATGTATAAGTATATGATTTAGCTTTTCCCGATGGTCTAGTGTTAAAAAAATTGCAATATATTGCAATATCGAATCGCAATACATATCGTATCGGCACCCAAGTATCATGATAGTATCGAATCGGGAGATAGGTGTATCGTCCCAGCCCTAACTAATGTAGAGAAACAATCATGAGTTTATGTGTGTGTGAACAGTTGCTCACATGTTCTCAATCCACTGATGAGTTACTTATACTGTATAAGTAACTTGAATAACTATACACACATTATCTCTCTGTGGATTTCATTTGTTTTGCCCATCATCCTTAACCATTAAACTGTCTCATTTTGGATTTCAAAGGCAACATCTAAAGAGTGTAATATGATCAGTTCAGTATCTCTGATCATGACCTAGACAAAACCACTTTTCATACTGTAAGGTGAAAAGCATTAGAGCTTACATAGAGAGAAAGAGAGCGTTGGAGACCTTGTGTCCTCAGGTTATGATGGAGACCCACATACATATGTTCATCTAACGTTTCAAAACAGAACCAGAAGAACAAAAACATGGCCTTGTCCCCCATACTGAATCATTTTGGAAGCATACCGATCCTTGAAGGTATATATCTCACACACACACACACACACACACAGCTCTGTTTTCAGTTTTGTTCGGGGCCTGAAGGAAGGGCCTGTGTTTTCATTTCATATTCATAAATCATTCATACATCTCACAACGTCCGTCCTTTAGAAAATCAGCCCCTCGTCTTTATATTGAGATTCCAAATGTATTTTCTCATCCACATCACAGACGTAATGCCCCTGCCTGTCACTCATTCACAGCTCTCAGGTTTGACGAGAGTGACACATTTATGAGATATTTTCACTAAGCGCTTATTCTTTTGTATTTCTTAGGCTTTGGGTCTAATACAATTAAATAGATGTTTTAGCCCAATAAATGGAGCTGCGATGTAGGTAACCCCTTTAAAGTAAAGGTTTTTCCAGAATAACCCTAAACCACGTCTTTTGGGATTCAGTTTTAAACCTTAATTAGGCGGTACTTTTTTTACATGGATATGTTAGGTAATATCAACATGGACTGGTGCTAATCTGTGATTTTATTCCCATCTGAATTGGAAATGTCAATATTTTTCCCATCTCTTAGGAGAAAATTATAAGATACAGTTTCTATCCATATCCAGTCTCGCCACAACATAATCTAATTATTATTCATGGGCATTTAACTTTTTTTACTATTTTTTAAGAAATGAATACATTTATTCACCAAGGATGCATTCAATTGTACAAAAAACAAAAGACATTTAAGATATATAGGGCCAGATTTTCTAATAGATTGTGCCAATGCTCTTTTGGCGTTAAAAAAAACTACTGACAGAATTTACTAAAGACATGCAGTGAAAAATTAGCACTGAAAAGGCATGAACACGGTTATTTTTTCGGCTGACCTTATTGCATATACATTTGTAGGAGTTACCCTTTCAGACACAACATTTGAGAGTATTTAAATGAATCATGCAAGGTAATTTACTAAAGTTTGCGCTAGTCAATTTACTGGTATTTGCAGCATCACTTTATTGCTCAACAAACCATGTCTTAAACCACACGCTAATTTGCGCTGCTCTTGGTAGATTGCGTTGGTCATTATGGAAATGATCCGCCTGCGTCTGTGTTTTTTAATTTGCATGTTGTCAGTAGATCACACTTTGAACTTTTTACTTCCATCTTCGCTATTTTGGAATTGCGCTCGCATGCTCATTAGCCGTGTTTAGTAAATCTGGCCCTTAATCAAAAGTTTACCATTTCAAATAAATGTTCTTTTGAACACTCTATTCATCAAAGAATCCTGAAAAAAATGTGCCATGGTTTCCGAAACAAAATGTTAAACTGTATTCAAAATTGATAATTATAAGAAATGGAAAATGTTTAAGAATACTCTGTCTTTCTTAAGATTGCATTAGTCACTTCTGCAACTGTCCCCTGCATGATAGTCATCGAAATGCATGAGTTTTATCACGAAGGAGCCATACAAATTGTTCTTTTATGGATGTCACCTTGAGAAACAATTGCCTTCCGAATAGGGCTTTATATGCTGTTGTTTGCTTAAACTTTCCATGATTAAATATTTTAACTTTTTAATATTTCTTATTAACATTTTATGGTTTTATTATTTAGTTTAATAAACATAAAACAGTTTTATATATTGTACAAACCTTTTCTCGTCTATACAGTAGTGGTCATTTTGGAGCGGTTTTAAGATTTAATAATGTCACCGCTTGTAATGCCCTGCGTGGGGTGTTCAATAACCCGTTTGGATCTCAGCCAGGGAATGTGAGTATAGAGAACATCTGGTGTGTGAGGAGATATCATAAAGCAACTACAGTTGCTCTTTTAATCACTTTCACTTAATAAAAGAGTGATGGTCTCCTGCAGGGCTGGGCCTCACACTTCACAAATGGAATATTTGCACACATGTCGGATAACTCTTTAACTCACCAGCAGGTCGCCGTCATTCTCTGCTGGCCCACCAACACTTTCTGTTTTTGATTCTTTTTCTCTCACTCTGGTTCTGTTATAGATTCACAGCCCATCCCGTCTGGATGTTTTCTTTCGCAGTGGTTACTACACCTCAAGAATGAGGTGTCCTTTGAAAGTGTGCTAGTTTTTTTAATAATAAATGTTAGCTAATAATAATGCATTCTTTAAAACATTTTACTATTTTTTAATTAAAAAAAACATTGCAAAAAGTTGTAAATTTAAATGAAGTTTATTTACTTGTTTATTTACTTGTTTATTTATTTGGATTAGCTATGCCCATTAGCTATGCCCTAGAGCACCGCTAGTCTTCCTGGGGTCCACACAACACTTAAAAACAAAAAAGGGGAAAAAAAACATACACAAAACATTATAAAAATACTCTCAATAATGAATCCAAAAACAACACACTTAGCATAGCCTATATTCAACATTACAACAATCTGTAAATGTACAAATAAAAAGGTCTAAGCAGCACTATAATGCATCCATCCAAGTGTGTCTTTACCTGTTATAATTAATGACAATGGTAGAAAATGCCATGTTTTCATTGCCCTATACTGTACGTTTAAGGAAATTAGTTTTTGCTCTGGTGATTGAAAGTCTGCCTGTCCACTGGCATATGTACAGTATATGACTTTAAGGCCCTGTTTACACCTGGTATTTAGATGTGTTTTGGTCGATTGGATCACAAATAGACACAAGGAGACACACTCGTTTACACCTGGTATTTTAATCCATCCCTTTTGTCCACTTTCAACCACTTCTGTCCTGATTTCTTTATGGGCGGTATTTCAGATCTCTCGAAATGAAACTCGACCGGAGACAACAGAAAAATATGCATCAGCAGAGAGCATCAGCTTTTGTTTCTGCTCTGATAGCCACAAGACCACGCTTAATGTGGTGTGTCGTGTGTGTGAGCGTGTTAAAAATCAGGAATGGTGAGAAAACATTGTGCTTGGTACATTTTTTTGTCTTCAAACCAAACTTGGGTCTTCACCCGACTAAGTTTAAATCCCGTCTGGCTAGCGAGCTTCACATAATGTTTACGCATTAGGTCAGTAGGTGGACAGTTAGGTGGTCTTTTGTGGCTGTTTGAAAACATTCGACCGCATGAACGTTTACACTACAAAAAGAAATCCAGTCGAATGCGTTTTCGACTCTCTCTGGAGGTGGTTGAAAGTGGACAAGCTCAAAACGTTTTAGAGCATGATTTACACATGATCCTATCGACAACAACACATCTTAATACCAGGTGTAAACAGGGCCTAAATTGTATTTTTAATTTATTGTACCAATATTTCATGTTGCTTGTAATTGCTTCAATCATCCGGTCTTTCACTTTCAACCAATTAAGATGGAGATGCTGTTAATATTTCTGCCATTAAACGGATCACGGAGAGCCACTAAATGTCTTGACATGGACTCATATATACTGCTTAGGAGTACTTATTTGATGTGAAAATCTTTACAAGTTTGAAATGAAATATGATTTAATTTCATTGTTTTATTTCAAGCTGTAATTTTGTCAAATTATACAAAAAGCTTTACACTGTTAGCGGGTCGTTATCGACCCTATTAAATTTTTACAAAAAAAGCAGGCATTCATTTATATTTATAATGGATTAATGAAGTAATGAGGAATACTAAGAAGGTTTATGTCTAACTTTTTAAAATGAACGAGGAGTGTAGTGAATGACGTCCCAGGTCACTAAAGACCTGAGGTATGCATTTAAGGGTTAATGATATGCCATTTCTTGGTCCAGATTTTTTTTTTTATGATTTTCCACTGCACATTTTAGCCTGGGCTTCAAAGAGACAAATGCAGTATGTTCTCTTAGTGTGCAAGTGCTTTAATGCTGCTCATTTTGGTCTTTGCACACACACACACACACACACACACACACCCTCAACAACCACCATCCAGTGTCTGTATCATGTACGCTGTCCTCTCAGACCCCCATTAGCCAGCCGCACAGTGTCTCTAGAAGAGGCCATCAACACCAGTGCGTGAGTGAGAGACAGGTAGTGATGTATCCAGTTAAGGCCCTCCAGCATCTTGTGGTTTTCATTTAAACACAGCTTTCAGCTTTAACAGCTCACTCTTTCTCATTCCTCACCATCCTGGGTTACTCATGCCGCCCATTGCAGCATGGAAGATTAGACCAAAATACTCCTTGGATGGTTGTGATCTCAGAAAGACATTTAAAAGTTTTGTCTGAGACACTTTGAAGCAAGTACACAAGGCATTTCCACCTGTATAGTTTGTTTCGTTGAGTCTGATTTCAGATTTTTGCACCCCTAGTCAATTGATATGTCACTCAGAAGGTCACGTCCTGACCAAATGGGTTGTTTTTGTCCCGGATAAGCTGCAACTGGAGTTTATGCCTATAATTTAAAGTCTGAATATGTGTGACTACATCATGATTTCTGATGTCAGATTGTGTGTGTGTGTTTTCTCCACAGCAACAAGAGCAGGACCCCACTAACTTGTACATCTCGAACCTCCCGGTTTCAATGGATGAACAAGAGCTGGAGAACATGCTGAAGCCTTTCGGACATGTCATCTCCACACGGATACTCCGAGACGCCAACGGGGTCAGTCGAGGGGTCGGTTTCGCCAGGTAACCTTGACAACCAACCCTCTCTTTGGCTCATGCAAGACTAGACAGCGTTTGTTCAAGAGGGAACATATAAAAACATCCCTTAGTTTCTTTCTTTTCCTGCTCCCCCCCCAACCCCATTTGTGTGGCGCGTGTGGGGTGGGTTGGCTGGTTTTCAGGGTCACTAGCTGTGTAAGAGATCCCAGCAGAGGCTGTGTGTGTGTGTATGTGTGTACAATTGTGCCAGCCAGGCAATTAGCCGTTCAGCCATGATTGGGTGAGCAGAGCTGAATGGGGCCGCACAGAGGAGAGGAGCCACTCCAGAGAGCACAGACTAAATCAAGACTCCCAGCAGCCCGAAACAAACACTATATAACACCCCTGCCGTTCTTTATTTTCCCTCTCTCACTCTTTCTATCCCTCTCCTTTCATTCTCAAAATTAACATATAAGAATGTTTCTTCAATTACAGGAGTTTTAATGTCCCTGAGGTTAATACTAATAGATTTCAACTTATATATATATATAGATCACATTAAAACTTTGAACTTTTTATCATGCCTTTATCACTTATTTTGGATTATTATATTGATCAATTTATAAAATTGGCATTGGTTTACCCTTGACTTAGACACAGATCTTCAATCTTAAACAAAACTAAATTCTGTATAGAAATATTTATTAATGATTTAAAATAAAATCTATTTTAGATTTTTCAAATATGTTCTAAACATCGTGAAATAAACATGACATATTGATTGATTGATTCATTTATTCAATCATTGATTGATTGATATTATATTTGTGGTCCAAATTAAGTTTTATCAAAAGTTATTGTACTTGTTTATCAATGAGACAACAATTTACATGATTTACATGAAATATGAGACATGTAATATGTAAAGAAAACATTACAGAATATTTGTACTTTGCATCATTTCTTATCAAGCTGTCAAATTATTAAAAATTATTAAAAGTGTGAAGCTATTATTAAACTGTATTTGTTATACATAAAAAGCCAGCCATGAGGTAAATTAGTCATACACTACATAATGTTGTCTAACAAAATGTAAATACATAATTTTAAATATGGTGTAAATTACATTTGTTGGTTCAGAAACATGACGGCTGATTCATAGAAAAAAATATTTCCTTTGATGCATCTACTGAATATCCACAGGTCATTGTTATAGACAAATTAAACTGTTGAGAGTATGAAAAGTGTGTTTTAATAGAGAATGTTCAATATGTCCACAGGGCCAAAAATGTCAATATTTAAAGAAACAGTCATAAAGCAGAGTTTTAAGTTCAGTTCACTTGTCAATGTTTTCACTGCAGTCATGACCGATGACTTTAATTCTGATTGCCTCATGCTGTGTGTTTCTCGTTCTGTCTCAGAATGGAGTCCACTGAGAAATGTGATGTGGTGATTCAACATTTCAACGGAAAGTTCCTCAAAACCCCACCAGGAGTACCAGGCAAGTGTCAACTACAATACAGTGTGTTCTAGCAATATTGCATCCTAACCAGGTGCAAAGCGACAAAGTGACAATCATCAGGACATTTTGTTGCCCACTTGGTGTCTGTTTTCACAGCTCCATCCACAGTAAAATCTCATTGCTCTGAGGCACCAATCCATACAGCTGTATATTAAAGGAATAGTTCAGCCAAAAATGACGGTTCTGTCAACATCTAATTGCTCTCATGTTGGTTCAAACCCACATCTTTTTTCTGAGTAAATGACAGAAATCTATTTTTTATGAACTGTGCCTTTAATATTAAATATATTCAGATTTTGACAGCATAATTACACCTGTACAGCTCTCTGCCGAGCTTTATATATTAGAATACTAAACCTCCAAGTACAACGCGATCCGAACCTCTAGTGTGAGGAAGTACACGTCCCCCACTTTGAGTCGCTCTGCTCATCAGCTTCATATGACAGAATCTGATTTATAGGTTGATTAAGGTTTAATTTAAGCCTGGTGTGCCAGAAGAAAACAGTTCCCACAGGGCAGAATGTGCTGCATATACTAGCGACAAACATTTATAAAGAAGATAGCTTTTAGAACACATTTAACTTACATTACTTGACGTATTTCAGAGTGATACAGAATATTAGTGAGGTGTGATGTACAGTAGGGCGGGACTTGATTTTATCTATCGGCATTTAATTGAATTGTGAAAATTGGGATATGATATTAGTGGTTAATTTGCAGGCTTATTCAAAAATAATTTCAAAGGCCAAATGTGTCATTAGATTTTGCAAATAGATTTTTCTTTAATATAATATTCTGGTTTCTGAACAAGTTTAATTAACAGCATTTGTGGCATAATGTTGATTACAACAAAAATTTCCACCTGTCCTTCCTTTTGTTTTAAAAAAGCTAAATTTGGTGAACGGGGAATTGGTGTAATTGGTATATAGATGGTAAGACGTAAATCTGTTTATATAATTTTTAAGGTGGAAATTTTGATTACTAACTAATTTATTAAAATTTCAAAACATTGTTGCATGACAATGTAATAAGTCTCAAATAAGGCAAATTTTATCTCAAAATGGTCCCCAATCACTTTTCATTATAAGTCCATTTTTGCTTATTTTAAAGAAAATGAGGGGAAATAGTCTATAAGTACTTTCCATGGTAATCAACATTATGCCACAAATGCTGTCGATTGAGCTTATTCTGTATTCAACTCAGTTTTTTTTTAAGTAACACTCATCAGTAATGCACAAAACGGCCGGAGACATTTATTAAGAAAGTAAATTCTGATTTCATGTCGCCTTTAAAAACGACAAATGCTTTATATCACAGACGCCCACAAAAATAATGTGTAAACAGTGTTTGTTAATGGGGGTAGTTTTGCAAAGCTCAGGGTATTTTCCTCAGTAATGTGCTTGCTGTTTGTTCCCCTGCTGTTGCGGAAGGAAAGGCGAGAGCTGGAGAGGTTAAGGTGGATGAGAGAGGGAATATGTGATTTCTGTTGGATGCAGTATGTTCGTGTGTGTGTCTGTTTTCTGTTTGAAGGAGACATAGGCAGAGGGCTTGGAGGGGGGTGTAAAAGCAACTGACAAGACAGAGAGAGAGAAGAGGAAGAGAGAGATTGGAGAGGGCAGCCTGCAACTCTGGCAGTTGCTGTGTGATTTGTGGGGTGTAGCGTGAGGCTCGGTGTCAGACCCAAAGACAGAGGGATGATGGATGACTTCATCTATATCTCTCTCTCTCTTAAAGGCTCTCTCTCTGTCGTTTCTCTGTACTAACAGACTCCTGGCCAACTCTGTCTAGTCTTTACCTTTACACTGTGTCTTAACCTGGTGAACGTGATAAAGCGACAAGCGATAAAAATATCTTCCTTGTAAATCTGAGTTGTTCCTTTCCAGCTGCGACCTTGACAAACATTTTTTCAGTCACTTGGTTTCTATTTCTGCAGTGTCACATGATCCTTCAGAAATCATTCTAATATGCTGATTTGATGCTCAAGAAACATTGCTTATAATTATCAATGTTGAAAACGTTAAGACTACTGGATCATTTGAGGGTGTTGAGGGTGAAGTTAATTAGATCAAACAACTCATCAAAATGATTAGACTAAAAAAAACTCATTTGCAAATCATATATCGCTACATCTCTCATGAACATGCCAAGGAGAGTGAATAATTGAATCATTTTCCTGACATACAGTACTACAAACTTGGGGCTTAGAAGACTGCAAATATAGTGGATAACTCATGTAGAACCCTTTTATTAGCTATACTTTTTATTTGGTCCCCATCCACTTTCACTGTGTGAAAGAGGAAAAAAAAACGCATCTTCATACCTTCTCCTACTGTGTTTCTTTGAAGAAAGAAAGTCATAACGTTTTGGAACAACATGGGGATGTGTAAATGATGACAGAAATTTCATTTTAGGGTGAACTATCCCTTTAAAATGCCATTTTGAAAAAAAAACTAAGAAGCTTCTTTTGAGAAATAGAATAGAAATAGGTGATATTGTGCACTTTATATTGCTACAATCTTTGCCAGCCTTCTGATAATGCATTCAGCCTTGAAAAGGAGCCATGCATGTATTGATATCCAGGTTTAAAGCTCAAAAATAGCATCTCATCGATTTTCTCTCCCCACCTTCTTTTCCATTCCTTCTCTCTCTTCTCTCTCTCTCTCTCTCTCTCTCTCTCTCTCTCTCTCTCTCCTCTCTCTCTCTCTCTCTCCTCTCTCTCTCTCTCCTCCTCTCTCTCTCTCTCTCTCCTCTCTCTCTCTCTACTAAATGGATCATACAGCCTGCGGAATAACTGTGTTTTGCACAAGTGGTTCCTCTTGAATCTTGCTGTGCACTGAAGATTCTCTCAAACAGGTGTAGCATTATTAAAACATCAGACATAAGAGATCCAATCTGCTGTATGCTTTTACAGAAAAGCATTATGCACACGAATCACACCTATGCTTCTTACACAGATTGATTGTTGAAATTTTATTTGAGAGAGAACGGAAAAGAAAAGGAGCTTTTCGTCTCTTAAAGGGATAGTTCATCCTAAAATGCAAGCTCTTTCATCATTGTCTCGCCCGTATGACTTTCATGAAGCACTTGCTGTCACTTGTGTAGTGGTTCTGCTCTTCTCTCATGTCTCCATCTGCTGTAGGTGTGTGTTTTCTCGCGTGTTGTTGCTGATCCAGCTTACTCAGGCTTTTCTAACAGGCCACAACGGGGCCATCAGGCCTGCATGCTCTCATAATTACACAGGCTCTTAGGCAACATGCTGATGCTGGGGTAGATAATGATGACGAGCGTGTAACACTGTGACCCCTCCATCACGCACAAGCTTCCTGTCATGGGACGTCTTCTTTCCGTTCTGCTGATCTTCCACATGCACAGCTCAAGCCTGTGGGCTCTGTCAGATCTTGGGAGTGCGTTTTAGGCAATTTGGCCGGCACCCGATCTTGACCTTAACCCATTCCCCCTCTCTCTCCCTTCATCTCTTCGTCTCTCCCTATTCATGAGCAGAGGGGCCTGAGGGGAGTCTTAATGGTGTGGGTATGGGAATCACACTGTGGATTTGCTGTCATAATACACACACACGCATGTGCATTCATTCTGGAACGTTTTAGTTGATGGTAATTAAAGGTAAAAAGAGAAAGGTTGCGACAGAGGCACAATTTCTCAATTACTATGCCAGAAGAATAACACTAATCTACTTGAAGCTGAAGAAGAAGAAAAAAAAAATGGGAATAGGAATGTAGCAAGGGGTCAAGGTTTGGCCCTGTGAGGTTGCAAGACACCATCTTGCAACAAAAAACATTTTTCTACATCTTAATGGTCATTCAAAAAGTAGCTGTTCATTGTGAAAACATAAATATAAATATAGAAACAACTTGTTGATAAATATAAATGTATAATATTTCAGTGCAATGTTTTAGTGAAGGACTTGTACTTGTGCATGCTTTTGTGTTTCCATCATTTTATTTTCACATATTTGATTTATTTACTGTATTTATTTATTTATTTATTTGAATAGAAATATTTTAAACACATTTTATGTTTAATGATTTTTATTTTATTTGTTTTAATTTCTTCATTTAGCAGATGATTTTATCTAGAACGACTTAAAATGAGGAATACAAGCAATTCATCTTATTTAAATAATTTATTTATGAAAAGAAATGTAAATATTTGTAATATCTAGATTAATATATATATATATATATATATATATATATATATATATATATATATATATATATATATTCATGTTAGTTTTTAATTATTTTATTTATAGCTTTTATAATTATTTATTTGTAACTTATTTTTTATTTTGTTAATACATAAAAAAAAGTACTTTAAAGTCTTTTTCAGAAACTGAAAATTCTGAGACAGACAGACAGACAGGCTGGGTCTTGTGTATGTGTTTTCCCACAGGCTGATCAGTAAAGTGACTTGTAAAATTGCTGTGTATGCGTGTTAGCTGTGACTGAGGGTAAATGTAGCCTTGTACTGAAGTGCTTACTAGCCCACTGACAGTAAGACCGTGAGAGAGAGAGAGAGTACTTACACCCCACTGTCTGTGCTGATGGAAGGGGAGGCAAAATTATAGGGTGAGAGGCCAGTGTGTGTGTGTGTGTGTGTGTGTGTGTGTGTGTGTGTGTGTGTGTGTGTGTGTGTGTGTGTGTGTGTGTGTGTGTGTGTGTGTGTGTGTGTGTGTGTGTGTGTGTGTGTGTGTTAGCATCGGGTTGACCTATCAAATTTGGTTCCACTTGACTCGCTAATGTCTGCGATACTGGGAAATCAAGCTGCCACGGAGCGATACACTCTCTGAGGAATTTGTTTGAATGGGGCAGGTGTGTCAGTAGTGAGGCCAGATATCATTAAGTGAAAGACATAGCTGACAAGGGTGGAGCCTTGTTCTAAAAAAAAAAAAAAAATACAAATAAACAAAAAAATATTTATTTTTTAAATAATTGAGTTGATTTATTTAAGTAAATATTTTTAACAGAATTAACAGAATTTTATTAATTTATTTTAATGGCCGTCAAAGATGCTGTTTTGCAGCCAGATGGTGTAGTTACGACATCCACCAGCAGGGGCTAACCGGACCACGTCACCTAGCCAAACCACAAGTCAACCATATTCCTTAATCCATCACAAAGCGCTCGGTCAGACGTCCTGTTTATATACCGCACCATAAAAAATGAAATGTAAGATATCACGACCCCTTCAGGATAAATCTGCGATGATCTAGTGTGACATGTTATTTTTGGGATGTTCTGG